>VWZD01003721.1:216486-227682 GCA_013396695.1 Sakesphorus luctuosus
AAAAAAAAAGAAGTATTTTTCCACATAAGGCTACCTCCCAGCAGCTACCATCTCCAGCCAGGATGTCCATAGCTGATGCCTTCAACAAACTGCTCTGCTTGACCTAACTGGCACTGCCACTGCTGGAAGGGGACAAGGAGTTACGGAAAAGGATGGTGTGCGGCATTCCCTGTGCTGCTCCAGCCCATGGAAGGGTGATCTGCTTCAGTAGGAGGCCTAGTACTGGCCCTGCTTATCCTCTACCTTGAGAATAATGCTATGGAGTTGGGGAACTGCTCTTGGATGTCTTCCTGTCTAGATCATTTTTACCAGAAACCTGTAGCTTACTCATGTAGCTTTTTTGAGCTTTGAACCATCATGGCTTTATATGAGAGCAGTTGTGAGCAGAATGGATCCTCTTGATGGGAAACAAGTTATTGAATCCTGAGATGATGAATTACCTGTGTGCTCTTGTTTGGTCCTCCTTGGAGCTGCCCCAGCTGACTGCTATGACAGTCTAATTATGACTTAGTTTGGCTGCGAGCACCAGCTGCCTTCGGATTCTTTCGTCTCACTGAACTGGGCAAGCAGAAGTTACGTGTTTCAGAGCCTGTTCCCTGCATGAAACTGAAAGAATTCAGAAGTGTATTAGAAAGGCATTAGCTTCTCCTTTTCCCTCTTCCCCCCCCTGCACTGGAGCCCATCCAGATGGAGAACAAACAAGGAAAGGATAAATGCAAAGTGCTCTGCCACCCTGAAAGCATGCACTGACGTCAGCTTTCATGAACTGGCACTTTAATCATCGCATGGGGAATGTTTCTCTCTCTCTGCAGCCTCCCCTTGGATTTCTCAGTGCACCAACATTAGCATTTATGGCAAGGAAGATTTATTTTCTTTGCTGGTTAAAAGAGTAGGAAATTCAGATGGAGAGCCCTGGAGACCCAAAAGCCTGTAGGCTCAGACTAGGTGCATCAAGGGCAGCAAAAGGGCAAGCTTCTTCCTGGAGGCTGCATTAACAGCTAAGCTGACAAGCAGAGGGCTAGGCTAGTCTGCCAGCATACGCAGAGAAGTTGTCAGCTTCTCCAACCTAAAGTGTGCAAAATGCAAAAGTAGAGGTACCAGACAGGAGGGACAGATGGATCTGGGTCCTCCAAAGGTCTTCTTGAGAAATGTAAGCTAAATTTTTCAGAACTAAGGACTGCAAATCAGCAGACTCATCTTCTGTTCATGTGTCAGGCCTCAAAGAAGTACCTTGCTCTCTTCCTCTACCCTGGTCTAGCGTGGACTTCAGGTAATTGGACTTTGGCCCCTCCTCATAAGAGCCAGGAGCAATGAATTCACCAGAGTGTGTGAGAAGCATTTAAAGCCTGGGGAGGAAGAGTTCTGTGGAAGAGCCTTGCATTTGTTGTTATCTTTCTGGTGGGATTGAGCATAGTATACTCCTCTGCATCTACTACTGCCTGGTTGTATTTTCAGTAAATCCTCCATGTCCTTCACACGTGAGGGAGCTTGTGAAGCAGGAGTAGGATGCAGCCATCCTGTCTTGGCTGTTTGCCGTAGGTGGGCCCATGGGTGAAATTCTCCTCTTAGCCTCCAACATAGCAGCCATCACAATGCAGGAGTATAGGGCAGTTCTCAGCAGAGCAATCCACTAAGGCTTTTGGTCATTATGGTGTGGGGAAATTACCTCACTCTGTACATGCAGAGATGTGCTGGGGAGGAAGGAAAAAAGACGACAGATATTAATGATGCTAGCAGGCTGTTGTCAGTATAGATGCAGTCAGCTGGTCTCATCAGCTGCTTTCATTAGGCTGCCTGCTTCACAATAAAGTGGTTTCCTAATTACAGCCTTCACTTCACGCTCTGTCCTGTATGGTCCTGCTTCATCAGGTGCTGCTGTTTCCTTTATGCTTCTGGAGCACTCTGCAACGTGGAGCTGTCTCAGTGTTAAGGCCCCACTGGCCTGTGTAATTAAAGGAGGATTAAAGATGGATTTTTGGCAGCTACGTTCTTAGTTTGTATCTCTTGCATCTTGTGGCCGTTGCTTCTTTCAAGGCTTTAAGGGACTAAAGGGTTGCAGACATTTAAAGCACACATATACATGAATATATACATGCAGGTATATGTGTATATATACCCCAGTCAGTGATGCATTTCCCAGGTACCTGAAAACTTTGGTAGTGGTATATAAGAAATGCAGACAAAAAGATAGGGAGCAAGTCATTAAAGATTTAACTAGGATCCACTTTTAGTCTTTTTCCTGCTCCATCTCATACACAAAAACAGCCAACATGAAAACTACAGCTGTTCCTTCCTACTAACCACACAGCAACCATATTTTACTCTCTTATCTTTAAAAACAGATACTCCCTCTTAGTTACTCCCTCTTAGTCACCTCTCCCTCAAGAAAACCAAATTTTCCCCAGTTGAGCAGCCAGCAGCTATCAGCTCAACTCAGACCATCACACAGCATGAGCTGTCTGCTGGAAAACCCTCAGAGTTTTGGCAAGTTTAGTAATTAGTTTGATGTGCTTTTTTCTTTTTTTTTTTTAAATTTTGAGTGCTTGAATGTTTTCTAAACTTTCAAGTCTGGAATTTTTTTTTACTTTTGAATAGAATTAACAATTATAAAGCAATTACAGAGTTGCTGGAGCAAGGGCTGTAGAAAACAGCACCTAATACTGTGAAATTCATGATGTAATCATCCCTGAGTTCCTGACAGCAGTTCACAATTTGACTTGCTAACACTGGAACTCTGGTTTTGTTTTCCTGGCTTCTCTCAACCCGCCACTTGCTCAGCCATCTGAAAATGCAAAGTTGCTCAGAATGATGATTCTGCCCCTAAACTAGTATTTTGATACTGTCCACTGTTTACTAGAAGAGGTTTGATGGTATAGCTCTTCCTGAAGTTCCTCTAGCATAGGCTCAACTGCTGCCCACCAGCCTTTTGCTGCTTTTCCATATCTGCCCCTCTTGAGGTGAAATAACCTTTATCTACCTCATTCTTTTGTCATTACATTACATTATAAGCACATTTTTGCTGATATAATGTGAGACAATTTTTCAGCACACTCTGTTGGATATTGCTACTCTGATTAGAATTGGACAGAAAAACAATGAGTAATTACAGCTACTGCAGGCCAGTAAAAAAGCACAGTTCCACAGAAACTGATGTTTTGCAAATTTTTAACAGTGGTGACATTTCCTGCTTTCACTTTTGGGTACTTTTTAGAATACATTTCCTTTTTCCACGTGAAAAGTTTGTTTTTATAACAACACAGAAGCTCCATAGGCAGGTTTTTAAAAAAAATTGCTTCTGCATTATGAACACCCCTAAATAATTATTTTTCAGGGCTTTTTAACATTCACATTTATTAGAGTGTGAAAAGGAAATGTGTTTTCAACTCACCGTTCACACAGGAGAGGTCTTACTCTCTAGGAAGCTCTATTGAGTGATGGCAGATGATAAACTATCACCATTTTGCTCAGAGCTGGTAGCAGCAGAACTACTGGGTACAATAGTATCTCTCTGATGATGTCAGAAGACCAGATACAATTGAGATCACAGAATTTTGGGGTTGGAAGGGACCTTTAAAGGTCATCTAGTCAAACCCCCTTGCAGTGAGCAGGAATATCTTCATCTAGAACAGGCTGCTCAGAGCACTGTTCAACATAGCCTTGGATGTGTCCAGTGATGGGGGACCTACGACCTCTCTGGGCAACTTGCTCCAGTGTTTAACCTCCCTCATCACAAAAGAGACATTTGCAGTGTTACAGTTCTCCCCCAGTATTCCAGCTGTTTAGATCAAAGGCTGCCAAAATGTGTTTGCTAGCACCCAAAGCAGCTCCTGCTTCTGTGCTAAACCCTTGATACTTCCATGGGGTTCATGGCACCCTGTGGGACTGACACCATGGCTAGGGAGCTCAGATGATGTTTTGTTCAGTTTTTCTGCAGTACTGAGTAACCTCAGAAGCACTTGATGACTCCACTGCAGCGAGCCGTTACTGTATAAACAGTTACTTGAAATACTGTGTCCTGAAATACCCACCTCTTGGTCCAGGGAAATAGTCACACACTATTGCTCTGTGACACCGTGTAATAAAGGGAACTGCCTGGCAGGTGACAAGCATGGTGGCTTCTGGAGTCTCATGGATCTAAATAGTCATCACTAGAAGGCAGTGGAGAAGTGACTGTCAGCATTGCTACCCTTACTGACTCCTGCTGGGTAGCTGATCTTCCAGGGTGACCTCATGCAATCATTCTAAGCTGACCATGCCAACTTTATTGGCACCTATGTGCTGGCAAATTTTATTTCCAAGTGCAATACCAGCTATTCAGTTGGAGCTGCAGACTAGCTGATGGCTCACCCTGCTGAACCTGGATTCAGATCTCTCCTAACCTGTTCCCAGAAATCAACGTCTGAAACCTTTGCATCAACCCTGCTGTCTGTCTCATTTGTGTTTCGTGCTTTAGGAGGGAAATCTTTGTTCCCTTTTACTTGCTTTTACTCTGTTTTTCTGAATGAAAGAACACAAGGAAGAGTGGGACCAAGTAGAAGCCACTAGCACTGTACATGCAGCTGTCTGTATTCTCCCTGCACCTGTCTACCCTCCCTATTTCTGGGAGTAAAAACTCCTAGGAATTCTTCATCGAAGGGGGTTTTTTGTCAGCTATCTCCTGACAGGAGCCAAAATGGCCATCTGTCCATCCAGAGGAAGAGGAGTCCTGGGTATAGCATTTTCCTTTGTACTGGGGGCTTCTTGCTGTTCCCTGATCTGGGGCCAGAGCTCTTTCTGAAAGTGTCCTCAGTTTCTTTTTTGATCTGGGCCACTGTGTGCAGGTTGCTGCTCAGGTTCTGCTCTGCGTCATTCCATGTGACACAGTGACCTACATACCTGTCCTTGCCAGTAATGGGTCATCCTGGCTTACCTGACCCTCCCTTTTCCAAGGGTGATAAAGAGGGATCTTTGATTACCTGATGGTTTCCCCCCAGCAGGTCCCCAAGTTAAATGTGCTGCTGTCCTCCATCCTTATTTGTGTGCTTTTGAGTAAGAACTACCTAACCTAAAGGGTTTCCATCCAGGGATCTCTGTGGAGTCTTAAATCTTAATCCGTTCACAGTCTTAACTAATTGGATTTATTTGTAGAAGAAAGCTGCCTATGGTTTGACTTTCTGCAGAACAGTTAATAAAAAAAAGGAGGGGGCAAGGGGAGGATAGAAAAAAATTACATTAATGAAGAAAAAGCAAACTGCATCACAGCTTACCCTGTAGCATGATAGGTATAGACATTATTTAAACTTGTAGTGGAGGTTTTGCATACATAAGAAAATCAGTGGCCTACATGGTGCTTAATATTCCTCTGCCCCTTGCAGGTTAGTTATGCAGGGAATAAGCAGCAGGATTCCTGCAACGAGTCACACTAACTTATGCCTTATTTCTGCTCCTAGTACCATTGCTCTAGCAAAACTCAGCATGTAAAATGACTCTTCTCTTGAGGATAGCTTGTAAGTGCTATCTTATCTTTTCAGGCAGCACTAATGAATTGGTAAACGCAAATAAAAACACAACCAGGGAAACCCAAACTCAAGAGGTTAAACAACTCATTTCAGACTTCAGAGTCAAAATCAGGATAACAATATATGTATCCACTGACTGCTGAGGCACTGTGCCTATCACACTGTTAGCATTGTGGTACTGCCTGCTGCTACCCCTATGTCTGGGCTATGGGACATCTGCTATGGCTGCACAAATTAGGTTCAGATGACCAAAAAGCAAGTGTTCACCCAAGAAGCAGCACCACTCTGAGCATTCCAACACTGCTTGAAATGCCACCACATCAAGAATGAAAAATGCTGCTTACAGCTCATTTGGGAGAGTCTGTAGTTCACATATGTTTTCTATTTGGTGCCTCAGCCTTCCCCCGGGCTAGAGGCAAGCAGCAGGCACCCAGCTGTGCCCAGTTATGGTCAGAGACAGGAGGGGGGAAGGCTGGAGTTTAAAAACAGAGTAAGAGGTTAGCTGTTTGCTTTGGCTTAGAGATGGGGTTGTGTTGTTGTGGTCTGTTTTGATTTTTACCAATCCTGAAGGTCCTGACACTGGCTCTAGCCTATTCTACACCACTTCTGTACTGATGTTGTGCCACTGAATCATGGCTTTGTGAAGGTAAGGGTACTATGAACCCTCTTCCCTGTAACACAAAGGGTCAGTTTGAGCCTGCTTCCTGCTGTCTCTGTTCCTCTGTGTGAAGGAAACCAGCGGCAGGTGCTGAACCTCAGCACAAACCAAGCCCTGCTGAGCATCAGAGACCTATTTGAAACCATGAGATTTAGGTGAGGGCTATAATGATATCACTTTTCTGAGCTGTTTTTAGGAGTCTAGAAGAGCACTGGTCTTTAAATGAATCTCAGTTTAATGCGTTTAGGACCTCTGTGATTGGTGATGTCTATAAATATCATTAAAGCACACAATAGAATTTTTAACATACCATTTTCAGCAGGCAGTGAGCCAGGCTTGCTGCCTCACTCCTGCAGCAGCTTCCCTTGCCTGTGGGGTGACCCTCTGGGTAGTATGTCCTTGGCATGAGGGACATACAGTTGGGAGGTCCCACAACATCCCCTCCACCCCCATCCTCCTGCACCTATTTCTCAGAGATCTTGATGGGGTTATTTATAATATTAATGCTTTTATTGGCAAGGGGGGAGGGAGAAGCATTTGATAGGAATCTGATTATATGTTTCTATATTTAAGAAGGGAAGTTTTTTGATGCTAAAGTAGAAAAAAAATAATGGTTTACTGTATTAAAATTGGCAAATACTTAGCGTAATCTAGTGGTTAAGCAGTCTTTCACTGGTACACTTGTAAATCATAAATTTCCACTGCAGAATGGCTCCTGTGGCATTCTGCCAATTAACCTTTGCATGCTTTGATCTTGCTTTGACTCGAGAAGTTCAGGCTGTTCCCTGGCCTGTTTAGCGGTTGCTGTTAACAAAACACTTGCTGTTTGAAATACCCAGTGCTTAGCATCCATGTATTTCTTAGCATTTAGGTCTCTGAGCACATGAAATATTGATGTTCTGTGGATCATAGAAAAAGCCTGACTCATTAGTGAAGAGATATTAAATAAACATCCCCAAAGAAAGCAAACAAACTCAGCCATTAGGAAGACTATTTTTCAACCTGAACTGCGTTAGCAGAGGCAGAGGAAATGAGAGTTCAGTGAACTGGAGAGAGGAAAGAGGAATGGTGTTATGTTTACATGGAGCCAAGATATGCATCCCCTTATCCCCTGCTTGCTTTGCAGACTGACATGGCAGTCAGCTGTGGGGTGCAGCTGGGAAAAGTGGGGTCCCACTCTGCCTCCTGTCCTGTGTTTCCTAGGGGTCAGTTGGTAAGGATGGGGCTTGCAGGAAGTCTTCCTGCCCAGCATCTGGCAACAACCAGCCAGCAAGCACAGCCTTTCTGCAAAGCACTGCAACTGTGATGGCTCCTGCATGCACAAGAACATCCTCATTCCTCTTGTGTCTCATCCACGTTCTGCCTTTGGCTTTCTTATCTTCACCTTTCAAGAGTAAAATGTATGATATTTACCTTTCTCCTTCCCTCCCAAAGGCAGTTCTGTGTCCAAAGGCTGAAAACAGTAGTTAAGCCCCAAAATACTTTAAAATAAAAAATTTGCTACAAGAATTATTCTTAAATAGGTTGGATAAATATTTTGCAAGCCACATGACATTTATTATATAGAACTAATGACTATCTGACAGTTGAGAAATATGAAAGTCAATTTGCTCTCCATGTTCAGGGACTATCAGTTCACATGAGTCAGTCTGAAGTCTAAAAAAGGTTACTTTGCAATCTGTAAGTAGCTTCCATGGGCCTTAAAGCATCAGGCTTAGCCAGTAGGAAAAAAACCCTGGAACAAGGTAGCTCTGACAGCAGAAAGGTGGGAAAGGGAAAGAGCTGATAAGACTGCCATCTCCTGCTCTTGATGCAGGTAGAGGAAGAAGAGCAGGAGGTTTTCTAGAGGAAAAGCATATGTCTGATTTGTCACAGCTTCAGCCAATAATTCTCACATTTTGCTATTCTAGGCTCATCTCCAATTGATAAAATGGAAAACTTGATATTGCCTTATGGATACATGAAACAGTCAAACCTGTGCGTAGTCCTAGCTCCACAGAACCTCATACTCTCTCCTGTCTTTTGTTGTCATTGTGGTCTACATATCCTACCATTCAGCCACCAGCACCAGTTTTCAGCTGTTCCTCACTAGACCCATGTCAGCCAAAACATGCCACAGAATTTCTTTAAGGTTTAAATTCAGGTTTTGTTTCCATTCAAACCTCCAGAACCCACCCATAAGGAAAGGTGAGAGCCCTGATGTCTCCCATAACACAGAAAATGCCAGAAACACATTGAGATGTCTCTTAGCACACATTAATTTTCTTTCCCTTCCCCATACTGAAAACCCAAGCATTGAGCTTTCATAAAGGCAGCACCTGATAACACAATCCCTCCCTAAAATCAGTTGCCCTCTGGAGGAGATGGACAGACACCCGTTTTGTAAACAGTGATAAACGTTACTGTGTCTCTTGACTTACCCTGGAGCTGCTCTCCATCTGTTCATGTCTGAATTTATAAAATAGGTTTCTCCTGCCTCCATTTGAGCTGAAGCAGCAGGACTGTTTCCCTGAGCTGCTCAGCTGGAAGATGAGCCCTCAGGCCAGGGCAGGAGTGAATGGCAAGCCATGGGGCAAGGCTAGAGGCAGATTCTCCTCAGATCAGCACTTGGATCCAAGGATAAACAGCTTGTCCCTGCTTATTTGGCATAACCAACTTTGCTTATCCACATACTAGTAGTTAACTTCTCCTCAAGTGGAGTTTTCCCCCTGTGTTGCCATACACATATAAGATGATCTGGGACAAAACCCTACCTTGCCACCTCCATCCTGACTGCCCATCCTTCCTTTAAATTCCTTGCCAGGCTGCGAAGCTGGTGCCAGCTGTCAGCATTTGACTGTGACTAATGTTCATTTTCTTTCACAATAGAATGCTTGGGTTCTTATTACCTAATTTCAGCCTTTCTGCCATCTTCTTCTCTTCTCATTTTCCCATTTATTTCATACACCCATTGAAAGCGATTAGCGCTCAGAAGTAGGAATTGCTAGTCCGGTCTCCTCAGGAAATAAGGTGATCCTGTTCTGTACATCCTCAGATAACTATTGAATATACCAGTTGATTTAATTTGGCTGCTGGAGAGCAGGCTCAAAGTGAATTGAATTCCTGCAGATTTTGTGGAAGTACGCAGGTAACTGGAGCAGATGAACCCTGAAGTCACATGCCAGATAAATTTGTACCTTAGCAGGTACCAAAACATTCATAAGGGAGATACAGTAATTAAGCATCAAAAAAAGTTAGTAACTCTGAATGACCATAAAAGACAAACCCATAAGAAATCTGGACTCTTCTAGTACTTCTTGAACTACATTTAAGTTGCTTGCACTCTGAGTGGGACAATAGTTTTAGATCCCCGAGAAGGACTTCCAGTGTTACTACAGACCATGAAAAAAAGAACTATAATAACAGTGATAAAGGCAGATAGAGGAGATGTGATCACCAAAGGTTCATCTGACAACTACAGGGCTCAAATTCTCATCCCAAAATTTAGTTGGTTCTTTTTGCTGGCAGTAGATCCTCAGCCCTTGCCCACCCTATTTTCCTTCCAGAGACAACCTTAAAAGTAGCCATATGATGTGTAGACATGTGTAACCCCACAAGAAATCACCTGGCTTGCAAATCGGAGGTGACTGATCTAAACCTGGCTCCAGATTTCCAGCTCCAGACTGCTTACACAGCAAGGGTGATAAGTACAGCACTGAAATCAGTGTGAGGTTTTGCATGGTGACACATGCCCGCACAGAAGTGGACAGAAGGGAGCATTTCACCACAGATTAATTCTACTTTTTTCTGTAAAGAAGACACTTTTCTGCTGTGCAGCAATTCCTTTAAAAAATAAAAAAGAAAGAAAGAAAAAAAAAGGCTTATGCAGCAGTTTGGCTGACATGTTTCATGCAGTGGTGCCATGTTACAGAGATAAACATCAGTGCTTCGCTTACAGATTGTCTCAACACCTGGAAGGCTGTTATAGAGACAGGTTTAATAATTAATTGCTATTTCTCTGAGACAATGTACCCTGGATCTCTTAAGGTGCATATTGCACACAAGGTAACAGGAGGAGTAGGTAAAAGAGACAAAAGCTTTAGGAAAGATAAAAAGACAGATCAAATGACGTTATTCCTCGTGTCCTAGTGGCAATGGAGCTATACTCATCTGATCCCACATGGAGTTCGCTTGGAGGTGGTTTAAAGCACTTGAGGTCAAAATACTTATATTGCAAAGTTTCTTTTAAGTAAATGATATACAGCTGATGGCAGGAAAGATGGGAGCAAATCAATTCCTTGATGTTACTCTGTTGGGTTTATGTCATGGCCTCCTGCAGAGCTGGAGATATGGAGGGGTGGTTTGATAATCAGAAAAATATTATATCTGGAAATGATGCTGAAACTTCCCTACAGGACATGTTTTCTGTATGTACTATATGGTTTTCTCATCTGTGTTTAGAACTACAGTTTTCTGTGAAAGCCATAAACCTAATAAAATTGAATGCTACGATGAAGTATGTATGGCCAGACTTCGTGAACAAAGATTTGGGAAGGGCTCTCCCCACATGGGTGTGCCCTTACAGCCTGCACAGTGGATGTTTTAGGTGAGGCACAGCGTGCGCAGAACTGGCCCCACTGTTTAAGTCCCAAGGTCCATCTGCCACGGCCGAGCGAGCTTGGACAGTGACAGTGAAGTCCTCGGGACTGTCCCAGCACCCGGTACTGACCGGGGCTGACCCTGCTGAGCATCCGAGATGTGACGGGATGGGATGGCAGGGAGGCATTGAACTGCCAGGGGATGGTCCCACTGAGACTCGAACTCAGGTCCTTGGGCTTCAGAGTCCACAGTGCTCTCCTTTGCACCACGGGACCGCGCTCTACAATGAAGTGAGAAGTAAGAAAAAATATTGGTCTGCTGTGCTCCTTCCTGACTGTGACCGAAACCATAAATCTGGCCTGTATTCTGGCAGCAGAGGAGCACCAGCACCAATTTCTGTCGGTGTCTCAGGCACCCTCCCCTGTCAGTTGTCATGTCTTACTACCTTGGGGGGGGGGGGGG
>VWZD01003721.1:227691-250027 GCA_013396695.1 Sakesphorus luctuosus
GGGGGGGGGTATGTGTTATGGTAGGTGTACTTAGAACACAGGTAATGCCTCTCTGCACACATGTGCTGGGGTGAAGGTAGTGGGCCCTGTGAAGGAGGTGGCAGGCAGGAGATGAAATCTGAGCAGAGGCCAGGCCAGGCCTGAGGTGTGCAAAAACATACAATAGGTACATGCACATATGTTAGGTACAAGTGGACTTATGACAAGGTGGACAAATGGCGTGTTTCAAGGTGCTGTGGGTAAAAGCATCAGGTGTGTGTAGGGAAGTAAAGCTGCACCTTTCTGCAGCTAATGCTTGTATTTTTAAAATCACTGCAAACACATAAGGGATTTCAGCCACAGGGATATTTATGATGCACCACCTTAATGCAAACCTGAGTGCAGGTATAAGCATATGAGGAAAGGTGTCTAGGAAAGTGGATGAGCAGGCACAGAGCAGCTGCTGGCACAGAGCTGCACATCCTGGGAGCAGCACTGTTTCACAAACTCCAGTAAAGTGTGTAACCTTATCATAAGACTTGTTTGGCCAAACGGGTATGTTTACTAATGTGAACATTCTGATCTTATTGGAACTGATTTAATGAGCAATATTATGAACACATTTAAGATATCTACAAGGACAGAACTAACTGCTGATGCCTGCTGAGCTATGTTTAGGCTGCTGCTGATCAGTGCGTCTTTTGTCATTGAGTAAATCCCAGTGACATGCTGGACAAGATGCAAATCCTATTTTCTCATGGTTTTTATTGTTGTGGAGGATTTTGGTTTCTGAGTCAGATAGTGGTCTTGGGTAAGCGTGTTGGCTCAGATGGCTTTGAAAAATGTTTTCTTATGACTTGAAGCTGGATCTTAAGCTTCTTTGACAAGCACAGTGCACAAATTGAAATATTAATCATGGCTCTGCATAGTTAAACTACTTGTACAGGTGGGTCTGATGCTGTTGAGCTCATTTTGCCAGTGCTGCTGCAAAACGAACTAAGCTTGAAGAGGGGTTTAATAGAGGAAATTATTTGGCATTGCACTGGCCTCTATATGATAGATAGTTGCTCAGGAGCTCTGTTGGCAAGTTTCCTCTTCGTTTGTATCCACATTCTCAAAGTATAAGTCATCCTAAGCCAAGAAGTTACTTTTGTACTACCTGAGTTTCTTACCCTGTGCTCTATAATAATTTCTGGTAGCTTTAATTTGTTAATCTGCAATGGAAAACCACTCTAGGCTGAAGCACGGTATTTATTAAACAAGTCTCTAAATCTCTCCTCCATAAGACTTTTGAACTAATTCATTGTGCCTGGAATAGAGATTTTCAAATATATAATGGCAACTTGTATGTGAAGAAGCAGTAGAAGCAAGATTGAAGAGTGTTTGTGGAGATGGAGTCACCACTCTTTAGATTGTGAAAAGCAGCAAATAACTTGTGTGACTTTACATGTCTGGGGTTTTAAGCAAGTACTGGAAAATGCAATTGTGAAACTATGACTGGCTTGTAAGGGTTGAACTCATTTCAATTTTTGTTGAATCTCAATAAAACAGATTTTTTTTCTGTCTCTCCCTTAGCTAAAACTGCTGGCACTCTTACTATCCACCACTGTTCCAGCACTCGTGATAACATTCAGCATTTGTGAGTACTTTACGTATCTCCAGTGCTGGAAAAACATTAGTTCATTTAGTCTTGCAGTATTTCTGTAATAAGGGCAGTCATTAGAATTGTCTTTACTTTATGGGCAGGAATAAGGGAGAATGAAGAGTTTAAGAAGCAAATCAGTGGCAAAGTTCAGAAGATGCTATTGATTTCTGCATTTCCTCTAAAGACTTCAGAAAATTGTATTCCTTATTCATTCTTAACTCAATCAGCTGAATAACCATGAGCTCTCTTTTTAAAGAAAAAAAAAAGGAGGACTGGTGTTGACCTGGATCTAATAAGCAGTGGGATTTCAAGTTTCTAGGACTGATTTTTTTTCTTTAAAACTCTTTGACACTAAGTGTGAGGCACTGGAAAATTTCTTAAGACTTTAGAGTTTTCATGCCTTACTTTGCTAGCTCTTGAATGGAGTAGTAAATCCATGTCAGAAGGAGTCATGGGACTTTGCACATTCATGTTTGCAAAGGACACCATTCCTGATGTAGCAATGGGAGAAGCTGCCCAGTGCCATGGTGGTTTTGCCACTGAGCTGCACAGTGTGTGTGCTCTGCCAAGCCATGCTAACAGCATGGGAAGAGGAGTACAGTCCTCCTTGTGCCTGACAAACCTGCCCCTATACACAGAACTTCATGGATGGGAGGACTTAGGACAAACCAATGCGGCATTCATTCATGGCTCTGCCCACAAGAACCTTCATGAACTCTTGCATTTTTACCTGGCTCTTTGCAATAGCTGTGATGGTGGAGTGGTGCTGCGTTGCAGAGCAATTGCATGTCCTGATGTGGTTTTGAGAGTTCTCCACTGTTCATACAAGATCATGGTTTGGTATCATGTGTTTCCTTGGGAGGTGGCTTTTAATAGGTGCCAAACTCAAAGCAAATGCTGGGCCAAATTATCTATGTTGTCACTCAGATGACAGCAGTCATTGGCATGTCACTGTGCATGTCCCTTTATCTAAATCACTGTGTAGGCTCCTCCTTGCATACTGAAACAATTGCAAACCACATTAAAACAAAAAATACTTCAAAATGTGGGGGCACTTCCAAATCAATACAACCTTTTCCAACCACCCATCTTGATGTTTTCTGTGAAACATGAACTTTTAAAGTTTGAGTGCCACTCCAAGGCCATTTGTATTTCTCATTGAGGCCTGTGCAATGATTCACTTTTCACTTCATTGCCATTGCTAAGAATGGACCATCTTTAGAGTTTGATTTCCTCTGTGGAGTTTCCTAGGAGCTGTAGGCTGGGTGAAGAATTTTATTGGGACAATAAATTCTAAAGGAAGGACCATGTTATTCTTCAACAATACTTCTTTCTGAGATAACAGCACAATAAATTATAGGCATACAGCAAATTTCTAAATGCAGGCAGTTGTCTCATTGTGCTGGGTGGATGGAATAAGAGCAATGCCAATGATTTGGGTCGCTGAAGTTGTTTGGAAGCTTTACCACTGCATTTAGTCAGCTTTGGGTGATTTCCTTTTGAGAAATGGTTGAGCTTGAAAGCTCGCACTGAAAAAAGTTTCTTTTGTCAAAATCAGCTACTCTGTGTGTTGCTGACAAAGATTTCTCCTAATGTACCTTATATTAGAAACTAGGGTTTGCTTTTTTGGATCAAGCCATTAATCTTTTAAGATTTTCATCTTTTTAGCAATAGGACAAGGGGGAATGGCTTTAAACTGAGAGTGGGTTTACGTTAGTTATTAGGAAAAAGCTTTTTCCTGTGAGGGTGGTGAGGCGCTGGAGCAGGTTGCCCAGAGAAGGTATGGACTCCCCAGTCCTAGCAGTGTTCAAGGCCAGGTTGGATGCAGCTCTGAGCAACCTGGTCTAGTGGGAGGTGTCCTTTCCCATGGCAGGGGGGTTGTAACTAGATGATATTTAAGGTCCCTTCAACCCAAACCATTCTGTGGTTCAAACCTGAATAATGGTCAGTGTTTGAGGCTTCAAAGCAAAGAAAGAAAAAAGTTTAGGAAAAAAATAGCAGAAGAAATCCCATGTCTGCTACTTATGTAATGAGAGGGACAGGAAACATCTATTCTGACTCCCTTGATTTTCAGCTTCCATCTTGAAGATTTTCTTATCCCTACATTCATGACCAAAATGCAGATATTCTTGAATAATAAAATTGTGTAGCATCTTCTATTGCTTTTCAGTGCCCTGTACCCCAGCAGCAATGTATTGATGATATATTTCATCAGGGATGCACTGTGGGCAGTAAAGAGCTATGGCTTGAGAGCTGCCTCATAAAAGAGGGGGCAGGAGCTGGAGTCAGTAATCACACAAACTGTCCCACTGCATTTAACCTCTCTCATACCTTAATTCATGGATATTCTCAGGCACATGATGTGCCTCTTGGGGATGGTCCTGTGCAGGGCTAAGAGTTGGGCTCAATGATCCTGGTGGGTCCTCTTCCACTCAGTATAAGCATATTCTGTGATTCTGTGATATTAACTCCAGCAGGGACTGTTACAACCCTCTACACTGAACTTCTGCTGTATGATTTAACCTTGTAATTCCTGCATTGGACCAAACAACCTCTGACTGTACAAGTATGTATTTTTAGAAACACCATTAATCCTGATTTCGTCATTTCACATCATGGAGACTTCTGCAAAAATACCTTAGCAAGCCATTCTCTGGATTTTCCTAAATGTAGCTGGGGTGGTCTGCCCAGGGTGATGCTCAAAGTTGCTAGGTAAGGCAAGGGAACAGAACCAGGTGAGTGCTCTCCCAGCCCATGCTGTCAATATAAAAAATCCTTCTGCTCCAACACCCATAAGATGTTCTCAATCAAACTGAAATACATGATTTGTCTTTCTAAAGCCACCAGGTGTTAGTTTCACTAAGTGCCCCTTTATGTGAGGCTCTCCTGTGGGGTCTCTTACTGTTTTGGACTGTATTCTAAGGTGAAAAGATGCTCTGCAGAAAACTGACAGCCAATGTAAGACTAGGGATCTGAAATGCTTAACTGTTTTTGGTTGTTTTTATGACTGAACAATTAAGTACCTATGTCTAAGTCTTCTGTAACATGAGGCAGTCTAGACTTGAGGAAGCAGAGGACACAGCTCCTGGCTTTCTAGGCTGGACCCCCCAGCTTGTCCTATTTATACTTTTGACAGAATTAACCAACATAAGGCATATCAAATGTAGGGCAGGTATTGATAAGAAAAACCAGAAATCTATTAGTACTCTTGCTCTTACTCAGGGGCAGATTTCCACTGATTTTGTGCAATGGCATCATAATTTAGCTTGCCAGCTCTGCTTTTTAAACAAACATAAATGTGTACACACATGCACTCTCCTCTGTCTTTTTAGGGAGCATAATGTGTGTTCTTAAGAATTTGGGCCACAGGTTTTGAAAAGAAAATCTGCTTAGTGGCCCAGATAGTCATAAAGCTGCTAGCAAATATAAAGAGAGAGATGAGTGACAGATGTGCAGATGCAGTTAGGAGGAATTGTTACAGACATGAGAGTTGTTTGTTGCTCACATGTGCACCCTTCCTCACTCAACCTACTTGCAGTGTGCCCTTTGCAGGGTATTTGCTGTTGTGTTGTTTTGTTTTTCTGACAATGTCCTGGAGAATCCTGCTTTAAGAGTGTTGCTGTTGAGGAGGGAATGAATGCTGTTCCCTTGGGTTTCACGGGAGCTGGATGCATTTATTCCATAGTCCAAGTAACAAGTGTTATAAGGTGAAGGTATTTGATACCAAAGCTAATAAGAAAAGGAAGGAGGAAGAAAAGCAAGGGAGGGAATATCAAAGACTGCATGTATTTATTAAAATCTTATCTTGAGAACCACTGAGCTGGAGCCTTCCCTAACCCCTGCCAGTGGGGTTTCCTTGACAGAGCTGCAGAAGCAGCCAACACGTTATGGTTGTGGGCACTTAGTGTCTCTGAGACTCAGGCAGTTTTTGGTGTCCAAAGGCAGGCACAGTATTTTACCAATTTAACAAACAACAACAACAAAAAAACCCCAAAAAACAAAAACAAGTAAATTTGGGATTTTTCTAATTTAATTTTGATTATGTGTCTTTGTCCAAATCTCCAGCTCAGGGATTCATTGTTCACTTAAAACCTCAAATCTTTTTCACACTTACCAGTTTGAGACTAGACTAGTGCACAGTCTTGTGTATACGGTCAAGGTTAATTTTGTAACCTCTCTGTTCACCAGACTGAAATATGTGTTGTTTCTTTATGCCAATTTTAATTTCAGATAATAATCCTGGCATACTCTCTTCGCAGTCTTTTGAGCATTTGCTGCAGAGAAACATATTCTGAACTGTTCCTTCTCCCTGTTGGCTTCCATATGGTTATTTATTAAATAGGTTATTTAATATTGTAAAGGTGAAATCATAAGAGAAAAAAATCTTGTCCATACTTAATGGACTTTGATGAGCCAAAACTTAGACTCACCTTATCCTTCCAGTGTACTGGGAATCAGGACTCATGTGGGCTTGGGACTGTAAACCACAAGTTTCCTTTGCCTGGATTAATAGTGATAGTAACATAAAGATCACTATTCAAAAATAAACATTCTTAAAAGTGAGACATCATACGGAATGCATATATTCTTATAAAATAACACTAAATCAGTTACATCAGGCCTTATAAAATGTTTTCTTCAGAGACAGCCTCCAGACAGTATAAAGAATTCACTGTATTTCTCTGATCACAATTCTCTCTAGGAGCAAGTAATTTATTGTATTATAAATCTGGCCACCTACCAGCAGTGAAAACCTGTGCCTAGAGGAACCTAGCTTTCCAGAGGACTAAAAAGCTGAGCTGGCATGCTAGTTCTGACAAGGGTAGACTATTAGCCCTCCTTTGCAATAGACCAGATGATCAAATTTTGTCATTGTTTCATTCGATGAAGCAAAATATAGCACAAAGATTGTGAAGCAAGTATATTTAATAATTTAATAAGCTGTAAACGTATTTTAATGTTTGATCCAAAGCCCACTGAAGTCCATAGAGTGCAGTGGTTTCCTCAAACACAGCTTGAATGAGAGAGAGGAAAAACAGTGGAGAACTTCAGGCAAAGAATTACAAAGGAAAAAACGGAATAAAGTGATGGGCTAATCAGCATTATGTCATAGCTCTTTCTCTTTAATCCTTTAATCTCTTTAATGTATGTTAGGTACTATTCATATTATTTTTTCATGTATTCTCCATGATAAGGCCACAGCTAGAACCCTGTTTCTGGAAGAGAAGCTCCCAGCACTGAGAATTTGGCCAGCTGGCAGTTGGGTTCTTTTGCTTACACCAAAACTTGAAAGAAAGATCTGCTTTTCCCCTATCTCAGACTGCCCTTGACAGGCTTCTCCTGGGACCTATCCTCTATCAGCCCCCACAATGTAGGAGTGTGGGCTCTTCATTTGTGTGCTGTTGTGCTGCAAAATCCCTCTTTTGTCCTGTTCTCACTGCAGACTCACTTGTGGCTCAGAAAGAGAGATAGCCAACCACAACTACTTTCTCCAGGAGTTCACAATCTTAACATAACATGTTCACACCAAAGAAATTAACTTCTTTTGAATGAGACTGAATAAAAATTAATGTGAATGCTTATCTGATAATGTACTTTTCTATTTATGGAATTATTCTTCAAGTCTTAGCATGTTCTTGATTTGCCTGTCTTCCAAGCTCAAATTCAACCCGAGTAAAATATTATATTATAATCATCAAACTTTTACTTCAGTAAACTTTCTTCCTTGAAGACAACGTTGCTTCTGTGGGTTAGCCTATTCTTTTCACACTCCATCAAAAGCACCAAATCTTCTTAAAGTGCACAGAACATGTCTTTGTTCCACTGTGAAGCCAGAGTCACTGATGGTCATAGAATTGCTCATTGACAAGATGGGTGTTTGCACGGGAAAGCACTATTTGGAAATGCAGCATTTCACTTGAGTAAATCCCCCATCAGGAGGCCAGGCTGCTAAGCCACTGGAAGAGTAGGGTACTCAGCAAGAGAGAAGCTTTTGGGAGGCTAAGTGTGATTGGACAGACTATTTGGCACTGAAGTCAGTAGATCAATAGGTCGCTGTACCTCTTCCCCAAAGAAACAGTTCTTTGCTGAAAAAATACAAAGTAAATGATAAGCAACTGCACACTGTTGTGGCTGGGATGAGGTTCTTTGGGGTTTTAGTTTATGTTTGGTGTGTTAAAGGCTCTAGATGGGTGAGAAGGTGCGTGGCACCCGATTAATATGAAATAGTAACGGCAACTGCAGAGATGGAAAAGGGACATTGGAGCATCTTTTTTAAGAATATCAAAATTCAAACATGGTGCTGTCTGCCACGCTGATGTGTGCTGTTCAGGTCGATAACAGCGTGGCCCACGAGGCAGCCTTGCCCCCTGGCCCCCATGTTGGGTCTGTGGTCAGCCCACGTTCTCAGTGGGGATATACATCCTCCACTTGCCCAGGCTCTTTCCCCAGGTTGTCCTTGGGTGTCTTACAGCACTGGAAACACCCCCACACCTCCGCTGGCATGCGTGCTCCAGAGGTATGCCACAAATGAGGAGTTTGGCCAGCAGCCTCCTTCACGTGGGGTTTGCGTCCCCTCCTCCCACCCACAGTGGAGCAGACCTGAACCACTGGGGCATTACGACTCACATACAGAAACTCAGGGCAGGGAAACATGGAGTTTTATTCATGTTTGGAGGATTTTCTAATCTGTTGTTCAAACACTCAGTGAACAGTCATAAAGCCCATACTCTCAAAATTATCTATTATTCCTTTTTTTGTTAATTATAGTGACACCTGTTGCTTTGTCATATGGAAAGTAAACTGCTTTGACAAACTAAATACTCAAATAGGGTTGCAGAAGGTTTTAATTAATTACTTTCATTCATCACAGTCTGTTGCTGTTTGTGTGCTGTGGAGGCGTAGAAATGGCTGCTCTTAGCAATGAGGCTGCACCTGTGCTTCTTCCTTTGAAACTGTTAAAAAAGCTGTTCTGTCCATGCCTTGTAATATGTAATGGTAGGCGTACTTTTTATTAGGTTTTTATCTTAAACACCATTATTATCTGGTACATCATTTGTTGGGGACACACCTTACACCAGCAGGAGAATGGGTTATGAGATTTATAGATGCAAGTTAAAAGTTTGCAGTGAAATGGGAACTCTGTGAGTACTGGGGCATGTCCTGTTCTTGTCTATCAGAGGTTGAAAAGGATGGAAGTATCTGAATTTGAGACTGGATTAATGAATGTATACACAGAAGGAAGGGGGGGGGGGGGGGGGGAAGAAGAAAATCCACACACAACTTTGCAAGTACTTTCCCAACAAAAACACTGTAAATCTCTAAAAAAAAAAAATCTAACCTCGTGCATTTTATTCCAATGTGCTGTGAAATTAATGGGGAGGTTTGAAATCTGGTATAGTAAAAGAGTGTAAAAAATCCAGTTCAATTAAGTTGGGAAGCATATTTTGCAACTTTAAAAGATGGGAGATGTAGTGTACAGTGTTCATATTTAAGAATTATATGTAGTGCTCTTAAAAATCTTCAGGCTTCCATCAATATGTATTAACCCTGTTGGGATAACTCCTCTGCAGCGTAAGCGATGGTAATCACTCTGAAATCGATGACCCCAACTCTGACAATTTGCACTGGCTGCAGGTCTGCCTGAGCTCATTTTTCATAAGACAGGTACAGAATAGGCAACGGTAAGCCTACTTCCCATGCAGGGCAATTGCTTCTCCACCCCGATCAAAAGGCATTATTCCCACATCAGATTCAAAAGAGGTGATTAATCTGCGCACATTGTTTGGTCCAGAGTCTTTGTACTGTGGTCAGTAGCCTATAAAAACCCTGACTGGGATGCACCACCATCTCTTTGCCAGTTGGCTGCCAGGTAGCAACAACTTTTAGGCAGTACTCACCTGGTCCAGATTCACTCAGTAGTATGGCGGTAAAAGATACATAACTGCTAATGAATCTTTGGAATAACCTAGTTCCAACTTCTACACTTAAATTATACTTTTCAAGGCTATTTACCGAAATTACACAGTATTCTTTGGAGACAAAAGTTTCTGGTTTTCACGGGCATCATTCCTTATGTTCTCTCTTGAAAAATTGCAAGTGCATTATATAACTGCTATGGGTGTTATTTATTATTATCTCTACTGGGAAATCAATTGGTGCTGCAGAGGATAATAGCAAACACTTAAAGCAAAGAGGAGATTATATTCTCCTGTGGTGATACTGATGACACTGATAGATGGTAAATAGATAGTCAGAGAAAACCCTACTGTTAGCCTGGCAGGATTGACCTTACACAGCTATGTAGGCTCATATACATTTTGCCTGCCACCAAAGCAAAAGCAGTGGGTGCACTGGAGGCTGCATGCCAGCAGCAAAGTTGCATTTGCATCACTTTTATTTGTGTTTAGAAAAAATGCTCTTGGGTCTGTTCGTTTGAGTAGTGAAACAAGAATTTCATTATTTCAGTGTGAGGCTCTGGCCTCAAATGGAATAACAGCTGCTAGTTCTTCAGTTTTTGCAGGCAAAAAACGGTCTGACCTCTCTCCTGGTCCTCTGAAAATGTCAGCCACTGTGTCTATTGAGTATCCCACAACCAAAAACATGTGCCAAGGCTCCACTGAACTCCTGGTTCCTGGTTGGCCTTTCAGTTTGTCCTTTCCATAGCTTTGAGTGCTGGTGGCAAGGATCTCTCCAAGGATTATCTTTATGTAAAGTCCTACGGAGGTCACAGTGACACGACAGACTGTTTTTGCCAGACGCAGTACAAATATATCACGAGCTATAATACCTGACTGGGACAAAGCATAGGTCCTATCTGTGGCAGGTAGGAATCCCCTGGTATTTTCTGTAATAAAGATACAATGCCCTAATTTAATTCCAGCTTGGCTAATTACACTGTCTAGTCCCATTTGCCAGTGGTATCACCAGGATGTAGCATTGTGCATTTACTGCTTTGACTGTTGCTAACAAACTGTTCAGCTGCTAACACAGGATGATCATGGGCATTCTCATATCTGCAAAATAAGCAGAGCTGATTGAATAGGTTCATATCACACTGCAGAATTAATTGCATCTAGGAGAAAAATGAGATTTCTTCTTTATTTAGTATAGGCCTAAATCTACTTCCTCTGAATTCAGTAACAAACTCTGACTGATTCCAGGACAAATTTGGTTCCAGTCCTTCATTAGCAGATGGACTTTTGGTATCAGTGAGTGAAATTTGTACTGTATGTGTAAGATAATAGTGTCTTTAATTGGATCTAATAAATAACTTTCTGTGACTTCTTCATGTCCTAGCCTTGCCAATTATAAAACCTTGTGCCATGGTTTCCTGAGGGGCATCATTTGCATTTACATTTTCAAGGAAAGCTAGCAACATTCATGTGAAAGAAAAAGAATGAAAATACAGTTGACTACTATAAATGAAAGATTGAATGACTGTGGTCTGGGGAAAATTTATCTGAGTGCGCCTAATGACATCCTTTAGAAAATGATGCTCAGCTAAAAAGAAATATTGTCATTTGTATCAATAATCTGCTATGTTCATGCTTGAAAATAGTTTAAATTAAACAATTCAAAAACTTGTAGGGAGTCTGCCTTTAAAGATCCAGTGGAGTATCCATCAAAGTGACAGACATTTCTTTCTCATTGGTATCTCAGATATTAGAGTTCATGGTATCAAAAAAAAAAAAAGAAGGAAAATGTATATGAAAACCTAAAAGGAAGAATGACTCTTAACACCCTTAATTGAGATGAAAACCAAAATAATGGGTGTCAGAATAAGTGTATTATAAAGCTAGTGAAAAATCAACTGAAATAAAGCAAATTTCACTCTAGCTCTATTAAAATTTTATATAGTTTAAGGCAAGTTAAACAGTCCTTGTCCAACCACAGCTATGCAAAAGTCAAATTAGGTTTTATCAGTCCAGATACATGGTTAGCTAATATGGTGCTGAATGGGATTTAACTTCATCTCTGATGACTATTCATTTGTGATCAGCACATTCTAACAAATCTACCTTGGTTCTTCACAACTGTATTTAAAGCACAGTAACATCTGGCTGGGTAGACAAGGTTTCAATTTGCACTTGGAAATGTTGTGTCGTGCAGGGTGATTTTTATGACATAACTACTTCAACGAAAGCCCTAGTGTAGACACAATTACACCAGGGGGGAAAAAGTGTTTTTGATGTTATGGCTTATATTGCTTGCCAAGCTGGAAGGCATTTTACAGCAAAAAGCACTCAAATTATGTAGGAGGAGTTTACTGACAGAACTCTACCAGCATGACAAAATTTTCAAGTGTACATGGGATCTAGGTGCTTATTTAAGTCAGTGTGTCTTCTAATCACTTAACAAAGTATAATTTGTTTTCCAAAACCTCCCCTTCCCCAGCCACACACCCAGTTTAGAAGTCAGCAGGAGGATGCCAACCCATCTTAGAGGGGAAACTGGGCCTGCTCCTTTAGAGAAAGGCTACACTAATGGGATTCCCTCACTAGCAGACGATGGTATAACAAGAAAAGCAACGTCCTGGCAAGTACAAAAACATAAAAAAATTAGTCCTTGTCCTAGTTTTACTTACACATACCTTTTTTCCCTCTTCTCTGCATAACTCATGTCAGCTCTAACTCTGCTACTAGTCAGTGTATGGGTGCAGCTGGGACAAAAGGGATTTTAGAAAAGAGCATGAGATGATACCTGGACACCAGGCAGGTCGCACCCTGCAGAGAGCAGGTTCTCCCTTGCACTGTAAGGCTGCTGTTTCTGCCTGCCATAACCAGCCACAGGAGACTTCTTTTCTTGCCTGTGGATGGGCTGGTGTGGCTAGACTGCATCTGGGGGATGTTGTGTGACAAAGCTTTACCAGCTCAAGCTGTCAAGAGTTTGGCTCATTCTCCCAATTCACAGTGCAGATGTGCCCAGGAATGCTGGCCAGGTGGTCAGGTTTAAAGGATTAAGCAACTGGGCATTACCATACCTGCCTGTTGGATTTCTGGCTGTTGTCATCACTATTTTAATAAGTTCTGCATTTACCCTTTCCACTCTCCCCCATCCAAAAAATCCAACATCAAGTCAGATGTGGAAACACCTGTTTTGTACTTTTTTCTTGCATTTGGGTTGAAGAGGGCGAAGGAAAGATTAAAAAAAAAAAAAGACAGACAAAGAGAAAACTGTAAGATCACATTTCAAAAATATTTTGGAAATCCACAAGCTTAAAGAGAGAAAAGAACTAAATGCATGAATGTTGTCACTGGCAAGCCATCTGGAACATGGAAGAAAAAAATGCTTTCAAAATCTTGAAAGTAAATGATCATGCAAAGGCACAGATCAGTCAGCACTTGAGGCAAAAGGTGTTTAATTAGAGTGGGAAAAGTCTTTTTTCTAAATAATTAAAGGTAAAATTCCACAGTAGATGAGAGAAATCCAAACTCCTTAAACATTTGACAGTTTTAAAGAGAAATCTGCAAGGGTTCAGTCATAAACCTGCACAAGGAGAGGTAGAAGAGGAGACAGCCAGACTGCCTGCTTAGGCAGCTCTAGTGAGACATTGTAAGGGCTGAGAAGTCGGTCCCTGCCCATGTAGGGTGATTCAAGGCATTCCAGTCAGGCATACAGGCATTCCCAACAACCACAGAGCAGAATAAGCAGCCTCTAAAGTGTGATGAAGAATCCCACATGCTGACCAGAGAGCTACACTGAATTAATTAGGCACCTTAAGCTTTGGTCGTCACTTTCAGATCTGTTAATGGATTTTCTATTAAATAGCGTCTTCTTTACATAGGACACAAATAATCCTGGCATCAAGGACAAACAGTGTAGCCAAAGGAATGGTAAGTTCAAGGATCCTCATGAAACAGAGATGCTGAGGTATCAGTACTGACCATGCTGGACCACCCCTGCACATGCTCAGAAAGAGGACTGCAAGCAAAAGCAGATGGAGGAAATCACAAATCTGAGATTTACCAACCAAAGCCTTCATTTGAAGGTTGATTGGGCAACTATGGGCATCACAGTTTTGGAATTTGGCATTGCCAGAAGGAACTGTTGAGGAATGAGACACTTCCATAATTTCGGAGGTCTAACTATCAAGATGTACACATTACAGTGACTGTTTTACATAACAAAAGGTTTTATATGATGAGGTTCAATCTTCTAAGTAAAAAAAAAACAAACCCAAAAACACAAAAACCCCCAAACAAACAACCAAACAAACAGAAAAAATCCTATGTGCTGTGAACTGAAAATGTCTTTTTTTTCCTTTTTCGTTTGTTCTTGGTACAACAAAAACATCTATTAGTAGTATAATCTTTTGATTCCAATTGTTCCCAACAAAATCCATACTTCACAACAAGTTTTGCTGAATGAAAGTCACGACTAAGCTTTGAATAATTTGGATTCTACTACAATTTTTAATAGCATTTTCCAGTTTAGTGGTTTCTCCCTTCTCTGTAGTGGTTACCATTATAAGATTATAAGCAGATTTCCCAGCAAGAGGATTTCTTACCACCCAGAGCTTTCCTATGGAGACACCCATCAATATCAGCAACGATTTTTTTTAATTACACTTATGACAATTATACAGCTACCGAGGGCACTGCATTTCTCCTCACTAACAAGCTCTCTGATACTTACTGAAATTTGTTATATTGAATTTATGGATATAAGAGAGGACACTGTCAAAAGCTATCTCTTAGTGCTGGCCAAGACAAAAGCTTTAAGATTCTGCTCCAGCTTCTCACCAGTATGTGTGAACAGATTCACCATCATCTGCACAGAAGCCTAAAGTGGAAGTATGATTACCGAGGACTATATCTTGAAAGCTAATCAACTAAAGCAGGTATCAAATGGTATAAAAATACACAGATTGTTACCGGGAATCTTTTCTTCCTGGTGGAACAGAAGAACTAATTTATATCTTATCATATAGAAATTCATCTCAGGGCTCTTTGAAGAAAAAGACAAACATTGAGTCTTACCAAAGATACTGCAACAGTATTTCTGACCCTCAAGAAAGAGTTAAAACTAACTGGTGGTAGCTGAAAACTGGCAAATTACAGTTTACTCTGATCAGAAAGTGCCTTTGGGGGGATCCCTACAGGGGCAGAAGACTGCAGTGCCTGTCACCCTTTTGGCTTTGGACTTTACAAAATGCAGCCTTGTCTTTTTACCTCTGCTCCTGTGAAAGTCATGGAAGTGTTTGTAAGAAAATATTTTCTCTTCCACTTGTGATAGAGTCTTAGTAGATCAGCTGAAATTGCCTGCATGTTCTAAACTTATAAGCATCATCCCACTAGAGATGTGTTCTTGAATGTTAAATTTAGGCTAATTGGAGGCATATCCTTTAATTTAGCAAGCCGAGGTTACTAATACAGATCAAGAGCTAAAAATTAACAGTGGAGCTGATGTATGCTAAATGCTTAAGTGATATTTTAACCTATAATTATACAAGTTCTGTTAATAGTGAATAATTCAAATCTTCAGGGATTTCAATAGTCTAGTGGGTTGTAGTTATTCCGAATTTACATTATGGTTGCTAGGTTTCATTAAAATGAGCAAAAGGCTGTATAGCGTAGCAGAGGAAAATTGGTGTTGGAAGTTATCATCCAGAAATCAAAACATGAAATTTAAATTAGAAGGTGTCCAAGCAACACAATGACACCAAAGCCGAGCGCTGATAATGAAAGTAGGAAGACAGCGAGTTTGCGGGGAATATTAAAGGGAGATGGCACTACCAGCAACATGCTCTGTGACAGCGATACCTTAAATTCTGCACTACTGTATGTAAGGAGTCCAAAACATATTACAAACCTCTATTAAGCCTTGCCACGTTCTTCTGAATTATTCAAATTTTGTTATCAGTGATTTGCAGGTGGCAGGCTGAGGCACGACACAGCACATGGCTTATCTGGAGCCATGGGATGACTCAGTAGGATGTGAGAGCCACAGCTGGGGCCGCAGCCTCCCTGCTGACAGGTATGGCTACACCACCCCATGGCTTTGGAGGCTGCTCAGACAGCCCCTCCACCAGCCCCGCCATCAGTTTCAGCCTCACAGCACAGTGTTCAGGTTCCAGCTGGGCTGAGACTCGTGTTTTTGGGAGATGTGCTGTGCATCAGATCACTCAAAGCAATCTGGGTTCAAGGTCATGCTTTCTGGAAAGCCAGGGGGAGTCATCATCCATATGGATCACTGCGAACACCTGGCTTGCCACAAACACATCAGTAAGGATGGCAAATCATGGTGGGGAGGGACAGCAGGAGCTTGGAATGACCACTTGGAATGGCCACCAAGAGAGGTGCTGTGTAGCCAGGCGGGGCCACATGTGTTTCTAGAGACCTGCTGTACAATTTTGGGGGGCCACAGTGTACATCCCCCAAACCCAGTGGCAGCCAAGCCCACCCAAGCTTTGAGAGTAAGTCTAGGTTTTGCTGACTCAACAATTAAAACTGTCAGTGTGACTCATTGCTACCAGTCACAGTGACGTGGTCTCTCCCAGCTCCTGATCTTCTGAGCCCTACTGTATGCAAATGAACTACTTTTGGAACAAGGAGGATAAATTAGATTGCTTGATAGATAATAAAAATACTATGTAAGTTAAAAGAAATCAGCAGCACTTGTTACAATTTGGTAGAAGTCAAGCTGTCTGACGTGTTTTGATATCTAAATTTGACTTTAAATTTCTTTTTAATTCTTCTGGAGTGTACTGTAAATATAGAGCATCTCTGTTTCTTATGAGCAGATTAACAACTAAAATTAATGTTCTTTTCTACCTAAAGATTAGCTATTTTCTTAATGTTTAGTTAGTTGTTCATGCTGCTTTATCTAAATTCAGTTTCAAAGTCCACATTTGTGTATCATTTAAGTTTCTGAATCTAAATTTAGGTATATGAATATCTCCAAAAAGACAGAAATATTGTGGGGTTTTGGTTTTGGTGTTGCTCGTTTGTTTGTTTGTTTGTTTGGGGGGAAGGGGGGCAGGGGGTTGTTTGATATTTTGTTGTTGGATTTTTTAAAATTTAAACACTTTGAAGCTCTACAGTTTCCATGTTAGTGAATAAACCATGGGATGGAGAGTTATAATTAAATAGCTCTTTCTTTTACAAAATAGGTCTTCCCAACGGGTCCTTTTTATTTTATTCTGAATCAAAGTAACCTCTTACATCTCAGTCTGATATACATGTATCCATTTTGCAACGTGTTGCTAAATCTTTCTAATTTACATAAGAAGCAACAGCAAAACTCCACGTACCTTGTGTTAGTTAAATTATTATTATTATGTAATTACATAATGAAGAAATATCAAATTCAAACTGTCAAAATGCTGATCATGAAGTACATTAAATTATAGCATTGCCTCAACTGCTGGGCAGGTGTGCTCAGTGGCACACCCGCCATCGTGCAGACGATGGGATGAACCAGAGCACAACACAGCTATTTTCCAGGGCACTGCAGGAGATATTGCAGAGCTCTGCCAGAGCTCTAGCCAGGACTAGAGCTGCTTTAGGGCTCGTGTTTGTAGGCCTTGGAAGAAGCAATACCTATGACTCACAGTAAATAACGCATTTCACTAAGTCATCCAGAAAACTGATGTGATTTTGTGGTGAGGTTCAGTCTGAAATTGCGAGTAAACAGAAATCCTTCCCAAGCCTACTTTTACATGCAGCTGGTGACGGGGAGTCAGCAGGGTTGGATCTGGCTCAGGAACATGTGCTGTGAGGCCTGAAGCCCCTGCAGCCCTGCCCTCCGAGCTGGGTACCACGTTAACCTCCCAGCAGTCCAACAAGACTGTTTACCTATGGGAATCACATACTTCAATAATTCACTCCTTGAAAACCACTTTCAGATTGATAGATACTTCCTTACTACAGAGTCATGTTTAACAGTAACAACACAAATCAATAAAAATCATCAAATAATTAAGCATCTTCTGTCACTTAACACCCTTTGCAACCACCATTAGCAAGAGGTTGAGGGCTGTTCATAAATCTATTTAGCGTATTATAAATTCCCCCGAGAGCACTCAGATGCCCCAGCTATGGTGATATATGCTGCACACACTCTAATCTTGCCCCTGTGCTATTAACTGTAATGGTTTCACATCTAAAAACTGTCCTGGGAATATGGCTGAGGCCACAGCACACTACAGAGGCATTAGCAAGATGAGATGTGGATGGTCAGGGCACACAGGAGGCCAGACCATGACTCATCACATGACCCGGAGGAACTTACTTACCTTCTCATTTTAAGTATAACCCTCTGTGAGAAACGTGTATCAAAATTTAATCACTTCATGGACTGTCATGTAGTCTGATTAATAATATTTAGAGAGCTCTTGGAGATCCCTGGATAAAGGTTGGAGGGGTTTTGTCAATTTGTTATTACTGCCTTCAGAACTTTCATTTCTTTTGTCAAGTCCCTCAGTTTAAAGGAGTTCTTTCTAATGCTCTGCATGCACTTTGTGAAACTGGCTGCTGGTGTCAAATGCCAGCATATTCACAGGGAGTAAACCATCTGGTTTTGCTGAAACTAAATATTCCCTTGTTTACTGAGGAAAATAGATGCAGACACTTTCAGTTCTTGCAGCTGTTCCTTCCTGGGAAACAGGAGAAGATTTTTTTCTCTCCAAAGCAGAGGAATAGTAAGTTTGATTGACATTTTGCAAACTGCAGATCCTGCAGGGCCAAATTATTTGCCTTGTTTTGCTTCAGAAGTCCTTCCCCCTTCCTGGCATGGGGAGTGACACCTCAGCAGGTGTTGCGTATTTCTGATAGTTTGTGGGCAGTAGGACAGACAGTCAGGGGAACTGAGAATGTATCACATGCTAACAAATATAATCTGAAGGAAAAAAAACCCAACCCTTCTCACACCTTTAAGCAGTTCTGACACAGAGAGATGAAGTAACCTGTGATACATTCTCCAGGCAGTGATTATCTCACCCAGGCTCTCTAACCCAGCTGGGAGCTGTCAGGATAGGGCAAGGGGAGCTGCTCTTTTTTAAAAAAAATAATATTTTCAAGTCACACTTACTGGATTGAAATATCTATTCTATTTTTTAACTGTTTCGGCATTGGTTCTTGATGTCATCAATCTGTATTCTTATTTTAATTCCAGATAAAACACAGGAACATATATACCTGCTCTGCCATTTAAGTATGCATAGAAGGCAATAATGGCATAACTGCATTCACAGGAATCAAGGGTCAGTATTAATTTACAAAGTATTTGTTCCTCAAAAATACTATTAGCAAAGCTTTGTTGAGTATACCACACACATTTGTGTATCAACCAAAGATCTCATAATGTGTTTCAAGTAATAGTTACATCAAGAGAGATGGACCAGCACTACCACTGTATGTTTGGAGCATTCAGTTGATGCTGATCCAGAATCAAGTCCCTGGCCTAGCAGATACTTAATTGTTTATACAAAGTGTTGCAGTTCCAAACAGTGATACCCAAGAGAGCTGGTAAGGATGCAGCAGTTCAGAAGAAGATACACTCTTCTCTGTGTATCTTAGGTATGTGCCTTCAAATGCAAACCACTGGCTAGTTTGGGACTCCATTGCTTCTTTGGTTTCTCAGGAAGGTTGGGAAAGTCTTGGTTTTATCTCAGTGTAGAAGATAATTAGTTTATTTTTACGTCCTAAAAGGATATAACCCAAACCAACTATTTACCCAGTTTTAGTGCAAATGTTGATAAATGAAAAAGGGTCCTAAAGTGCTATGGAGTGGATCTGTTGAATTTTCACCACCTATCTATGAATCTAAACTTTTGGGACAAAATAGGAATAATTTATCTACAGTCCTTGTTTATTTTCTGATGACCTTGATAAACTTCTTCCCACTTCTAACTAAAGAAACAGGATCTATAAATATTTTTATAAACAAACTCTCCTAAGAAAATATATTGGTAATTTGGATCACTAATTTTTGTTTCAAGTAAGAAACTGGAAAACAACACTGAGGAGGCAGCAGTGGTTCAGCTAACGCCTCCCAGAGAGAAACTGCACCTAATTACATGCTGGAGAACTAACCACATGGCTCCTACTGGCATCTCACTCCCATCCACGTAAGAACTGCAGTCAGCCCTGAGTTACAGTTTGCAAAGGTGAGAAAAGTACATTAGAAACAAGCTGTAGTGATGGGATAATATTGTAAAATACAGCCACGTACTGCCTAGCAGGTAACAGATGACAGGCCTAGGAGGGCAATGTAGCTGAGGCCATGGTTTTTGAAAGTTACAATGGCCTAATAAATAACTTAAAAAGGCGTGTAGTGCACTAAGTATAAAGTGCAGTGAGTAGCAGAAGTACTGTCTGAACAAACATAAGGTTACTAGGAAAGAGCAGGTAACAGAGAGGTGCTGAGTCAGTGCTCTGTAGCTGGGGAAGCAACTGTCTCAAATTCACAGCAGCCTGAACGAGAACTGACGTCTAGAGAGTCACAGTTTAGGGAATGACATTAACCAACATATAACTGTTTTGCCATCGTCTTTGAAAATTTCTGTCCTTGAGGTCTGACAAACTCAGCAGAAGAACAGTGCAAATTAAAGGACACCTTGCGGCGGAAACGCGGATAAGGAGAGGAAAGGTGACATTGGGCTATTTAGGGTAAATGATACTGCGACCAAATAGGTGAAAGGTAAAAGAAAAGCCACATTGGTGGCCATGAGAGGAAACTCCAAAATAACAGAAAGGCAATTTGGAAAGGTGAGCATTACTAATGAGATTTTGACAGAGGCACCAGTGACACTCATCTCCCCCTGCTACTTGAATCACCGGTTAGGTATCTTTGGCCAGTATCTGAGTACTGTATAATGCCAAAAATTACTAAACGTCTCCACTTGATCAAAGAAAACACATTCATTCCACATTAACTATTTCTTTCTGAATCACAGAAGACAATGAGCCTCATTCTCTGATCTTTTAATTCTGTTTACTGTACTTGGATTATACCAACATGAAACACAGGACCCATCAAGGTTTACGCACTGAGGGAGAAACTCAGATACTTGTTTACCTGCTCAGGCTATGAAGAAAGGGGGGGAAACTTTACAGGGTTATGCAGCACGGTGAGGTGACCATCCAACTGCTTGACAGACAACCAAGGTAGATTTGGGAGTGTCACCCAGCAGTGTTCCCAATAAAGTAAGACACTGCACAGAACCTACAAGGAAAGAAGTGAGCTATTTTTGCAGCTTGTTCTGTTTCATAGCATCTCTGCTAATTAAATTATTTTGTTGTTTTGATACGCTGCTGAATTGTTTCTGGAACATGCTGACATGCCTAGTAAAAACAGTTGTTAGGGACTTATGTTTTGCTCAGTGTATCTGAAAGTTTAGCATCTTCTGGAGTCTTGGAAGACATATTAATTTTATTGTTACGCCACAGTAAAAAATAATTTCATATCCTCATTTAATTGTCAATGCAGAATGTTCTGGGATAATATAATTATGTCTGAACCTGATGTTGTGATGGCTTAAAATAGCCATCAGGGCAGTTTGGTTGTGTGAAATGAAACTGGGACAATTCCTAAAAGCTCAAGAGGGACTGCAGATATATTAGTTTTGGCAGCAATAAAGTATCTGGGATAAGGAAGATGCTTTTAAAAGCTGAGTAATTATTTTTCCTACTTAACAAAAAATGAAAGAAAATATTTTAAGATCTTTTTTCTTTATTTATGTCACTATTAGCAGAGTTTGAAAAACAAGAAAGGGTATCTGTATGTGCTTTCAGAAGAGTTGAAATTTCCATACATCCTGTGTAAGTATTTCAAAAGGCTGTTCTTTTACTCAACTGTCTGGACACCTGGCATCATCTGATGTCTAATCATAGCCCCACCTTGTCCTAATTGCTTTTGTTTTGCTCATAACTCATTTTCTTCTAATCAAAGAGATAAAAAACTGGGTTTCCAACTTATGTAAGGTGACAGGATTTTGCTGGCTTGTACGAACTGATGGAAAAAATTCAAGTTCAAGCTCACAGAGATAAGTTTCTACATCAACATCTATATTTAGGCATATAAAGAAGGGGTCTGTTTTTTCTAGAACATCTGCACTATGTTACTTTGTCAACATTCGTGTGGTTGTCTGCTGCTGCCCCAGCTCACAGCAACTTTTCACCACCTACATTTTAAAGCACTTCTGTCTATCCAAGGCAAGCATCTGTTGACAGAAGTATGTAAACATGTCTTCAGAAAGCTCATCTTAAGGAAAAAAAATCTCAAAGGTTCAGAAATCACCAAAAAAGTGCTCTTAGCAGCTCCAGCCGCAAAGAAATGGGAACCACGGTGGCTTCGAGTTTTCCTGACCACTGTGCTAGAAGGGTATGGAGAGCACAGCTCGGCACTGCGGCTGTGGCAGGGCTTTATAATTAACTGCGACATGGCACAAGGGCCTTCTCAGCACACCCAGGGTGACACGGAGGCTCCCAGGCCTCCTCTCCCTGCCTTCTGCCCCTCACTGAGGCTGTGAGGCTGCCAGAGCCACCACTGCCGGGGGTACCGGGACCCTGAGGGGATGGCATGGAGGGAGGGAGGGGAAGGAGAGGAGGGAGAGGAGAGGGAGGGAAGGGAGGAGGGAAAAGGAGGGAAGGGAGGAGAGAAAAGGAGGGAAGGAAAGAGGGAAAAGGAGGGAAGGAAGGAGGGAAAAGGAGGGAAGGAAAGAGGGAGGGAAGGAGGGAACAGGCAGGGAAAAACGGAGGGAAAAGGAGG
>VWZD01003721.1:250105-264445 GCA_013396695.1 Sakesphorus luctuosus
GACCGCCGCAGGGGGGTGGGTGGGGGGAGTGCCACCGCCGCTGCGGCCGCAGCGCTCTGCTCCTCCTCCTCCTGCCTCGCCGAGCGCCCTCCACCCCGCCCTCTCCCCGCCCGGGACCGAGTGTGGTGGCCACAAAATGGCGGACGGGGAGCTGAACGTGGACAGCCTCATCACCCGGCTGCTGGAAGGTGAGCGGGGCGCCGGGCAGCGCCCCTGCCCGCCGCACAGGGGACCGCCGCCGCACCCCGGGAGAGCCGGGGGCGTGAGGGGAGCGGGTCAGCGCCTGCCCGCCCCGCCGGGCNCCCGCCGAGCGCCGGCCCGGCCCGCAGCCCATGGAGCGGGAGGCGCTGGGTACGCGGCGGGTCCGGCCGCCTGGGCGGGGTGAGGCGCTGCCGTATTGGGGAAAAGGAAAAATGAAAAGAAAAGGCTCCTGGCTTTACATCTTCCCTTTTCATCCCGCTGCCGCTGCCTGGCCGAGGGGCGAGCTGGGGACGCCCCTCTGGCTGAGCGAAGGGCGGTCTTGCCCCCCTCTCGGGTCGGGTTGGCAGTCGCAGCCCTCGGTGTGTGAAATTGCGTCTGCGAGCGGCGTTAGGTGTGGAGTTGTGTGTACGTGAGTGGCGGTGGGAGCAGAGGGATTTAGTGCGCTGACATTCCTCAGCCTGCCGGCGGGGCAGGCTCCAGAAGGGACTCTCGTACATGGCTGATAATAGCTGCGAAGGGTTTCGTGGGTGTTAAATAGCTATTCTTTCTTTTAAAGTCAGGAAGAAGCTGACTGACTGCCCGCTTTTGGAGGAGCTGAGGAATTATTGCTAGTATTTTATTTTTATTTAAATTACGTCCTGAGTGTTTAGTCTTCTTGGGCCTCTTCTCCCATTAATCTTTCATTCCACATTCAACAAATACCTGGTATGCTGGAGATGAGAGTACTTGCATGGGTATGTGCGGTTCATTTATTTGGTTGCTGTACTCCTCAGATAGTTGGATCACATTGCAGAAGGCTTATAGAAAGGAATTTATGGAGTATGTATAGTTTTGGAAGTGAGACGAGTTTCGTAAGGCTGAAAGTTTTGTTCAGCTGAGTTAGTACAAAGCAGAGTTTTTAGGGTTTTGAGGATATTTTAGTAGCTGCTTTCTCTTCTTTTTTTGATGTGTAAATTATAAGCAGCAAATCGATATTTTAAGCCACTTGTGCTTATGTTTGTGATTTAAGGCATGTGGTGTAGTATAGTATGAAGAAACAAGTATTATCAGTTGATCACTATTACAGATAAAACTCCCTTTTTCTGGATGTTGAAACCCAGATTATTAGGTAGGTTGTTAAGAAAGACCACATATTAACCTAATAAACGTAGACTTTGTAAGACAGAGTTGGGTTTTTTTCATCAAAATGCAAATATATGTGTGGTGGTGGTGGTTTTTTGAGAAACACTTTAAATAATATATTTGAAAGATACTTGTTGCTCATCAGCGTGGCTGTTTAAATACAGATTGCCTTAAGAGGAGGGGATTCTGCAGTGTTTTGGTATTCAAGTTGAAATGTTCTGTTCCTTCTTACATAGTAGCCTGTTTATATATTTTTTTACCAAAATCTTTTAAAGTATGTGTTCCATACCTTTTAAATAAATCGTGAGTACTTGTGGTGCAACTTTGTAGCATTTTAGGTTGTGATTGGGAGCCTTGCTGGAACAACCTCACTGTGCTTTTTGTCTTCTGGAGTCCTGTAATCTTTAGGTATCTCTGTGTGTGTGACTTCTGAACCAAGCCTTGCTTGTAATGTTTCATCTCTGTTTCGCAGTCTGTTTTCCCCTCTGAGCAGAAGTCAGGAGGGTTCTTAAGGGAAACGTGGTGTTTTCTCTTTGCCTGTCTTCTACTAACAGTGGTAGGAGTGCCTTGTACAACATCTCGTGTCTGGTAGGTAACAGATTCTTACAGATTTTATGTGCAAAACCACGATGATTAATAGACTCCACTGTGTGTGTATTATTTTTCCTCCCATTTAGCATCCTTTATTTGTAGCATTGCCAGCTATAGTGTTCTAAGCTGTGCTTCAAATAGGGGTGTTTCACAATGAAGCTTTTTTATTTTCCTGTACAATGGGCAGCTCACGTTCTGGAGCTCCTGCTGTTGCTTAGCTGACCTGTTCTGGTAAAGTGAGTACGAATCCCTCCCAACGCTGGTTGTGCAGAAACATTTATGTTGACTCTCATCTCCAGTTAAATTGTTCAAAGCAAGTTCTTTGGCTCCATTGCTCACAATTGGACTTAAAGGATAAGGAAATGTGGCTTTGGAGCTCTAAGTGTATAAGCACAGTGAAATAATAAAAAGACATTTTCATGAAACGTTGTCATGCAGTATACATTTAGTCCTTTTGGTTACTTTGAGTGAAATGGATGGCTTTAAGTTTGAATAACAGTCCACAATTGTCTCTCAGTAGGTGCTGCACGTAATTTTCCAAGGGTTAGCAAATGCATATCAAAATCCACAGCAATAGGAAACTTCTCTGCTCTCATTGGGTTGCTGGGTGGTGACACCTGTTTCTAAGCTGTGATAATGTCTGGCATGAGTTCTTGCTGGTACTTCAGGTTACTCTAACTGGTTTTGTCCTTGTTGCTTCTGGGTTATGTGACATGTTAACTTGCCTTTTGGTTGGAATTACCTACTCAGATTGTCTTGGTTTCCTTGTGCTCCATTGTGAGTTTTTCCTGTTTTTTTCTGAAATACCATTATGCAGTGACATACAGCAAGGCTGCCTGGTGGAATTCATCAGGAACATCTTCCCAATCCTCAGTGAGTGTGCACACGTGCTTGTCATGAATGTGTACTTATTTTGGAGGTCTTGATTAACTCGAGTTAAACTGGAGATAGTTTTCATGAAGACTCAGCTGAACCATGGTGTAATGCATGTTGATAGTCTTCAGGACATTAGCTTTTAATTGCCATGTTCTTTTGCATATACCAAGTTCTTACCCTCTATTCATTGGTCGGGTGGTGAATTTAGGAATGGTAGGAGCTCATTTTTAATTCACTTCTTGCAATGTATCTAGTACTTTGTCACTCGTTAGTGATACCTTTGTAAATAACTTCTGTTTGGAGGAAAGTAAAACTAAAGTGAGTGCTGTAGGAAAGAGTCTGAACACAGCAATGATTTTTGTTACTCGTGCTACTTTTATCAGGTACCTTCTGCCAGACTTGTACAGACTCATTCCTCTTTCTTTACTAGAAGAGTGAGGGGGATGCCAGTGCTCTGACACACGTGCCTCACTGTCTTGGAGGTACTTTGAGCTTTATTGCAGGTTTTCTCTCAGGATTCAATCTGCAAAGATTTGCAGGTCACTTCAGTACAAAATCCTGTGGCTTTGTTAAAATGTTTTTGTACTGGTATGTGACCATGAAAGTGAATAAGCCAAATTTGCCTTAAGACTCTTTCTTTCTTTGGTCAGGCTTAGCTGCATTATGGGACACAAAGGCGATAGCCGTATTTTTGCTTCAGTGTGTGTACTCTTTTCACGTTTTTATTTTTTTTCTTCCTACCTTCCCCGCTATGCCATCTGGTGGATAGACTTTTCCCTGCCCATTCGAGCTGTGGGCAGCACAGGATTGAGCACACACATAATAAGACTGCTGTGAGCAAAGCAGATGTGGAATACAGAACCATGGAATGGTTTGAGTTGGAAGGAACCCTTAAAGGTCACTAGTCCAGCCTCTCTGCAGTGCAGAAGGGTCATCTTCAGCTAGATCAGGTTGCTCAGAGCCCTGTCTGCTTGACCTTGAATGTTTCCAGGGATGAGGCATCCACCACCTTTCTAGGGAACCTGTTCTGGTGTATCACTGCTGTCACTGTAAAAGAATTTCATCCTCATACCTAGTCTGAATCTACACTTCTAGGTTTAAAGCTGTTTATTCCTTGTCCTATTGCAGTCCTATTGCCCTACTAAAATGTCTGTCCTCATCTTGTTCATAAGCCTGCTTAAAGCATTGGAAGGCTGCAGTGGTCTCCTCTGAGCCTTTTCTTCTTCAGTGGCAACAGAGAAGTTTTTCTGCTTTCAGCACAGTTTTTCTGCTTAGTCTCTGCAGCTGAAATTGCTGCTTGTGTTTTGCCTCCTCTTGGGACACCCCATATCCCTGTGTGAGAAATGCCCTGAAATTTGCAACAGTGCTGAGCTAAATGGGTACATGGGGTTTACTTTTATGCCATATTCTAAATTAATTTAAGCTTTGGTGATGAGTGGATTAAGTTCCCTCCATATCAAAACAAGGAGACTGGAATAGGGTAACCTCAACTTATAAAGAGTGCTGTGAGTGGTGTTAAGTAAGACTGCTGTACTTCTGTCCAGTGGGCTTCCCCTTTCTGTACTGTCTGTCTCTTAAAGTTTCTGGATATAAGGCAGCCCATCTGGACTTGATTTCCATTCTTTTAAATGTATAGGTGTCTTGGTAAATCCTAAATTTAATGTATGGAAGAGACTGTGCTTAGGGGAACCCAGACACAGTAGCTTTAGATACAAGATGGCTTTGTGTGGTTTGGGTTCATTTATGTTGCTGTACAAACAGATTTGCCTTGTTTAGGCAAGATTCTTCTTGCCTAAATCACCCAACTGGTTTAAATTTATCAGTTTAAATTAATTTGATGGAGCCCAATATAGATCTGCTTTAAAACAAATTTGTATTTGATGAGGCTGAGGGCTGCTGGTTCTGATGGTACCAGTCTACCAAGAAAGCTGAGAAGCAGTTACCCAAGAAGAGAATTATCAGGCTACTAGTAGTTGTGAAGAATGGTTATTGCTTCAGTGTTCAGCTCACACTGTGATTCTTCTGATTGCCTTAGTAAAGCTGGTTGCTTATTGTTCTTAGTGTGTTGTGTGATGCCTTCTACAAAAGCTGCAAGCTTAATTTTCTTCTGATTTCAGAGGTGTTCCAGGTTGTGATAAGGGTAGAAATTCGAATATTATTTGATTTTTCAAATGAAAGTTGAATTTTAAATGCTTATGAAATATTTGACATTTTCCAGATTGGTTTTAAATGGTATAGAACTACAGGTCTAATGTATTGTGGTCAATAACTTATTTCTTGTTTGATTAGTGTCTTAACTAATTAACACGTCCAGCCAGCCTGATGGTGGTATTAGGATACAGCAGTAGTGCTTGCAGTTCCAGGCACTGTAAATTATGCTGAAAAAGAGGCAGTTCTAGAGAAGAAAAACAGACCTTCATGATCCGTTGCAAAACAATACAAACAAAACATGGAGGTGAATCTTGAATCAACAAGAGTTACTACCTGGTTTGGTGTGAAATTACTGGATGATCTGCTATTAAAAGAATAAATGAGGAGAACTCTAGGAGTAATTTCTTGCAAAGGATCACATGATTTGTGTGTGTGTGTTAGTAGTATTTAAAGAGAGAAAGAAAACAGGCAGTTTTCATGTTTCTGGGAGGGTAGGTATTGTATTAACCAGTGAGAAGGGATAGAATAATGAAGTTTGTTTCTGGGTTTGTTCAGCAGTACAGATTTTTAAACTGAGATTGGATGTGGCACTGAGTGCCATGATCTGGTAAATGGACTGGAGTTGGACCAAGGGTTGGACTTGATGATCTTGGAGGTCTTTTCCAACCCAATCTATTCCGTGATTCTGTGGTACCAGCCAGTTCCTCTTTAGCTTTAAAAGTGCATGATGAATGGAATGGTTGGCTTGAAAATGTGCACTGAAGGCCAAGAGCCGAGGATCAGGTAATGTGTGCTGGTGTTTCTTTATTCTGGCTGTCTGTTTGGCCACTTGGAGGCTGCAGGATTCAGTAACTGTTTCATTTAGACACTCTGCCGCACAAGCTTTGCTTGAGTCGTTCAGCATCTCGCTCCTGGTACAGCTAAATCATAGTGTCAAAGGAGAAAATGCTGTACTTACTTACTGTAGGTAAATGGATTTGGAATACTCGATAGTTGCAGCCCAGTGCTCATTAGTTACCACCAAATGTAGGTATGGAACTTCTTAAAAAGTGAGAACCCTGCCCAGCCTGGGTCTGGCACTGTGAGGGCAAGCATACTATATTTGGCTATTGCTCAGTAAGGTCAGACACTGTGCTTGGTGCAGGGGGGTGTGCAGGGGAATCCACTCCTCACCACAGCCTGAGACACTGCTGATGTGATGTGTATCTGGTTCATAACTTGAACATCGAAATTAACCTGGTTACTGTCTTCTCTTCCTGTTGTGTGCTTTGCCTTAGTACCTCAGCTGGGCCCTCCTACTTTCACAGCACCATCTTCTCTGTTTTGTGTTGCTTTTTTAATACCAGACTTGACACAAAACTTCTGTGTGTGTGTACCCCACAGAACCGTATTAGTTGAGTACCTGAGACTGATGTGCAGGAGTCATGTTAAACCCAGCTTTTGGTATAACAACTTCAGTAACTTCCCTCTGTGGTACTGCTCAGGAGTAACGAAATAACTTTGTAATTTGCCTTTGCCTTCCCTGAGCTTTAGGAGTTTTACTAGCACTGCTTTAGAGGAAATTAGAAGGTCAGCCTTTGAGAAATAAGCTGAAATTCTTTGTTTCAGGAAATTGTTATGCTAGGTTAGCCTTCCAGGAAGACCAGAACAGGAATTGTTACCATTTTGTATAATAGAGCTTGGTGAGCAGCTTCTGCCTTAGCTCTGCTGGTTGCTTAAGTTTTAGTTTCAAGCAAACAGTAAATATAGAACAATAACAGCCATTACGGTTATAAGTTTTGTTACAGAATGGAGTAGCTCATGTGATCTTGTCTTTGAACCTTGAGTTCAGCAATTCTTGGAACCATGTATGATGCTGAATGACTGAGACTTCAGTCAGTTCACAGAACCCCCTGTGTGAGGAGGCAGCCCATGGAAAGCAGCCGACATAGTGGGTCAGGGTTGGTGTAGGGGCACTTGCTGCTTTCAGGGGCTTATTTAGGTATCCCCTGAAGCAGCTTTACATATTGGCTTCCAATAAAGCTCCTTCTCCACAAGCATTGGTTCTGCTGGGTAGCATATATAAGACTGTAAATTCAGGTTTGGGCAGAGTGCCACTTCATTTTTAGGAGTTTTTTTTCCCTGCTTAAAGATTAAAGGCTTGGGCAGTCAGTCTTACTCTGCAGTGAATTTGTGTTTGATGGTAGCAAGTCCTACTAAAATGAGTTCATGAGCAATCTCTGTTCTTCAGCAAAATACTTAATATCAAGGGCATCCAGTGAAGGAATTTCATAAAAGATTTTAAGGTTACTTGGATATAAAAGCACTGTTCCTCGGGGAAAAAGCCTCCCTGTGAGTCTGATTCTTCTATTTTTAGTGGCAGCTTGGGTGATGTACCCTAGGGAAGGAACAGGGCTTTGCTGTGTACACAGTGCAGGAGGCCTGTACATTCAGTAATAGGTTCTTGCTGAACTGAGCAAAGCTCTAGCCGGGGCTCACTTATATTATTACTGTCCACCAGTGTAACACATGAATGAAAGCCATTCTGAGTTTATTTCTGTCACAGCACTTCTGAAAGTTTGAAAACTTGTGTTGCTGATTTAACTGTTTTTCTGCAAGACAGGGAGTGGCTGGTTCTGGGTGGCAACTGAACAAGTTAAATAACAGAAAATATTTGGAGGGTTAGAAATTTTGCTTTCCAAAATGAAGGATACATTTGAAATCCAGTGTAGGGTTCATGACTTAAACTCGTGAAAATATGTAACTTGGATTTAAAGAATACTGAGAGCAGATAACTTTACAACTTATTTCCAAAATCAGAGGAAGGACTGTTTGGTTTTGGTTTTTGGTTTGTTTGTTGGGTTTTTTTCCCCAAGTCATAAGTGACACCACTTTTGGCTTTTAAAGCCATTCTGCTCCTACTTTTGATGGGCTGTTCAGGATTCACCAAATACTCCAAAGTACTTTGAAGTACAAAAAAAATAGAGTTAAATGTCGTAGTGTTTAATCAGCCGTGCTTAAACATCCCCCAGAATGTGGGGGGAGTGTAAGCTTGTAGGAATTGCTTATGTGCAGTTTGTAAAATTGCATGCTTGCAGTCTTGTGTTGTAGTTTAGAGATTTTTTTAGATACACCCTGGCAAAATAGATCTCAAAAGCCATAATTTCAGAAATAAGCTTGGCTGGAGCTACTGTGAAAAGAAGCAAAAACATCTGCTTACTCTGTCACTAGTCCTAGCCCAGACTCACAGGGGATGTATTCTTTGGCTTGTGGAACTACTTAGAATACATTTTTGATTTGTTATATCTTTGTACTGGAAAGAAAATATCTGTTTACTGACATAGCTTAGCATGTGGCCACATAAATGCATATGTCTGCAAAAAAACCAAAAAAGCAGAGTGTAGGGGGAGAGGCCAAGTGCTGCTTATCAATAATGGTGACCTACTTTTTGTGAGACTTGGGAGAAGTCTGTCTGGGGTTTAATGTCGTGATAAAACCATTAGTGTGAAGTCCAGTACAGAGGACAAACACAATGTAAATGCTTAGGATGGCTGTACCTACCACAGCTGAGTTAGTAATTGAAGACATTTGTATTAGTGATGCCACAAAGTGAGCAGCTTGGTTTACTAGACAGAGGCACACCAGAAGCTGGGTGGCAGAAAAGGTTAAAGGTATTTGCTGCACTGGATGAAAGACTACGGCAAAAAGGAATGTGCATAGAACTTCCAATAGCCAACTTTTGACCCACTTTCCTTAATATTACTTATTTTCTTCCTTTCCAGTATTGCCTTATGGAATGGGCTACTCTCTGGCATGAGCTTGGAGGGAATAAAAACAATGTAATTTTTACCTGCCACTGTGTAACTTGCATCTTACATTACTGATTACCATTAGTACACTTGTAAAGGTTGCTTACCAAAGATGGTGTAGATGCAGAGATCATTCTAATATTGATTAGAGCAGCTTTTGGATTACTGTAGGATCTGTTGTGCTAAAATAGTAATTTCACTATACAATGTATATATTTTCTTTTATTTCTCTTTATTCCCTGCTGTGTTGCTCTGCTTGAAACTCCCTGCAGAAAAAGCTTGTTCTATCAAAGCACTGTACATGTGTGACTGTGTGTACAACAGGGATTGCTGTCCCTGCCAGAAGGCTAATTCATGTAAATCAAAGATTGTTTACAGCATCTACATTTTAGATTAAAGGGAATTAATTTACCTCTAATGCCAAGGTGCTGTTTCTGCTCTGGGCAAATGACAGCCATTAAAAATTATGGTTTCCCAATACTGCTGGAGGCTTTTTGTGAGCTACAGATTTTGCAATGCATGAAGCTGTGACTTGAATGTTTTAACAGAGGTTAGCTATAGCAGTTCATAAACTAGTCTGGAAAACATCACTGACCCTCTTGATCTCATTCTTATAACCCCCTCTTCCATCTGTTCTTGGGGTTTTGACTTTTGAGAAGCTAAATGTGGTGTTGTTTACAATCCATGTAAGGCTCAGCTGAGTCAAGGGAGCTTGAACAAAATTCTAGTAGTAAGCTGGTGAAATAAGGGCTTAGTCTTGCTTGTGTCCTTGTGCCACAGCTGTAGCACATCTGTTCTGGATGGCTACCTGGCAAACCTTCCAGGGGGTTTGTGAATCCAGTGACGTGCTGAGGCTTTTGGGGTCACGGCAGCTTCTCATTTTTCAGTAGGTACTACCCTGATTGATGATCAGGAAACTGGGAGAAAACTACTTTACTCTTAACTCTGTTCTTTGGGATTATTGCTCATGGAACCCCAGAGTCTGGGCCGCTTCAGGTGTAACTGAGCTTGTGTTCACTCTGTGGAGCTGCAGAGTGTTTGGGTGGAGGGTTGAGGGTGTCTCTGCAAAGGTGGGATGGCTCAGACACGTTCCTTTCCCAGGGGCTGGGAGTGACTGCAGTGATGAGATGTGTGTTGTCCCCTCATCTCAGAGGAACATAGTCCCTGTGTTTGTAGAAATGTCTTGCCTGGAAAATCTGAAGTGTGGTGTTAAGTTACTGCCTTGTGTGTTGGTTTGTATGTTGAGAATTTGCCACATTTAGGGCTTTGCTTAAAAAAGTAAACTAATATCAAGGCACTGGAGGCGCTGACTGTTGTGGTTAATTGAGGTCAGGAGCTGCATGTTCATCCTGTCTTCTCAAGCAAAAATCCAGCAATACTTAGAAGATCAATCCTGTAAAGCAAATGTTCCAAGTTTAAACCTCTGTATAAGCTTCAAAAGAAGCTACAGGTCAGTGTTGTAAGAACTATGGATTGGATCCAAGTTGTTTTGAGTATTATGGATACCCTCCTTGAGCTGGCATCTCAGTTTTGGCCTCTGTGCCTGATCTGGGGCTGCTTCTCGTAACATGAATGTTACCTGTGGTGGGGTTTCCAGGTTTGAGTTCCAAAACTAGAGTATATGTAATAAGCTTGTGATTAAGCCACTTCTTGGTTTTGCTCTCTACAAAGGGGCTTAATTCTGGTGTTGCAAAAGATTATGAAAGCAGTTAAATACGTGTGAAAGTGTCATTGCTTATCCAAACAGGTTAAAAGAATGTGCAGTTTTTAGTGGGAAAACGGGACTGGAAAATGCTCTGCATGGAGCTTTGATGTGACCTTATTGCAAGGTATGGGTTTAAAATACACCAATTATTTAAATAAAGTTATAGCCATTGTAACATGAAGACTGCTTATGTGGGTGGGAGCTTTCTTTTGTAAAATGGCAGTTTATTGTGCCTATCCAAAGGAGTTTCTGATCTCTGAAAGCCATAATTTTATAATCTCTTGGAATACATGTGTTTGAAATTGGGATTATTGGAACACTTTGGTATCTCACCAATTGGACAGTCCTATGCAAAGCTGTCAAGACTGAGTTTGGTTTGGGTTTTTTTAGCTAGTAACGGGCTGAGGATGTATCTGTAAGAACATCACCCAGATACTTGAGATGTGATGAAATGGAAGCCTGCTGGCATTTATTGTTTGCGAGTCACCTTGGTTGTGTCTGTCTGCCTTTGTGTGTTTTTAATATGTAAGCCAACATCTTAATGCATGAAGAATAACAACAATCAAAGTGTTCCTAAAAAGCTGATTGCTTTCTCAAGTATAGTTGAAATCCTAATTAGCGAAAGGAATGTGACTTACCATATGGTGACTATCACCTGGTACTGATTCAGAGCTTCACCCAAAGAATTCCTGTATGCTGCGGCCTTTTTCTCACGGGCTTCTACTGAGCTACATAATTTTAGTGTATCCTCACCTGCAGAGAGACAGACTATGCTATTTTGGCACTCAAACTACCTGTCCCAGGATCTAGTGTCATGTCTCTTCCCTGCTTTTGAAACCCACTCTTAAGTTCTGCTTTTGATATGTTCCTGTGATTGCTTCCTAACCTCAGTTTAACAAGTGTCTGGTGTTTATTAAAAATAGATATTCACAGCACAGTGTTGGAATGGTCAGATGTGCAGTTGCACTGTGAGAAGTGTGCAGTGATAACAGAGCAGAGCTGTTTGAGCTTAACTCTTGGGACTGTAGCACTGGGTGACACAGGACAAACTGTGAGCCCTCAGATCTTTTTTCCCCCCATTTTACAATGTAGATAATACTAGAAATAATACTGATATCCTCCATAAAGTAGGTTTTCTAGGAAATAAGCAGAGGCTGAGGGAGCTGGGGGTGTTTAGCCTGGAGAAGAGGAGGCTCAGAGGTGACCTCAGCACTGTCTAGAACTACCTGAAGGGAAGTTCTAGCCAGCTGGGGGTTGGTCTCTTCTCCCAGGCACTCAGCAATAGGACAAGGGGGCACGGGCTCAAGCTCTGCCAGGGGAAATTGAAGTTGGAGATCAGAAAAAAATTCTTTCCAGAGAGAGTGATCAGGCATTGGAATGGGCTGCCCAGAGAGGTGGTGGATTCACTATCCCTGGAGGTTTTTAAACTGAGTTTGGCCGTGGCACTGAGTGCCATGATCTGGTAAAAGGACTGGAGTTGGCCCAAGGGTTGGACTTGATGATCTTGGAGGTCTTTTCCAACCCAATCGATTCTATGATTCTATGAAATAAAAGGAAAGAGAGGTTATATTAATTAATTAAAAAAAAAGTTGCAAGCCTACGCTTCTGTTTTGGAGAGGGAAAGAAGGTGACCTGGGCTGTGTGAAGAACTAGTTTTTGCTCTTCTGTTCACAAATCGTATTAAACTTAATGAGGTTGCAGCTGGAAGCTTGCAAAGTAGTGTGTTAGTGATGTTTGAATATGAAAACATTTGGATTTGAGCTGCTCAAGTTTCGCAGCACCTTCCCGTGTAGGTGCTACCACGGTTCAATGCTGAACGTTGCTCTCACCCAAAACAGATGGCCGAGCAGGGTGTTTGCTGGTTGTAGACAGGGATACATTCTGGCTTATTAGTTTAAACTATGGAGTTTGGTTTATGCTGAGATGCGAGACTGAACTGGATCGGCCAAAGTGCAGACATATTTGTTCTGTTTTGCTGCCTCATCAAAGACACAGGAAAGCCTCTGACAGAGGAATCATACAGATATTTGTAGAAAGAAGCAGCTGCAGATAAACTGGCCAGAGGGGATGTTGGTTGGAGTGCAATGACATGCAAATGTTTTCGAAAACTTAGTGCTAAATATAGGTCTGAGTACCTGACTTACAGGTTTGTGAATTCAGTTTCATTCTAGTTAGAATGTTCTTGGCTATGAACGTTTCAGTAACGTAAGAGCCATTATAGATGACTGAGAGTTTAATCAGACTTTCATAGTTTTTAGTGTGCGGTTCCTAATATGGCAGTTTCAGCTGCCAAAACTAAATAAACGTGCCCATTTTTTTCCATGGCATTTAACTAGCCCTGTTGAACTTAGCAGTCCTAAAAAAGTTTGTTTTGTGCTAATGTGGAAGTGTTTTTAGGTTTGGGATTCTCAGGATTTTTCTGCCAAAGCTGAATACTCTAGCATCGTGGGATTGTTAAATTAACACTTTTTGAAGTTGCTGTTTATCTAAATATGGACAAAAGCAAGGCTTAAATTGTTTTTTTCTGAGAATCTGATTTAACAGGAATGCTTACAGGCCTCTAAGAACAGATTATCACAATATCAGAGATAAATTTAAGATTCATCAGACTACATAATTCCAAGACATTTGGTGAATATGTGGAATGTGCTACTGGCTTTTTGTCAAACATAGGTTTCAAATACGCATAATCTGCACTTACCTATTGCTGTATATCCGTGTGGTATTTACCTTCACTTGTTAAACATCTCATTTCAGTACGAGGATGTCGTCCTGGGAAGATTGTTCAGATGACTGAAGCAGAAGTTCGGGGCTTGTGCATAAAATCACGAGAAATATTTCTTAGCCAGCCTATTCTCCTGGAACTAGAGGCACCTCTGAAAATTTGTGGTATGTAAACCTGATGTGTATGTGTTTTATGTAGTTTTTTAATCTAGTTGTATGCTAAGTGGGTTGGAAGAGTACTGAGATAGGCAAATGAGCTTCAGTTGGCATTAGAGTGAGGTCTTCAAAATCTTACATGTAGTATTCAATTTAGGTTGGATTAAGTGAAGAAAAAGCAGGGAGCAGTTTGTAGATTGCAGATGCTCTTGGTACTATTTAGGAGCAAGTCCCTTGGCAATCAGAACTGCTTGTACCCTTATCTGGTGCAAGTTTTGCAGCCTGTCCCTTACTTGCATGGAACTGCTACTCTTTGGATCACTATTTCAGAAAGCAGTTACTGCTTTAAAAAAATCACATGTTGTAGTTGCTCACTTCAAAGCATAAGTAAAACAGAGACCTTGTGAAACACTTGAAAAGTAGAAAGCATTGGTAGTCTTTCAAATGAGAAAGTAAAATTGAATGCAGACTCAGGTTAAGTTGCAGTATAACATATTCTTTGAGATTTACAGCAAGTTTTGACAAAGATTGCTGCTACTGTGAGACAAGTAAAACTAAAATGTGTGTGTTCTTTACCTCTCTGAGCCTTTATAAGGTACTGGACTCCTTCCAAACTACACAGTTAACAGGTATGCAAGCTTAACTGAAGTGTTGTAAATACTGGATTGTAATCACCCTTCAGCCTATTTGTTAACAATAGACACAGTCTTAAAAAGCATAAAATTCTTTGAACTGGGCTTGTTAAAGTGTCACAGTATTAAGATGGAAGCAGCCTTTGAGTTTGTTATTACTTGCCTGCTTGAAGATACATTAACTTTGTCCCGGCAGACCTAGTGTAGCAAAATGTTTCTTACTTTGAGAGGATATTACTAATAAAAAAACAAACAACAAAACCCCAAACAAAACAGCCAAACCCACAAACAAACCACTAACAACAAAGTCACTTTTAAATGGCTAATTGCTTGGTAGGGTGGGGAAGAAAAACCAGACCAGCTTGCCTGCTGACATAAAGTTGAAGGTAAAATC
>VWZD01003721.1:265547-355420 GCA_013396695.1 Sakesphorus luctuosus
AAAGATGCATTTAGATAAAAGTGAAAGGAAGATGATCACTTTCACCAAAAGCAAAATATGCAGCTGGTACTGCTTTGAACTATTATTTTAATGTGCTTAGGCAATGCCTGAGGAACCATTATAGGATTGTCTTGTCTTACAGTCAAGTCAGTTCAAAATAAGGTCTTACATCTTGAATGGCTGTGTTTTAATGTAAGATGAAAGAAACTCTTATGTAAATGNCTAGATTTAGCCTAGAAATTACTTTTGGGGAGTCTGTTTTCTTTGGATTGTGACCTGGAGTCTTCTAAATATCACTTGGAATAGGAAACATTCTTGTTGCAACTTACGCAAAAAGGCTTGTAGCCAATGAAGCTTCAGTTTGTGTCTGGAATTGGATAGTGGATAATGTTCACCTTTATTAGAAGAAAGCTGGAAGGTGATTCTTCTCCCTGAGTGAGAAATAGTTATGGAAGAATGCTGCCTGAAGAAGGAAGTGTTGCATTTCCCATAGAAAGTGTAAAGAGGAATATAATATAGAAGGTACTCTTACTACTGTAAGCTTTAAGAATTGAGCTGGAGACCACACAGGTTGGGAATCAGTTTTAAGATGGAAAAAGTTATGTAGGTTTTTTAAATCACTTTTGAGGCCCTGGTAGCTGCTGCTTTACTAAGGAATAGCTGTGCTGAGCAAAGTGAGTGTTCTGCCACTGAAGAAAAAGCAAAAGTAAAAATGCATGTATGTAATGCTTAGTGTACAGGACCAGGAGGTACTAAATTTAAATAGCATGCAGCTTGCACTGAAGGCTTTTGGCATATAATTTTTGCATTCATTCTGGTAATGAGTTCTGCAGTCAGCTGGAATACATTGCATATGTGCTACAAGTTACCATAGAGCAGCTTTGGTGTCTTCAGCCATATGGACAACTTATGGATAATTGGCTTTGGCTACTCTGTGGTGATGTAATTGCCACATAGAGCTGTTCCGTGGAAAGCCTACTTAATTTTAAAGCTGGCAGTGCAATGAGGAACATGACAGTTATTTTTCCCAAGAACAACCTGCAGGGTTGAATATCTTGTAAGGGATATCAGTCTTTGGGTTTTTGTTTTGTTTTTACATGAATAATTGCATCAGAGGAGGACTTGTCTGAATGCTGGAGGATGGTAATCTTAGTACAGCAATGTTATGGGAGTTGACCTTTGAAGTAAGTGCTCTTTGCCAACACAATGTTCAGCTTCTCTCCTGTTTGAGTTCTTTACTGATCTGTTTTTGCAGTAAATAATGTGACTTTTTCTTGATACATTTACTTCCTAGTCATATACTTGTTCGTTTAGAGGTTGTCTTTTTGACCTTGTTTTGTGAACAAATTAAAGCTTGGCTAGAAAGATTATGCTTGGTTGTGAAGACTTTTGTAGCTTTTGGTTTTCAGATTGACTTCATACCTGACATAGCCATTCTTCAGATAGTGTGAGTTATTTATATATGGGGAGTACTTCAGTTTTAAATATTAGCATGGTGCTTGCCTTTCTGATACACATTGACAGTTTTAAAAGGTGATATTAATGCCATTTTTGAAATCAGTGAATAAAAACTAATTGTCTTAAGTTCTTGGCTTGTGTAGTCTTTGTTGTTGCACTAATCCTTGGTAAATATTTTTTTTATTCAGGTGATATTCATGGTCAGTATACAGACTTACTTCGGTTATTTGAATATGGAGGATTCCCACCAGAAGCTAATTATCTTTTCCTTGGAGATTACGTAGACAGAGGCAAACAGTCTCTGGAAACAATTTGTCTATTACTGGCATATAAAATCAAGTACCCGGAAAACTTCTTTCTCCTACGAGGGAATCACGAGTGTGCGAGCATCAATCGGATCTATGGATTTTATGATGAATGTAAGCAAACCTATTACTTTGGAAAGACTGTAACAGGCTAATGCTGTGCTTTGAAGACACTTGTAATACTGACTCTCACGCAGCAAGGGTTTCAGTATTCTGTGAGCCTCCTTTGAAACTTTCTAAAAATACATTTTGAACCAAGGTAAAAGTCACTCTAGAGCATTACTGTTTTCTCTTCTGCTGTCCTTGAAATGCTCTTGTAAGAGAATGAGACCTAAGTATGCTAACAGAAATAAAGCCCTATAAAGACAGTTTGCTAATGTTTTTGGTCAGGTTGTGATATGCATTACTGGTTGGCTTTAAACAAACCCCCAGCCTTCTCTTGCTAATGGCACACACTGTTCTCTTAGGCAAGCGGAGATTCAACATTAAGCTGTGGAAGACCTTCACGGACTGTTTTAACTGTCTGCCGATTGCAGCCATTGTGGATGAGAAGATCTTCTGTTGTCATGGAGGTGAGCTGATGGCTGCTTTTAAAACTGTGTCTAAATTGATCTTTGGGTTAATGCTGTACCAAATGGAGTGTGGGTGTGCATGCCAGATATTTAGCCAGAGATGTTTAACCTTGTGTTGTCTGTAAAGGTTGCTGTTACACATCGTGCTTTTCTGTGCACTTGGCAGTAGACAGGTTTCATTCTTACCTGATGCATGTGGCCCTCTCATACCTGAGGGGGAAGGGCATCTGTAAGTATTCCCACCAGTGTATCCCTCTTGGAAGAATACTGAATGCTAGAATTACTGCCTAATTTGCCACTAGGCTTGTTGCTGTTACTATCTTATCCATGCAGCCTTAGCTAACACTGGCATCTTAGCAGTGAAGTATAACTTTCACAAGTAAAGACAGCTCTGTAGCCTTGATCTCTTTAGCTGTTCTTGTAACATTTTGGTGGAAGTGACCCCTGAGGTCACACAGTCATGCCTGGTGCTTGAAGCAGGACATGTGTTAACATTGGAGCAGGTCAGCTATGGCTTGCATGGACTCCATAAATAAAGCTTTTGCTATTAAAAAAGTCTGCATTCTGTGAGCACCTGTCCCAGTGCTGTCCTGTTCTTGTCCTGAAAAATGTGTTAGTGTTGATCTGACTGAAGGTTATGACTTGTCTGAATGTTGGAACTTACCTGGGCTCTCTTCTTTGTAGAATGAGTCTCCCATGATTTTACAGGCAGTGATGCGTAACAGGTTTTCAGGAGCTTGCAGTGTCAAACAGTTGACAAGAATTTCAAATTACTTGTAGTAAAAGCCAACCTGCCTTCTGCAGCTGTCTTTGCAACTGCCTCTATTAATGAGCAACTTGATGCTTTGCACTGAGTGATCCAGAAATGGCTTGATAGGTGTCACACCTGTGTTGTCAGTGAGATGGAAATCAGTGGAAGTGAAAGTGCTGCAGAAACCTCTAGTTGGAACAGCTCCATTTGGAATTAGTGTGACCCAGAACTCCTGAGCAGACTCTTCCAGACTTTGAGGTTGTATTGATGGCTTCCACCCTGCCTTCACTAGTTACAGGTATCTCTGCAAGAGCTCTGCCTGTACAGGATGTGCTGTAAAAATGATGCAGGATATTCTTGTATCCTGTATTGAAAGCTCCTGCCTTCAATGCCTGCTAGTATAAGCTATCAGAATCTTATTCATAATGTGCTGTGAGGTGTTATGTCCCTGCAAATACAGAACTAATGCAGTAATAGACAGCTGAGTCTGCCAGGCGACACTGACATGTTAAAGTCCCTGTTTTCTTACAGGTCATCTTTTAATCTTGTTCTCAAGCAGTGTGGTGCTTTTTAAGAATGCAAGATACAAAATCACTTCTGCACAGAGGTAGCCAGTTCTCTCAGTGGCTAAAAACACTTGTAATAAATTTGTCCCTTAAAAAAAGCTTGTGACAGAATTACTCATATTATCAACCTACTTCTTTGAATTTTGGGGGATTTTTGAGGAATGAATAGTGACAAAATATGGGAGTGTTTCTGACAAATAATTAGGCTTAGGTAGAAGATAATGAAAGCAGCGTAGTACAGTAGAATGCTGTGACAAAACTGGTAGTTTTGTGTGTATGCACTTGAGACTTGAATTATGAGAAAGAAGCCTAGAAAGCTATTCTTCAAGAAAAAAGATCAACAGTTTTATTGTAAATGGGTGAAGGGGGGAATTTAAAATTTTCCTAGTTGATTAAACATGGTTATTTTGTGTATAATAATATGCTTTTAGGATGCAGTATTTACTTTCCTTACTGATTGCTGATCCTCCCTTAAACTTCTATGGGCTTTGTAACTGAAATTACTGTCACTCCCAACTGATCTGCAGCTGTGAAATAAAGTGAAAAGATTACTAATGTGCTGTGTGCTCCTAATAAATGGAAGTGGACTTTCAGCACACAAATAAGTTTTCCCCTTTTTCCACTTTTCTCCAGTCCTATTCAAACTGTGTTCCAGATCCAGTTGGACTGTCAGCGCCTTTTCATGATGTTACTACTGTAATAGACACTGGGCAGCAGCACAAACCGTTCAACTCTGCTGGAGGTTGCAGCTAGCATGTAGATATAAGGTAGGTGCCTTTTTTACTATATTGCGCATTTTTGCATAGTTTATTTTTAAAATATTGTCCTCTGGGATATATAATAAAACTTTGCAAAACCGCATAACATAGTAAAACAAAAGGCACCTAACTTAACCCCAGTAGGCTATCTACAGTAGCTTAAAATCCTGAGTCATCTTTTTATCCAGACTTTTCTGGGCATCTGTTTTGAGTTCTGTATCTCACAACATAAACCATTCTTGTTATCCCTGTCTTTAAATATTCATGCTGCTAAAAGGATCTTCTATTTTATTCTCCCCATCACCTCCCTGTCTCTTCCCACTCTTTTCACATTGCTCATACATGTAATCATTTGTCCTTTGTTTAAGGCTGTCCTCTCAACCAGCTTCTGACTTGGCTCTTTATCTTACTTCATTACAGCTTATTCCATAACTTTCCAGCTCTTCTGTTTTTGTATTCTGTACAGTATTGCCTTCTTATCTGTGACACCACTCCCCAGTATTAAGCTTTAGAGAACTTTTGTGATTACTTTCAAGTTTTATAAATTAAGTCCATGTTGTAGTGTCATGTTGATGGAATACATTGGTCTTATCATGTTGGATTTAAGGTCTGAGATAGGAGTTGTGTTAGTTTAGTAGAATACTGCATTTATGTAGTATTTTCAGCCTCTGGAATTCTGTTTTTCTTATGATGTTAATGACAATGAAATGTATGTTGAAGTTTAAGTCTACTTGATTTACTTGGTATTTAAAGATTACACTATAAAAATAAGTACCCATCACACTTTATCAATTCCACCTGATCAGAGAGTGGTTCAAATCAAATTTGAGTTAGCCAGCAGTAATGACAATTCTTTCTCTGTTTTCTCTTAGGGGAGAGGTGGTCTTATGCTTCACAAAGATAGGATACTGAAAGTAGCTTTTTCTGTGCTTAGCTGTATGCGACAAGATAATATAATTGTGTGCTTTTGGTACACTGTATGCAGCAAACACCGTAGTGGCAGCAGCTTGACATTGAGCTTTACCTGTTGTTTGCATTCTTGTTTCTTGCATTCAATACTGATCATGTATAACTTTTGACTGTAGATAGCAACTTGAGACATGACCTGTTTCTTTTTGTGCAGGGGGAGTTAGGAAAATACTTGGGAACAGAAGACCACTTGGGTGGTTACAAATATGCAGGCAATTTAGTGTGAAAAAAGTAAGAGCCATGGGATTGAGACATTTGTAATAACATTTCCTTTTAAAGAATCACAGAATGGTTTGTGTTGGAAGGGATCTTAAAGATCACCTAGTTCCAACCCCCTCTGCTGTGAGCAGGGAACTTTCCACTAGACCAGGATGCTCAGAGTCCCATCCAGCCTGGCCTTGAACACTTCTAGGAATACTTCATGTTTTGCATAGAACCTGAAATGCTCAGAGCTGTAACTTCACTGAAGGGCACAAACTAGTTGTGCTTATTGCACTGAGATTGCCCATTGCTCTTTTGGGGTGTGGTGCTGAGTATGTAAAATGTATGCCAAGAGATCAGATCTGGGGAAGGGGAAGTGGTAGGTTGGTCAAAGTTTAAAAGCTTATCTACTTGAATTTATATGAGTATTCTTGTACTGTCATGTGAGCAGACATGCCTAAAATTCCCATGGTAAGCTGTCTCATATAAGACTTTGGCCATCCATTACAACCTCAAGGTAATACCATGAAGAGAGCTTTAACAAGTGGGTGATGGTGGTAGAAGGCTTTTATTGCAAGGCTGCTTCAAGAAAAGTAATCTGAAAATCTGACCACTTGAAGAGTTCCTCAAGTCTTTGTATCAAGTTGGAGAACATTGGAGTCATTCCTTCTGTAACACACACACTGCCACCATGCAAACTCTGATTTCATCTGAAATTATTGTACATGATGACTCCTTTACAATGACAGATTTTCTTCTGTCCTGTTCAGAGTTCTGAACTGACTCAAATGGGTATGATTTGTTAATATGAAATCTGTTTCATCACAATTTGGGTCTTCATGTTCTGTTTTCAGATTTTCAACTTACTTAATTAGGTGACTTAAATGACTTAGGCCAGGTTACTTAGGAGCCTTATCTATGGACATACTAAGATGCTAGAGCATCTAGCAGGCTCCCTTTCATGCCTGTATGTCTCCAGTGGAGAAGCTGTAGGCTCTCTAGACTTCTTGAAGGGTGGCTTTGGAATCCCATGCTTTGATTGTTATTGTATGTTAATGGCAAAATTTCACAAAATTAGCTGTGTATCTGTGATTTATTTTTTATTTTGAGTAATTAAAGTACTGTGGTTTTACAAATGACTGAGCAGCTGAGCTATAGTAGATGACCACGTCTGTGGTCCTTATCTGTTGCAGTTGCCCAGGCTGATGTTTGTTTATAGAATCCAGTAACTGCTGCTCGCCTGTGGTAAAACACTGCAGTTCACTGATGTGACTTAACTACTCCAGTCACACTTCCAGGCTGCTTTGGCTTGTAGTCTTTTAAGCTTGTGTAGGGAATTTTCCTTTAGCCTTTATAAAGTAAGGTGGCAGTAAGGAAACCTGCACCCAGTGTGTGTTAGGTCACGAGAATGCTGTCCTTCACTGGTTCTCTAATGTCCTTGGCAATGTTAGGGCAATGGTTGGACTCAGTGATCTTGGTGGCCTTTCCTAACCTAACTGATTTTGTGATTGTAAGCTATTTCAGATAATATCCCTGACTGTAGAGTTCTATGCTCTATGGCTAAAAGGATGGTAATTAAAACCCCTTGTTAATTTCACTTGCATTACTTTCTGTCCCTCTATTCAACAACTTGTCTAACAGCAAACTGGCTTTTGTTTGTATTGCAGTGGAAACAAGGGATGCTGAATGACTTTGAACCTGAATTTTTCTCTTCTCTCAAATTTTTTGCAGGTACAATACATATATAAGTCACTTGTTTTCTTGTACTTTTACAGGACTGTCTCCAGATCTCCAGTCAATGGAGCAGATCAGGAGAATTATGAGACCTACAGATGTTCCTGACACAGGTGGGTGGCATGGAATCTACTGTAGAATAGGTCTTAATGACGAATCAGGGCTAATCAATTTGTGTGCAGGCAATGTAGTGACTTAACACAACCTTTGTTCACAGTACAATATTCCTTGGTGCCATTGTAGGGTGTGAGTCTTGTTCCTCCTGATGGCTGCATGATCTGGTATGTTAGGGGTTATTGTTCAGATTGTTATTGCTTGTCATAAGAGTAAGGATGCGTTATTCCAGGTTGGATATGTTATTCACAAGGTGCCCTTGCAACAACTTAGAAATCTCATGAAAGATAAGGAAACTGAACTGCTAGTTCTTTTTCTTGTCTGTGTTAGGCACACATAAACCTTTTAGTCTATCAAAGAACTTAACTGTTCAAAAATTCCTGAGTGTTAAAGTATTTGGCCTTCTCTCTACTTGAGACCTTCTTTAAATTTGAAAATACAGCTCCTACTTTGCTGCAGTTGGGATTTCAATTGCACCTATCATTGTGATAGTAGTGAAATTCTCTTCTCATACATTATTACTTTGTTTAGAAATGTTGGATACAAGTTGCCAGTGCTTTCTGTGCAATGTTCTTTTGAATGGTTTAATAATACTCAGTGTCCTGTTTATTACAAATTTTTTTACCAATGGATTGAAAAGACTCTTGAGCAGTACCATGGGATAGTTTTTCAGGTGTTGATTTCAACAGTGGTCTGAATTAACTTTCAGAGAAGATACAAGATCTAAACCTTTTTTAAAACATGAATTACAATTACAGTTATACTTTGGAATAGAAATATTCTGCTTCCTGTAGTTTTCCTCAGTGCTGATACATGGCAATAATTCAGGGACTATTATTAATAAACCTACTGTCCCTTAAACAACCACACTTTTGTGCAAGCTGGTATATACACTCTTGACACTGAGAAGCCTCATAGACTGGTGTGTGAGTGTTTCTGTAGTATAAATTACTACATTGTTCTTTCCTTTATGATACTTATTCACTCAATGCATAACCAAATGAATGTCAGCACAAATGAGTCAATCTTTACATTTACAAGAGCTCTCTGGAAAGACAGTTCTGTTCAACAGGCAAATAGTACTGCTTGAGCCACCCCTTCTTCAGGAATGCCCTTGCAGAATGTAATTCTGGTTTCCATGGACACTCCACTGTAATCATGAGTCTACTTAGTACCTTCTACAAATATGTATAGGGATTTTTTAAAAAAAATATTTTTGTGTTTTGTAGTGTTTTGTAGTCTTAGTTTTGCTTTCACAAACAGTAGCTCTGTATGTACTGTCAGAGCAAAAATGAAACACCATCAGAGGCACGTCTGGGTCTGGTAAAGTGACATAGAAGGTCTTGGCCTTTTGGACAGACTTAAGGAAACCAGTATTATGTAATGGAAGTAAATCTTGTGGGAAATGAAAAATAAACTGAAGTAGTCTCACTTCCATGAAAGTTTCAAACACTTAAAAGCTATCCCTTTGTGGAGAGGTGTCACTTGGTGAATGTTTGTGTTGATATAGAAGGTTCTGGTAGATGTGCCTGTGGCTGTGCAAAGATCAGATCATCATGATGGCTTCTTTTAGCATGATGGAAAAAAGCCTTCTCAGCTTTAATGGCAATTTAAAGACCTCTTAGTTTGGTCGCATTTTTGTGTGGTTTAGAAGCTGTTTTCTCAAATCTGACTACACTGTATTCAGCTTAAACCTCTTGCCTTTGATAATTGTTAGAGTATTTGCATTTCGTGAGGGCGGGACATAAGTCGTATATTCTGGTCAGCATTGCCAACCTTTTGCTTATTAGGAAATTGTAATTCCCTCTTTTGTGGAATCTTGAACGCCTTTTATCAGCCATATTATGCCCCTGCAGGATTTCTGGCAGGATTTTCTCCATTCCAGATATTGTAAACCGATCCCTACAGTATTACGGTGTGCTCTTGGTCAGCCTAAGCTGTTGAAATGGTAGATGTTGGTTAATGAAATATAAACCTACTTGGACACCATAGTTTAGACAAACTTGTTGAAGGGTTCTTTTATATCACTGCTAAAGATTGTAGGACAGATTTGCCTATTGCTCTGTATAACCTTCAAGATTATTTGATTTGGGGGAGAGAATAGAAGAGGAAGTACTTCCTAAGCAGCTGAGACAAGCAACTTCTGTCATTTGCTTGTAATTCATGGTAAGAAACCATTAGGGGTTGAAGTGCAACTGTTGTTTTGAAAAACAAGTTACTCACTATAGAATTACATTTCAGTAAAGCTAAGCTTTGGTCATGGGCTGTCTGTATTCAGTAGTTCATTTCTAGATAAAAATTGTATCTAAAATGCAGTTGTGCCTTTTCATTTCTTTGTCTTCTAAAAGCAAATAATTTTAGCCTCTGTTAGCAACTGTGTCTGGTGCCAAAGACCATTTGATAACTGTATGTAAATATAAAACAGTCTAGTTGCACAATAGGCTTCATACAGCAGTTTGCTTGATTACAGCTTGAAGGATCTGCTGTTTAAGAAATAACGTCTTCAATATTTTGTTTAGCAAATAACCAGACGTAAATGTAAATCAGACTTCTGAGTGCCAGATGAAGGAGCCTGTTGACATATCTTTCAGATTGTCTACGGGTTAGTCATTTCAGGTAAAGAAAGTACAATTTCATGGAAAGCTGTGAAATGCCTTTTGAATGTTTCTGGGTTTGTGTTGTAGTTAAATTGGCCTGGTTCTTTCTTGTGTGAAAACTCATGGAAAGTTCTATGTATAAAGGCATTTCAGTTGATCTAGAGAAATCCTTTTTCACTTCCCAGTTTTAACTCCAGAGTTAGCTGACCTTTTGTTGGCAGCAGAAAAAAAGATCTTGCTAAAACACCAGAGAGGCTTATTGTTCTAGTTTAGATTCCAGACTGGTTGTCACGAGGCTTTTTGAAAAGTCAGCAGCAGTGGGAGCAAACTGACAGTGCTACCTGAAACAATACAGGAGTGTTTTGCTGTGTTACTTTTTAATTGAGTCACCCAAGGCTCTTCATGTATGGCAAGAAAGGTAAGAATCAAAGCTGTTCCATGTTCACAAGGTTATGGTACAAGTTTGTTTGCTGTATGTATGACTGACCTTGCACAGCATTTTTAAATTTACTGCAGCTTTCAAACTAAGCTTTCTTGGTGAGCTGTGAAATTGATGGTTGCCTTTTAATACACATGCATTTCAGTATTTTTAAACTTCTCAAATGCTCAGTGTAAACATGAATGCTACAATTAAACATTATTTCAGAGAACTGAATGCTACAATTAAACATTATTGCAGAGAACTATTTGGCTCTGACGTTTTTCATCTCAAGGTGTTTTCTGTGGTGAGGGGGGAACAACTGCCAGATTTACACACTCCACATCCTATGTCTGAGCTGCAGTTTAAGGTATTGCTGCTTATTTTCTTTAGGAGACAATAAAGCTTATTTTCTTTAGGAGATCTGATAATTGCAATAGAGCTGTTTTACATTATAAAGTTATACCTCTGCAGACTAGCATCTTCCCTTGTGTTGTCTTTCAAAGGTTTGCTCTGTGACCTGCTGTGGTCTGACCCAGACAAAGATGTACAAGGTTGGGGTGAGAATGATCGTGGGGTCTCTTTCACTTTTGGTGCTGATGTGGTCAGTAAATTTCTGAATCGTCATGATCTGGATTTGATCTGTCGAGCTCACCAGGTATGAATTTTGCTGCTGTTGCTTCTTCAAACCTCCCCTTATAGACTGCCTGCCTCTTTGGTGTTCCTTGTAAGTAGGATATATTTGAAACTTAATTTGCATTGTGTTACTTGTAGAGAAAAAGAGATCTTTCTAATAAAGGGGCTGTAAGGCTATGTCCTTCTGTTGACTCATGTTGAACTGCATATCTGATGTCAGTGGAGTAGAATATTCACACTGGGTTTCTCCACTGATCTCTTCCTTTTGGACTGTCTGCTAAATGTTAGACTGATGTATGTGAATATGAGAGGTATAGTGCCCAGCTTTAAACTGGCAAAGTGACTTGAATTTGAGATTTACACTCAAGTTTGAGTCCTTCCATTTTGCTAGTAGACAATTCCCTGGTAGTTGTGTCTCTAACTACTTCTGCTTCACTTTGTCAAAGTGCCTTTATTTTATTTCAACTATTTAGAGTACTTTGACATAGAATGTTTTTGCTTTCTGCACATTTCAGTAAATCAGGTTTGTTTTGGCATTGTCAATTTTTAATACACCTTTTTTATTAAGTTGCTTTAAGCAAAAGTCCTGCTTAGGTGGACATCAGGTTTCAATTTCCTGTATAATATTTGTTTCATTATTTAGTCAATTTTAAAAGCATTCTCCTGCTGTGAAACAAAATAGGCTCTTTATTCCATGTCACTATTAGGCTTGTGTATACACTCTCAAACACTTAAATGTTTCTCTTTGTAATTTTACCACTAAAGCATTACAGAAGAGTTAATATTCATTCCACACACTGGCTGGATTTCTTAACTGCTGATCAAGATTGCTACCAGTTTCTTGTATTCATATAGTCATTTCAGTTCTTTATAAAAGAAGTATATCTTTTAAAAGATAATGATTGTACCAAAGTGAGCAGCTGATACACTATTTTCACTATGTTGTAACATGAGGCTTCTGTTTTGGGGAAGAGGGAACATCCTTAGCTGATGCATCATCCTACTTGCATGATTTTAAAGGTGTGTTATGCTCTTAAACAAAATATGGCAGAACCACTTCACTTTTAGAGCATCAAAATGATAAAAACCTGTACTTGAGGTTTGTACAATCAGCACCAGGGTAAGTGGAACTTAATTGTTACAAGTTGCAATGAAATGGTATCCAGACCTTGTGTGCTCCACACTCGTTAGGTCAAACATCCACATTCTGTGCATAAAGCAGTAAATGCTGTGAATACTTAAACTGGCAGTGCATAATTGACCTTCAGCTGTGAAAATACTGAACAGCCAAGCTGATGTATGTTTAACTTGGGAAGTGTCAGACACAGGGTATGCTGCCTGGCCTGGCATTCAGTGTCAGGTAAGACAAAATGAACAAACCTCTCCTGTCTGAAAGTCAAGACATAAAATAGGTTTTTGATGAGTTCTTGTCATCTTTCTAATACAAAGTCCTATTAACCTCAAGACTGGCTTTTTTCCTTCAAAATTTATCTTTTCTTATGTAAGCTTTATTGATTTCTATGGTGTTGACAGGTGGTTGAAGACGGATATGAATTCTTTGCAAAACGGCAGTTGGTCACCCTATTTTCAGCTCCAAATTACTGTGGAGAGTTTGACAATGCAGGGGGCATGATGAGTGTGGATGAAACTCTGATGTGTTCCTTTCAGGTATGATATATTTGTGCATTAATATTACTGTAGGTATCAGGCTGTGTGGAACCAAGTTAGTCTGCTCAGTGCTGTACTCATGGTTAGTGCAGAGCCATATGCTTGAGCTACAGAAAGGACTGTGCAGGAGGCTGGTGTTCGTGGGTGACTGCAACTGCAAACCAACTGTTCTCCAGACAACTGGAATTTGATGTTTTCCAAACTGCTGCAAATTAAGTTAGCCAATTCAAAGTTTGAGTGGTTATTTCTAGTCATACCTAGTGATTGGAATACCCAATTATGCAAATCAGTGGACTATAGGGACCTTTTAAGTATGGTTACTCTCATCAGATTTTAGTTGCTATTCATTACTGGACATGTTTTCAGTCCCTTTTCTTTCCCCTTCTCAACCTAAGGTAGTGGTAGACCCAGAATGATTCAGAAGTATTATGTTGTATGTACACTTAAGAAATTCGTGGAATTGTGATGTGATTTTCCCCCCACCATCCCCACCTCTGTTGTTCCTGCTGAACAAGGTTTCATGTTGGCTTAACAGTATTTGAAATGTTCTTAATTGTTGCTGACTCAAAAGGAACTTCTTTATTTTCTCTAAGATATTGAAACCATCTGAAAAGAAAGCCAAGTACCAGTATGGTGGACTGAATTCTGGGCGTCCAGTCACTCCACCTCGCACAGCTAATCCACCGAAGAAGAGGTGAAGAAAGGAAATAATGTAGAAAACACCATCAGATCTGTCAAGGACAAAACTCCATATTACAGTATATAATAAGTGTGCACTGTAAAACCATCCAGCCATTTGACACCCTTTATGATGTCACACGTTTAACTTAAAGAGACGGGTAAAGGATCTTTATTAATTTTTTCTAGTAGAAAGATGTGCGACACTGTATTGTAACAAGCATAGCTCCAAGTTCTAATATCCAGCATAGAGTGAAAAAAAAATTAGGAGGAAAACTATTGCAACTTACATATTCACATTTACCACGGTTTTTAAAGTTGACCAACATCCCAGTTAAAACTTGGTGTAATAGTTAAACCAGATGAGAGCATGATGTTCCATTTGTGTAATGTGGTCTTACTGTTGCTTGATTGCTTTTACTTTGGTTATTTTGTAGCTAGAATGATGCGAATATGGTATCTAGTCTTATTTCCTGGCTCTTTGAAACTGAAATGAGGAAGGGGCTTTTTAGAACAGCCATTGATCTCTTACACTCCCCCTAATCTCCCATTTTTCATAATAATGCTGCCCAAATGTGTGCTCCATTATAATACAAAGTTTATAGTACAGCAGTGATTAAAAGGCAAACTAAATCCCAGATGCCCAGACTGGACAGCTTGACAGCCAACATACATTGAGACAAAAAAGCCTGTCCTGACATTTTAACTTAAACTGCCACACAACGAATTTGTGCACTACACTATTTTAAATTATTGACGTTACACTGTGCGATGGCACTTCATTTAACTTAGATAGGACAAAGATGGTATTGCCTATTAGTTGGTAACTTGATTAAGTGGTACCTTGGCTTTAGTTTTATTAGCATGAACACCTTTGGCATGCTTAGCTTCCAGGTAATTCCCTACCTGCATCAAAATTCATCTTACATAGTTCCACAGGACATGAAGATCCTCATTTGCTAAGCCTTTAAAAGCCGACATTCTTTTTCATAAAGAGGGTGTGTTTAAATGGATGTTCATCACTGTACAATAGGCTAAATGATGAGTGGTGAGCTGAAAATGCTACAGGAATGTCCAACTTTATAGTAAGGCTTATGTCACTAAAGTTTATATCATTCGGATTTTCATGATCAAATTTCATATACTATTGTATAGACTTCTGCTTTGTAGTGTACTATAGTAGCAATAATTTCTGTACGTGATCAAGAGTTACGCAGTATTTTTCACTTCTCTCCTTTCTTAAAAGAGTTAACATTGGCAAATGGCAAGATATAAAGAAGATACAAACTATATAGTAGGATAAATGAAAGGCACAGATTTGTGATGCTTTCGGATGCAATACTTATTGGACATAACTACAAAAGCTTTTACTGAATATTGTCAAATTTGTAATATTCTTTGGGGGAAGGCTGCAGATTTATACCATTCTAAATGTGCATCAGTAGATGTAAAACTCTTGACTTCAGTATTGTCTTTGAAAATGTTAAATTGAGGATTCTGGTAACTTACGTTTTATGAACTGGCACATTATATAATGCAAGAGATATATTGATTTCTGACACAGTGAGCAAGTTCTTTAAAATGGATTTAAGTCTCTTTTCTAATTCCATTTTGTTTTAAATGCATATTTTAAATGTAGGGTTTTTTCATTTAGTAAAAGTTGTCTAATTGATTTGAATGAAGTCTTGACTGGTTATTTTAATATACCTTACTGTTCCTCAAAAAGTATGGAGTTGGTTGTTCTTTAAAAAAGAAAATGTTACTGATTTATATTGGATTGGTCTGATGTTTTGAACAATTGTTTATTTTATCCCACCTTGGAGCAAATACCACTTTTGATGCTTAGAATAACATGTAGAAGATTTCTTTTGATACTGTTCAAAGACACTTGTTCTTGAAAGTCAGTTATGAGAGCTTTGTGAGAGTAACTTCAGTTTGTCACAAGGCAATTAATGAAATTAATCTGTAAGCCTTGACATGATAACTTACTGCTCTAAGTCATTGCTTACTTGAGGTTTAGTTCTACAAGTTCTGAAAATGCTGGGTTTTACCAAGCACCAGCCTCCATGTTACCAAACATCTGGATTAACACTTTCACGTTTTTCTTTAGTTTCTGGAACAATGTCTTCTGTATCATGAAATGTCCAGGTGTAAAGTTGTATGTTGTGTGAGTACCTTACATGCTCGCTTGTGTTACAGATGCTTTGTCAAAAGAAAAATAAAGTCTTCGGGCCTTCTTCTGTGTCCTAAAGAAATAGGAAATTTTTAGTTTATTTTATGGCACCAGAAGCCAGATCTGGTGGTGGTATTACGAACAATGGCTATTTTTATGTAGCAGCAATCACTTGGAAAGGATTTGAATGCTGTTTTGATTTCTGGAGAGCTGGGAAGTCTGCTGACATTCTTCATCACCCTATATGGTGGAAAATGTACATGATTTAATAATCTTACCCCTACAGATATGGTAGATACTCCATACTGAAAGCAAGTCAGATGCATAACAGAACTTGCCACTTCAGCTTAGGTTTACAGTGTTAATACAGATCTCTATTTTTAATATTGTTCATTCTGAAAGAGGTATAAAAGAAAACCTGAATCTAATTCTACTCAGATAAAATTCACTTCCTTCCATGGAAATTGCTAGTGGTCTCACTGCTAAGAATTTTTTTCCACATAAACGTCTTGTCTGTACAACGCTTAAATGCTGTTAAATAGCACAATGTGATGTGCTGGGAATTAACAGGATTCTCAAATTTGTGTCGAGGGGCATTGAAAACATTACACCATTTGAGATGCACTTTTTGTGTGTTCTCCCCACACCACTTTTATCTGACCATAATACTCATTCCTGATGTCATAGCTGAGTCCAACACGGTACATAACCTCTTACCTATTCCCTTCTGGTTGCTGAGCATTTTATGGTTCCCAAATGCTGATTTAAAGTATGCTGCAAGCATCGCTTCTTCCTTGGTCTCTTTTGTGTTGATTGATCTGAGATTCTTGTTTTACATCATCCTTTTTTTTTTGGTATGCTGTGTAGTGCTTAGTGTTTTTTATGCATGGAATATTCATAATTGTTTGCTGCTTTAAAGGAGGAAAAAGTGTTTCATATAGTTGTGGTTGTGCTACTCTAATGCCTGGAACACTGTTTCTGTTTGGGTAGCATTATTTGTACTGAGCTGATGTATTTCTAAGGTGCTGTAGAAATAGATTCACTGGAATCACTGTAAAAGGTCTTAGACTAGTGGATTGTATTTGGTTTGCTCTGCATCTAGGCATCTAGAAATACTCAGGGCCACTGAAGTTTGAGTTGGTCTTTTTGCTTCTAAGTTCAGTGTGCAAGTGTCCTGTTGCCAGGCGTCACCAAGTTTCACAGTCCTGTAGGCAGCCTGTGTTTGTGCTGTGCTCTCTGTGGAGAGGGGAGCATCTCAACAGATGTGTCACACCCAGGTGTACGTGGCACAGCTTGTAGCACCGCAGGGCTGTCAGTGCTATGTACTTGCTTGCCTGGGAAATTGATAGAAATTCTTCAGATGTGTGGAAGGAAGTTGCTTTTATTGTCAATAACCTACATCTCTGTTGTGAGGTTGTTTGAGTAGAGAATGATCCACATTGCCATGTTTTTACCAAAGTTGGCAATTGATGAGCAGAAAAGTATCTTTTATACGTAGAGTTGTTCCTGTCTGCAGCTTACATTTTGATAAGTCTTAGAGGATATTGCCATCATACTGTAGAAACTGTCAGATTTAATCGCTGGAGCTCTATGTGGTTAGTTCAGGGTTGGGAGACCCATTTTTGCTCTGTAATAATAGAAGTATAAAAGACACTACTGCTGTTGAATGTAGTTTAACTGAAGGTGACCTGACACGGATAGCCGGAATTTTCAGAATGTATGTATGGCCAGACTTCGCAAACGCAGATTTGGGCAGGGCTCTCCCCACGTGGGTGTGCCCTTCCAGCCTGCACAGTGGATGTTTTAGGTGAGGCACAGCGTGCGCAGAACTGGCCCCACCGTTTAAGTCCTGAGGTCCATCTGCCACGGCCAAGCGAGCTTGGACAGTGACAGTGAAGTCCTCGGGACTGTCACAGCGCCCGGTACTGACCGGGGCTGACCCTGCTGAGCATCCGAGATGTGACGGGATGGGATGGCAGGGAGGCATTGAACTGCCAGGGGACGGTCTCACTGAGACTCGAACTCAGGCCCTTGGGATTCAGGGTCCAGAGTGCTCTCCTTTACACCACGGGACCACCCCAGAATTTTCAGAATATGTAGATGACAAACACAAATATTCCATCCTTGGCCTTCAGTGTAAAGCTCAGGGGTTAGCAGGAAAGAGTATCTGCTTTGTAGAGGCTTACGTAGATAATAGTTGTAAACCCCTAGTCTTTAACCAGATGCTGAACTTCCTCCTGGCAAACTGTTAATGTTATAACCTTAGCTGGTGTTTCTGGGACTGTCCTTGCTGTCAGGTTTGTTGGAGATGAAGATGTTTTACGCAAACCTGAAAGGTAACATTAGATCTTAGTAAGGAGCAGAGATAGTGGTACTGTCAATGTTGTATTGCTTTTGAACTCATTTGAGTTGTAACTTGATTCATGATGGCATCTGTGAACACTTGACTTCAAATGAACTGTGAAAAAAGCAAGGACGAGAGAACGTCTCCTTGTACTGGAGCAGAGATGACTACAGCACAGCCGAGTCTCTGAGTCCACATGGGCTAATGTTCTTTAAAGATCAGTGAGGGTGTTTCCATACAAACCAGAGCTGCAGTGAAGTTCATGCACGTAGCTATTCTTGTCAATTAAAAGGAACTCAGTGAATCAATATGAGGGTTGGGATATTTAGGCAAAGCGCTTTGTTATTTTTTCTTCGCTTCTGCTACTTAGCTTTCAAGCTCACTCTCAGTGCAGCTGTATACTTTTTGCTCTAGGATCATGCATTGGTTCTACTTGCCTTGTTCCAAAGGTTTATCAATGTTTAGGGGACAGCATCTAACCAGGGGGCTGGATGCAACTCATGGCCTTATAACCAAGCATTCTTCTCATTGCATGTACCACGTGATCAAAGCTGAAGGAAACTCAGGACATGTTGGACGGAACATTGGAAAACTGTGGTAGTAAGTCAGTGTTGGGACAGCAAATAAGCTATGCAGATAAGACACAGGACTGGGTACTTGTTTTGGTCTTGCCAGATTCCCATCTTCCATGGATTTCTGGAACTGGTAGTACCTGACTATCTTCCCTGCAGATCCCTTGAGCTGTTGGGAAACCAGCAAAACTGTCTAGTTACTTGTTCTCTATCCTAGTATGCCTTGTTAAAAGAAATAATAATGTTATTTGGTAATAAGGACATTTCATTCTCTTCCTCAGTATCCCATTTCAACTCATATTAATCTCTGCAACTGCATGTCACAAGAAGTGAGAATTCAAGAACAACGCAAAGCAACTATTTGCCACAAACTCTTGCCAATACATGGCTCTAACAATCTTTTCCAAGAAAAACTGCTGCCTGAAACAGTGGAAAGAGGTGGAGCTTTCAGCAGTGTACAGGTACTGCCGTGGCCTAGCCCAGCCCCTTTCCTGGGTTCTGCTGCCTTAGGTAACAGAATCTGCAGCCCAAGCTTCCCTTTAGTCTGTTGCAGACAGTCTTAGAAGCAACCATATGAGAAAGCAGATAACTAAATACAGCTGCTAATAAAGAACAGCATAAACTATTTTGTATCTTCAAAGGTAAAGATGTAAGATTTATGTTAAAGATGAGAAAAGCTCCTAGGCAGAGCTCTAGAAATGAGCACCACTTGAAAAAACCCTTTTTAAATAGGATAGACATACCCAGATGTTGAGTGTCAGTGTTTTAACTTCACCTGAGTTACTGTTAAATGGAGGAAGTAGGCAGGATTTGTTTGTCTGTCTTTACAGAGAGATGGTTTTCAAAAGCAGTAAATTGTTTCTGCAGAGAACAAAATTATTAAGCTACTGATTTTTCTCCTTGGTAGAGAGTTCTGCCTGCTTCTGTTGCTTTAAAGGTTTGATTCTTCAGGGTGCAAGAGAGAATGCTGTGGATGGATCCAATTAATTACTGAAAAGACTTGGCTAGGAAAAAACCTGGTATCTTGAGAACAAAACTGGTGCAGCTCATGGCGTGAGGCAGAGAAATGCACAACATTGATGAATGCAGAGGACAACTTTAGCAAGCAAATATATTCCAGTGTAAGTCTTTTCTCTATTGTTTTGAAGGCCCAACAAAACTGAAAGTCATCATCATGGCTAGGCTTCGGAATGCAGATTTGGGCAGGGCTCTCCCCACGTGGGTGTGCCCTTCCAGCCTGCACAGTGGCTGTTTTAGGTGAGGCACAGCGTGCGCAGAACTGGCCCCACCGTTTAAGTCCCAAGGTCCATCTGCCACGGCTAAGTGAGCTTGGACAGTGACAGTGAAGTCCTTGGGACTGTCACAGCACCCGGTATTGCCAGCAGGTCTCCCATCCAAGTACTAACTGGGGCTGACCCTGCTTAGCTTCTGAGATCTGACGGGATCAGGTGTCAGGGTGGCATTTAACTGCCTTCAACAACAAAATTAATGTAATGTGAAAATAGCCATAAGTATCTCACATAGTTCCCTCTGGCTACTTCCAAGCAGCTCCTCATGCAACTCCCTCATTGTCTTGACAAATTTCTGGGCATGTATAAATTAGTAATTTTCCACTAGCTGCCCCAGAATATTTTATATTTCAGGTTCAGTCCTGAGTGGCTGCTTGCACCTTGCCCAGAAACAGAATGTATATCATTGCTGTGGAATGCTGGGAGAACTACATTTTAATAGACACCATAACTGCTTCTAGCTTTCACAAGGGTAAGTTAAGAAAATGAGCTGAAAGACTTAAGACCCCTTTAGGTACATCAAATAACTGACATTCCAGGCCTAGAGGCTCTTGACTTGCCTTTACCACCTAGAGTAAGACATTCTTTCCTTTGGTCTTACTCATTTATACTAATACTATATAAGGATTTAACACAGTTACTTAACAAAGAAGACCCAATCCAGTTTACGTAATATTTTCATGTTAGAATTGGTCTGGCGTGCAGATGCCATCTAGTGGTTGCAGGGCAGTGAATGGAAAGCTATTCGTGCAACCACAGAATTGACTTTTTATTGCATGTTTATCCTCCACTTGTCTGATGTGGAAACCTTATTCCTTGGTGAGTACTGAAATATATCCACAGTGCACAGCTTCATAACAACTCAGATCTTGCTGCTTTGAAACTAGGATTACCCTAGTAAGATGCATGAATTTATTTCCTTTAAGTTTTACAGACTTTCTGACGTCTTAAATTATGTGAGGATTCTGAAGCAGGGAGTTAAAAAGCAGAGCTGCCTTGAAAAGTGTAAAAAACTTAAGCTTTGCCTTAGGTGAAGGTTTCTGGGTTTCTTCCCCAGTCTGGAATCTTCTGTTTCCAAGTCTAACCAAGTAAGGTGGAATTATTTGTATTAATTTCCAGTGATTAGGCTCACTGGTGGAAATATATGTAAGAAAAAGTATGAAGTATGTTTAGATCTGGCATAAATCAAAACTACATAAAAGAAGAAAACCTAGTTTTGGCTGAGGTTAGGAGATGCTATCAGAATAGGGCTGGTATTAAATTTTAATACCCTATCTAACCAGTTTGCATTATTTATGTTGCTTTTGATTAAACAGTTCTCTGTTCTACTTACAGACTTGGTATTACAGACATGTACTGTCAAAAAGATATTTGCACAGTTTAGACCTGATTTAAGGGAATCTGTGTTTAGCCATGTTTCACTGGTTGTCTGCAGTGAGTTGCTCTTGGAAAGCTGTTTCTGCACTAGTGTTTTAGTTCAGAGCAATTAACGTGGTGTTGAAGTGATTCCTTCTGATGGTCCTCATGTACTGGTTTGGATTGCAGAGATCATGCTGCTGTATGCAAATTAGATTTTTTTGTTTAGTTTCATGCAATGGAAGTTTGTTCCTAGTGTATGCCCATGGTGTCCAGGATCCAGGCTAGCAAGTCAGCCATATCACTGTGAAATCCCTCAGCAAGGATGGGTGACACGTGGGTCCATCGGCAGCTAGGATGGAATCGAACTGTGAGGAGCTTAATGTGACACAGAAGTGTTATGGTGCTGTGTAAAGTCAAATTGACATCTGCACCTCTGACACCGTCAAGAGTCACACTGACGTCTGTTACTCTGCTGTTCCACAACTTATGCAACATTTTCCTCAGTATCCTTTCCATTCTTCCTGTCATACTTGGTGTTGCTGTGATTTTTCTCTTTATTGTCTTTCTTCTGACTGCTTTTCAACCCAGTGGTGGCAAAGTCTCTTTGGCTTCCAAGGTGCACTATTATGGTGGCACCTTAGGCTGCACGGAAATACTCATTTCTCAGTCTGTCATGAGGGCTGAAATTTTTGGTGGCTGGATAACCCCTCAGCACAGGAAGAGGCTGTGCCCCTCAGTAGCCACCGACTACCAGAACAGCAGCAACTGGAGTATGTGTAGAGTTCAAAAAGGTTGAAAAAGTCTTCTTGAAGACCAAGGCAACAAACATTTTGAGGTGTCATAGCATGTGTCTACTACAATGATAGTGAAGAGATCTCTTTGGAAGTGTTCAGCCTCCTGTGCTTGTAGCAACTGATATTTAACCCAGGTGAACTTACTGTGTTCCTATACACCTTGTTAACAAGAATGAGGGGGACAGGCACATAAGGCTTCAGGTACAACTAGTGCATGGCCAGCCTGAGTGTGGAGAGGCAGCGAGTTGCTAATCTGAACAGGAAGGCTGTTTATGCCTTTAGAAACAATTTCACATGGCTGAGAGCTGTAGGAGAAATCTGACATAAAACAATTTTGTCTCAAAGTGCTGATTTGCTGCCATGTGAGGTCTGTCCAATGAACTATGCAAACTGCACATAAGGTGCTTGTGTAACCTTCTTCAAGAGACAATACAGCATTTTCCCCTCTATAAATGCTGAAGGGTATGAGCTGATGGCACTGCACACAACCCTGTGAGCAGTAGCAGTGACAAATACTGGCTGAGGTGTAAATTTCCTTGGAAGAAAAGGCAGTTACCTGCTGACACTGTAGTAATGTTTTTTCCCTTCCACATTCCAAGCCTGAAAAGTTTAATGGCTCCCCTTCCTTAGTCAGGCCCTGGGAGCAACAGCATGAAGTTTGTTCTAGAGGAGGTGCCTTGTATAGCTGTGTTCACTTCAGGGACTTGGATGTCAGGGACAGAGCTGCTATTTCAGTAGGCAGCCTGCAGTCATGGATTGGTTGTGGGCCAAGCGCCCTGGGGTGGCAGGATAAAAAGGATGTGCTGTCCTGCTTGCTGGCATGATTTTGTTCCAGATATGTAGCAGGCCAGTGGGAGGTAGACAAGCTGGTGTCACAAGAATTTCGGGTGATTGGTTACTAAGGCTCTGCTGGAATGCATGCTGTTCATAGCTGCCATCTAAGGCAAAAGTGAGAAGGGAATAGAGAGGGAAGAACTTGTAGACAGCCATGGTGCCATCTACCTAGAACTTGAGCAGGCCTGACAGCAATTCTTGGGCAGCCTCTACACCAGACTTATGTAAGTTCAGGAGCAGGAGACTCTGGGAAGATGGTAGGAAGATCAATATCTTCAGGAAACATTTAATTTCCCTCCAGAGTCTGCACATCCTGCTCTTTGATAGTGGGTCAAGGGCCAGCTACAGAAAGAAAGGAAAATTAAGGTCAGCCTAATCATTCAAGAAGCTTTCATACACTTCTGATTATCGGATTCTGATCACATAGGTAAGCATGAGGTAATGTGGTGTGGAAGCACACTGTATACAGAATGCTTACTGGTCCTTCAACCTTCCTCAAAACTGGGAATGTGATACTTGCCACTTAATTAAGCTACACTGTTAAGTTTGGGCTGTTAGTCCCCATGCTGAATCCCTAAGAGAAGTTTGTATTGACCCACTCATTCCTATGTCTTTCCCTTCCCTTCTGACCACTTACATTTTTGTGTTTCCACCTCAAATTACCTAACTTGCTGACTCGAGGTTGTCTAGAATATGGATTGAGCCATGTGTGAAGCTGGAAGGACATAACCCCAGAAAGGATGCTTCAGCAAAGACTAGGCTCAGAATAACTGGATGCCTTCACCCTTCTGCTGAACTGTTGGCTCAAACATCTGTATGGGAGGAGTATAGCATGTGTTTGTTTTGGCTATAAAATGTGTTCAGCTCTTTTAGTAGTATGTGGTAGTGGAGAAAAACTAATAACTTAACGCCCTCAGGGCTCTGCAGTGTTGAATGGAGGAAATGAAGAAGCTCTGGAGCTCATGGCCAGCATGGGATGGGATTGAATGTGCCTCGTTGGGCACCTCTGTCTTGTCTGTCAGGCATCTATTTGTTCCCATGCAGTGCTGCATATTCTTGTTTTAGGTGATAATAGAGAAATTTTAATAGGCTAAGTATTCTTGTACTCAGATGAACGGCTTAAGAAAAACCAAAACTAAATAAAATTCGGTAGTAGATGGAGGAGTTATTAAAGTGGCCAGGTGGTGGCATCAGTGCGCTGCAAATAAGCGTTTGAACGTCACTTAAAGGGATACCCAGGGCTTGCTTAGTCACCCACCTCCCTAGAAGTAGGCTTTGTTAGGTGGGTGAAGTGCAGCATTTTTACATAACTTATCAATAACTAATTATTTTCAGGTTTTTTTTGTCAGTTGTTTTTCAGGGTGTTTGGATGTGGTAATTTTTGTACACAGATCACTCAACCTGTATTTGTGTGGTTACCAATTTGTTGCATTTAGATTTGTTACAGTGATCTTTTCAGTCACTGGGTTTTTTTGTGTCCTAGTCTTCAAACTGAACAAGACATAGGTGGCTGAAGTTTATAATATTAATGCTTTATGAACAAGAAATGTTTGATCTATGCTGCAGACATAATTCATTCCTATCCCGCTTTCATATTAAAGTAGTCTATCATCAGTAAGTGTCTAAGCAATAAATCTGCTTCACAACCTTTTAGGGTAGGCAAGTATGATGGTGGAAACCAAAAATATCAAAAAACGTTTTGACAAAAAAAGTAGTAGTGAGGATTAGAGTGAAGATGTTCTTGACTCAGGCCTGCAGTCAGGGTTAGATTTCTACTTAAGGACAGCAGTAATATCCTGTGTACAATATGGGCAATACTGACTGCCATTTCCTAATAAAGGGTTCTGTTTTTTTGCTTGGAACAAACCCAGAACTTTGGTTCTTCCTCAGTCATTGTTTTATCCTGATTTCTTTCTTATTTCATTCTTAATTTTTACCTATTCAAATAAAGCAATGAGAAAAATTTCCACCCATGTCAGACACAACTTTATTCTTTTGTTTTTGCTGTCCCACAAATAGCACTTCTAAGGAGCAGCTGAAGCAAACACTGCAGTTCCTCCTTCACAGGTGGTGTAATTGACAGTGGCACTGACTTGCTGCAGTGTTAATGTGCAATGTTCTAATCACCTGAGATTGTTGTCTGCTCATCTTTCTATTCTGATTCCTGCTGGTTATTACCCTCCTCAGTCTGTATGCAGAATGGATGCCTGCAATTCTTAGAATCGGTTAATCAGAGGAAGAACCATTTAAGACAAAGGAAAAAAATCATGATCCTTGCTCAGCTCTATTACTGGCACACACCAGAGGATGACCTGTGCTATGCCAGGCTAATTGTTTGGTACTGCAGTGGTCTTACAGGTGGCTTTGACAGGTGATTTCTACAAAAACTGGAGATGAAAGCATCTGTCTGCATTCTTCCCATTGGAACCATTTGTTTGTACTTGTGGAAGATTCCCTGTCAACATGCTGTCAGTGATGGCCGAGTTGGACTCCTGCAGCTTCACAATATGCTTCTCAGTGTTCCTGTCCACAAACTTCAAGTGTCTGTAATTCTCTAAAACCCAGAATTGCATTTGTTTTGTGCATGTCCCCATTTCTTGAAAAATCCAGCATGTATACTTAAATTTGCATGGCATTAACCTGTGATATCAAGTCATTGTACATCTGTCAAGGTAGGAGGTAGCAGACATGGCTGGGTACAACTTACAAGAGAAACAGGAGCAAGTGAAAAAAGAGGAGACCACTGGAATGATACATATGCTGCTCTGAAATAGGCATCTGAGCCTACTGCTGGCTTTTACTGGAAACCACTCAAAATTCCTTTCTGAAATAAGAATTGAAAGTCAACTCGTTTTATACATTTTGCTGTAGGAAAACCAAAACTGATGTGCTGCAGTTGCTGTTCACCTTTTTTTCCAGTAAGACTGCCTTTTTTATTTTCCAAGAAAATTGTCCATATATGACTGCAACCAGCTTTAGTATCTCCTTTCTGGGAGTACTAAGCATTGTAGGCCTTATGGGAACTAAGGTATTTGTATAGTTTCTTACCACTCATGGTGGCCTTTATGCATTCACTTTCTCCAGTCTGAAAATCTGCTTTTATTTCTGTTACCTCTGCTCCATTATTAGTTTGTAGTTTCTGCTGATATCCTTTCTTATAGGTAGGTGTGTGTGGGTGTATGTGTGTGGGTGTGTGTATATGCATTTTCAATTATCACAGAAGATTGTAAGATCACATAATCACAGAATATTCTGTTGGAAGGGACCTACAGGGATCATTGAGTCCAACTCTTAAGTGAATGGCCTGTATGGAAAATGAACCCACAACTTTGATGTGATTTGCACCAGACTCTAACCAGCTGATCTAATCTCAGGGTTGTTTTCTGAATTCTTTGATTGGAGGAGAAAATTGGGATGGCCAGCTTGAGAGTTTGTCACCCCTGAATCCCACTAGACACCCAAGCTTATTAAAAACAGCTAAGGTAAGCAGTTTAATTGCAGGGGCAAAAAGTAAAGGTAACATACTCTGCTGAGGTGTTTACATCACAGAATTACAGAATATGCTGAGTTGGAAGGGACCCACAAGGATCATCAAGTCCAGCTCTCAACCCTGCACAGGACCATCCCCAAGAGTCACGTCCGAGAGTGTCATCCAAATGATTCTTGAACTCTGCCAGGTTTGGTGCTGTGACCACTTCCCTGGGGAGCCTGTTCCAGTGCCCAGCCACTCTCTGTGTGGAGAACCTTTTTATAAAGCTCCCCTGACACAACTTCAGGCCATTCCCTTGGGTCCTGTCACTGGTGACCACAGAGAAGAGATCAGTGCCTGCCCCTCCTCTTCCCCTCATGAGGAAGTTGTAACTGCAATGAGGTCTCCCCTCAATCTCCTTTTCTCCAGGCTGAACAGACCAAGAGCCCTCAGCTGCTCCTCATGCAGCTTTCCCTCAAGGCCCTTCACCATCTTTTTTGCCCTCCTTTGGACACTCTCCAATAGCTTAATATATTTCTTACATTGCAGTGCCCCAAACTGCACACAATATTCAAGGTGAGGCTGCCCCAGTGCAGAGCAGAGTGGGACAATCCCCTCCCTCCCTCGACCGGCTGGCAATGCTGTGCCTGATGCCCCCCAGGACATGGTTGGCCCTCCTGGCTGCCAGGGCACTGCTGACTCAGGTTCAACTGGCCATTGACCAGGACCCCCAGGTGCCTTTCCATGGCACTGCTGTCCAGCATCTCATTCCCCAGTCTGTACATACATCCAGGTCTGCCCAGGTGCAGAACTCAGCACTTCCCCTTGTTGAACTTCATAGGGTTGATTGCCCAGCCCTCAGTTTTGTTGAGGTCTCTCTGCAGGGCCTCCCTGCCTTTGAGGGAGTTGACAGCTCCTCCCAGTTTTGTGTCACCTGCAAACTTGCTCAGTATCCCTTCCAGTCCTGTGTCCAGGTCATTTATGAAGATGTTGAAGAGCACAGGACCTAAGGTGGAGCCCTGTGGAACCCCACTAGTGACAGGTAGTGTGATGCCACCCCTTTCCCTATTGCCTTTTGTGCTTGACCCCTGAGCCAATTGCTCACCCACTGCATGGTGTGTTTATCCAGCTGTGTGATGGACATTTTGTCCAGAAATGTTATGCTGCTTTAGCAGGTGTTTTCCTGGTATCCAAGCTACCTATTTTATGGCTATTCAGTTGGAGGTAGTTATGATTGGTAATACTGTTTTATAAACAGTGCAATTCAGTGTGAACAACTCCAAGAGCAAATACATCTGAAATGTGTGATGCTGCTGACCAAAAGAGTAGACAAATTGGCCTTTCATATGAAGTTGGAGATATGCCTTTACTCATTTAAATTTGAACTGCAGTTATTTAGGAAAACAGCATCTGTATTTTTCTGTTCCTACCGAAAAGAATTCTCCAGTTGAGTTCTGTAACCTCTTTCAAAGATAACGGAATTTATATCATGCTTTATCAATCATTTTCCACAGGGAGAGACTTGATCTGTCAAAATTATGACCTCTTACACTAACAATTCATATTTCCCAGGAATTCAGTGTCCTTCAGCAACAGTCATTCATATAAGAAGGTCTAGAAACAAAAAAAACATGGCTGTTTTCAGTGGCAGATCATCCATATACCAAACACTTTACTCCTCCAAGCATGATGTTCTTAAGGATTATGGAGATGCTGCAGGGAGATTGAAGGACTGAACCACAAGCCTAAATACCTAGAATTTAGTCTGTGTATCCTGAACATAGAGTATTTCTAAACTTCCTTGACTTCCTCCTCCAAAGAGTTGAACTCTTTAAGATGTTACTGCCTCATGCTTCTATTGTAACAGTTCACACTCTATTTATGACACAAGGTAATGTGAGACTGTCTTTTTTTAAGAACTCCAAATTGTCACAGATTGGAACATTAACTGCAGTCATGTACCATCTGTTGTTGTCTCATGGCCATACGCGCATATGAGCATGTTCTCGAATGCCCCCTGTGTCAATATCCCATGTAGGAGAGGTAGAGAGATTTAACTATTTGTTGATGAAGCATTAGTGTGTTAATATCTTTTAAAGCAAGTGATTGTCTTGCTTTAGAAGGAGATTGCCCTGCATCACATGCTCCTTTAACTCAAACCATTGTTATAGCAGATATTTTGGAGAAAAAGCTTGTGATTTGCCAGGCATTAATTTCATTAATTTCAAATTCATAAAACTCAACTAGTTATGGAATATAGCTGCATCTACAACCAATATATTTCTGTAGTTTATGACTTTCTCGAAATGCTATTTCACTAATAACAGCAAATGTTGTTCCATAAAAAGCAAGGAGCTTATGTTGATCCCTGTAATTACTTTTTAAGCAGATGGAACATACATGTCCAGCTCATTTCAGAAGCCCCAGGCACAGCAGTCTTGCAGTTATGAGGAATCAGTCTCACTTCCATGAAAAGGAATAGCAGTAAATATAACCTGTTAACTCTTCTTGATCCTTACCACACAGCAAGTGTATTGTTGAAAGGACATGGAAAGCCTTGGAAAAGTAGCTAAAGAGAAATGAGTGCAGCACAACATGCCCTGGGCACTGAAAAATGCTCATTTTCAATGTCAGCCATTCCCAGTGTGAAGCTTGCAGTGCTGTGATGGTTGTATTTTGAGGCAGGCCAGCCCTAGTGAGTCAGCTTTTCTGGCCAGAATCCTGCATAGATCATTAGCAAGTAATATCCAAAAAAACCCAGAAGGGCAAAGGTTTCATCTCACATTGCACAAAAGCCATATATTTGGGCTCAAGGTTTATCTACTACTGCATGGAATTAGCCTTTTATTGAACACAAAAGTCTCATTTGAAGCTTGTCTGATGATTAATATCTGCAAGCTGTCTTTTGTTGGATCCCAACAAAACCCCTGTCAGGTCATGTATTAATTGAAGCATGACAAACAACTGTTTTTCTCATAGATGACAACAAAAAAGCAACAACTAAAAGGGCTACAGTTGTTAATTTGGAACTAAACTAAAAGATAGGATCTGGATTCCTTTATTTTGGCTTGTACTTTATCATTGGGATTTCTGAAAGCAGCTGGAACTTCTGCTAAACAGAAACGGTCTGGCTAGCTTCAACTGTTGTGTGTTGTGCTGCCTATGCCAGCTGAGCCCTGTGTCTCAGAGGAAGAGTTCCACCCTTTGGGAGGACACATGGAGGTATTACCTCCTGTCCTCCTCCTGGCCAGAGCAAATCCCAACTCTCTGTGCGAGTCCATGAGATGATGCCCCAAACCTTTGCACTCTTTTGTTGCCCTGGTAACAGCATCTTTCTTTCTGAGCTACTTCTCTGCACAGGTACTGTTGCATACCCCAGGGGTGCAGCTACTTCTTCCTGTGTTCTTTCTGTCTATGTTTAGCAGACCAGGAGTGGGGTAGACATAACCTTGCTGGTAAAAGTCAATGTCCTTTTGCATATATTCATCTCTGACTGATTTTTGTAACACAGCCTACCCAAGAGAAGAGCTAACACTACTTAAGGATTGGATGTGATGATCTCGGAGGTCTCTTCCAATCTAAATGGTTCTGTGATCCCACATAAACATGAAATAAGAAACTAACCTTACTAGCTGGTTCCCGTAATATATACCTGTACATAATAAGTCTCTTCAGATCAAGCACTCACCTCAGTCTGTTTCTGTTGTCTTAGATATTTTGTTAAGTATTCACAAAAGAATGTCTGTAGTGAGATATAGCAAGTCCAGCTAACAAAAATGTTCTGCCCTCTCACTCTTAGAATAAAAGTTCTTGTGCACTGCCAGATATTTCTTCTGCAGTGTGGAAATGGTACATGTGGATGTTGTCTGTAAATGTCACGTTGACACAGGTGTGTTGAGGTTTGTGCTAAAAATTAAATAATACAGCAGCTGTATGGTAGTGCTTGCTCGTAATCTCAGGCCCTCTCTGGTTTGCTCCTACAGACATGTCTGTGAGTCCTGCAAGACTAATAAATGCATCCAGAAGGAAGCTGTGTAATGTGACCTATGCAACCATTTTAGTCGTAAGTCGTCCTTAAGTTGCAACCTCAATGAAGCCCTTTCCAATTGCTCCTCTTGTAGTCATCCTATTTGTTATATAATGCCCGTACAAAGTGAACTACAGGAAAGTTGTTCCAAAACCTAATCTTATATTTCTGGAGGACAAAAAAGGTGGCCTGGAAACCGGAGAAACCTGAAGTTTCATCTAGGTTTATCTCATGACTGTTAGTAAGGAAGAGACAGCTGCCTCCTGAGACGAAAGGGTCTTTTTTGAAGGGAAAGTGGCTTTGGACAGGTGATATGCAATAGAGCTGAGCTAGTGGAAGTAGGAACTACACTTGGTGGTTGTGTATATGATGTTCTGTAACCCTGTGCTGGCATGGGAAGAGTAGACTCTGCCTCTTTAAACCTCAGGAAAGTGGCTTTGAAGTGTTTGAGATAAGTTGCTCCCATCCCCAGGGACTGTGTTAGATGCTGGAACCTGTGTAAGGTGAATGAGGAAGAGGAAGATTATGCCATAGGGGGTTCACTTCAATACAGCCTTAAGAAATCTAATTCTCACTCAAGGGGTCAACTGGCTTCTCCCTTGTGAGATTGTTTTCTAAGAAAGAGGTAAAAACCTCATGATAAACCTGCCTGTCTTCACACTGCTGACCTATTCCAGGGAAACACTTTATTATGTTAAAGATGCAATAAGGTGATACTGCTTCCTCTCTCCCTGTGATGTTTCCAGTAGAGAGCAGATCTGCTTCATCTGCCTTTCACTCATCACGTGTTTTGGGACTTTGTTGGTGAAGTATTGTAGCCTTTTTCACATATGGACTTTGTTTTTGCAGAGTCTGCAGTACCTATCAGTTGTTCAGATAGTTTTGCTCAATCAATCAGATATGCTTGTGGGAGCAAGAGGATAGGCCTTTCCTTCCACTTGGGTAATCAACCTCTATGAAATAATTTGTATGCCAAGAGGAATAGTATATAATTTAAGATTTGCTGTATATATATTCTTCTCTAATGGGTAAAATACATGTTACAAAAGAGGAGGCTTTGTGCAAATCTGAGAATTGACTGGAGAGGAAAGTGAAACCAGAAACATTCTGTCATTTCACGTAGTACTACCATCCTGTGATGTGAGTTCTGCTTTTAAGGCCAATAGGCCTTGCTTGTGTTAGCCTTCAATTGCTTTTGCTTTATCTTTTGGTAATTTTGCACTGTTGAAAAGTAGTGTGGAACAGTAGTAGAAATTAGCCTTTCAGATCAATTTATTCAATCATGTTCTACAAGTATATAACGTAGAAGGAAGCTTTTATATGGATTAACATTCCTTAATCCTTTTAAACTGATTTAGTAGAGAATCTAAGTGTGTATTTAATTAAACGCAGAGCTAGTTCCCTTTCAATCATTAGGACTATTTGTGTACTGAACTTTATGGAAGTCTTCAATCACTTATCCAGATAAGGATCATAAACAGGAGCAAAGTACTTTAATGCCAGCTCAAATATTTCGTTAACTATTTCACATCTTTATCCTGTTCATGTATGCTTTCTCCAGTCAGTAACTGGAGCCTCTACATGTCTGATCCTTTCTTAAGAAGTTTCCTGGTCCCTTAGGGGTTAGCAAAACAGTGTTTTGTCACCCATTCCACACATCTCTTCCTATTAAAAATAAATAGCTGCCTCTTTTCCAGCGTTCTTTGTCATCGGCAAAATTACATGGTTGCACTTTGAAGCAGAATGTGGCTTTTGACCTACTTGCCCATTTCTTCTTTGCCATTAGTTTTAATTTCATGTATCTATTGTGATGGAGGAATAGTAGGCTCTTCCATCTTGTTTCCCACTAGTTTAGAATCAGCATCAGATAGGAATCAGATGTTTGCCAAAACTTATGCCATTTGTGTCCTACAGACAGGTGCCCCCCGTTCTTTTCCATATAGTCACAGAATCACAGGATGATTTGGGTTGGAAGGGACTTTAAAGATAATCTAGTTTCAACCCTCCTGCCATGGGCTAGGGCACCTTTCACTAGTACATGTTGCTCAAACCCCCATCCAGCTTGGCCTTGAACACTTTCAGAAAGGAGTAAGATGCTGCAGCTCTCACATGAGCTGCTTGCAGTGCTGACACACGCTAACCACCCTGGCTGCTGGTGAAGCACAGGTCTTGGTTAGCAGAAAGCCTCTGGAATCACATGCTGTTAACTTTAGCTACTTTTCCCAAAGTGGTTGGGGGTCTCTGAGGTCCAAACAGACCTAAAACCGTTGTGTCAAAGATGATCAGCCATTAAACAGAGATGGCCTGGCATCATATATCTCATGCTGGATTTGAAGACAGGATGTTTCGCAGTGCCCCAAGTAAGTTTACATGAATGAAGGTAATCCTTACACTTTGCTGACCATTATCTGTCTAACTAATCAATCTTTTTATCCTTCCTCATGCTGACTTTTGACATAATTTCCCACATTTTTATGAGTTGTGACTGGAAGGAAGAAGATGGCACAGGTGGTCCCACATTATGTCAGAGCCCAGGCAGCTGGGGACAGCCCAACCAGGCACCAATCCCAGCTCCTGGGGCCAAGGCAACAAATCCTCCACAAAGATATGGGGAATTCATAGAATCATAGAATCAGTTGGGTTGGAAGAGACCTCTGAGTTCATCAAGTCCAACCCTTAATCCAACCCCACTTTGATTACTAGATCATGGCACTCAGTGCCACGTCCGGTCTCACCTTTAAAACCTCCAGGGTCGGAGAATCCACCGCCTCCCTGGGCAGGCCATTCCAATGCCTGACCACTCTCTCTATAAAGAACTTCCTGATATCCAAGCTAAACCTCCCCTGGCAGAGCTTAAGCCCGTGCCCTCTTGTCCTACTGTTGTTTGCCTGAGAGAAGAGACCAATCCCCACCTGGCTACAACATCCTTTCAGGTAGTTGTATAGAGTGATAGGGTCTCCCCTGAGTCTCCTCTTCTCCAGACTAAACAACCCCAGGTCCCTCAGCCTCTCCCCACAGGACTTGTGCTCCAGTCCCTTCACCAGCCTTGTTGCTCTTCTCTTGACCCACTCCAGCACCTCAATATCCTTCCTGAACTGAGGGGCCCAGAACTGAACACAATACTCAAGGTGTGGCCTCACCAACACAGAGTACAGGGGAAGGATCACTTCCCTGGTCCTGCTGGCCACGTTATTTTTGATACAGGACAGGATCCCATTTGTCTCTTTCCCCAGAGCCACATCCCAGACTCCAAAGAAACTCTCTTCCAAAACTCTAGTTCAATTTTCAAAGTCTGTTCTTATTTGCAGGACTTTTTTTATGTGGGCAAAACGCATTTTTATAATCACCCCCAAAAAAATGCTGAAGTGGGATTGTTTGCTCAGAAGCTGAAAAAAATCTCACCCTGCAAAAGGCCCAACTGAAATCTAAAGGATTAGCACTGGGGTTAGTAACAGACATCCACCTGCATGTCTGTATACTACAGACAAACACAGTTTAAGATCTGAATCAGGTCTTAGAAAGATCCATACCATTTCTTGAACATATTTACTCCAGTTATTTGATATTATACTGAAAAAGCTCCCAGAGTCGCAGATCTCACTAGAATTTGTGCGGTTGCCTGTGGGCTCTGTCCTGCATTTCTTCCCCAGGATTTCCCATAACTCAAATGCCTCATTAAGTTGCTGTTTGTCCTTTTCATGAGTTTCATAAGCTGAATGCAGACCTTAAAAAAATTAAGAAGTTGGATGCCTCAGGCTATTTGAGAGCAGTAATTATGTCCTCCTTTCTTTTAAGGGATAACAGCTCATGCAGGAAACTTGATCCGAAGTTAAGAGAGGGTGGTAGAAAGGCAAGGAATCTTCTTAGCATTGTCTGAGGATGCAGATACCTTCAGACATGGATTTATCTGTGGGTCACTACCTTGCCCAAGCACTGTCCATATGTTGCAGCCTTGACACAGAATATTACTGTCCTTTAAATATAGCTGCTTGTAGAATATTGAAAACACTTTAAGAATGAATTTACAGGTAAGAGTAAATGCTACTGTCACAAGATGCTCACAGAAGAGGCTTTCAAGTCCTCTAGAGTGATTTGAATGTCCAATTCCTCTTCCTTCTAATGAGAAGTATTTGTATACCCAAATGGCATCAAGAACATCAGCCTCTGTTTATATTTACATGTAGCCTCTACATGTGCGACACTAGACGAATGCACTCTCACACTTGCATGTTGCCAAGCTAAAACTGTCACGTTGTGGTACTGTTCCCTCCCATCCTTTTGATATCTGTTTTATTTCAGTAGGGGGGAGGGCTGTAGTGTCAAACTGAAAAGAGGCATCTTGTTTACTGCCCCTAAAAATATCTTGTTTTCTATAGGAAGTGATTTTGTTTGCATGAACAGTAGAGTCAAGAGAAGAAACACAATATATCTTAGCCAGCTTCAGTAGATTTAGTCTTGTTTGTGTTTGAGTAGTAAAGGGATAACACACAGAAGAAATGAATGGAGGAAAACGCTCAGGTTTTGCTGTATAAGCCTGTAGCTCTGTAGAAGTTTCCATCGGTTACAAAGCTTTAAAGGAACATCAAGAACTACTGGAAAAAGAGCTGAAAGGAATTCTGTATATACAGATCAATTTGCAAAGAGACCTCAATATTGCACAGTGACCCACATTCTTTGTTATCTGTTAACTAAGTAATATTGCTGTTTTATATTAGGATGATGAAATAGACTTTTTTGGTTTTTTTCTTTTTAAACGTATATAAACCACTTGGGTTGTCCAGTCAAAGCAAACCTTTTTGCTGCTAGGAAAATCTGGTATGTTTCTGGTGCTGCAGTGATTGTGCAGTGCAAAAGGAGCTCCAGGCAGCTTCACTGGGGCATTTTTTTTAGGGAGACTTACCGGTAATTTGGTACAGTCTGGGTCAACATCTGGGAAGTCCTAAAGTAGAAGGACAAAACTCAAAAAATGGTACAGTCAAGGCTGTGATGTTCTACCCATTGGAACTGCAAATTATGGGTATATAATAATCCAGAATACAGAGCCTAAGAAACAAAAATATACCAAGAACTCATCAGCCTCTATGGTCCATTTTCTGTGTGTGTACGGGAAGTGTGTATCCACTCTAAGAATTAAAAGAAGCAGCAAGAAACCAAAGCCTGTAGTTTCTAGCTGTCTTGTTCCACTCACCACAGTTTTAACACAGTCTGAATGTAATGCCCATTGTGCACGTCAGGCTCTCGTGCTTGGTGCTTCCTTCTCAGCAGTTCTATAAGCCTGTTACAGCAGAGGGCAGTAGGAACCTACCTCTGCTTAAAGTTGTTTTGGATCACAAGCATGCAAGTACCTGTTTTCTCTGCATTCCTCTTCCCTGCTGTAATGATATTTAAGGACCAGATAAAACTCATAGAGTGGACCTGCCACAACCGTTGTCACTGTACTTGTCATAGCAAATGCAAAGTCTATGTCTGTAGATCCATTTCTAGTCAGTGAACTGATTCTTTAGATTCAATGGATGCTGCAAAGAATCCAGGCCCAAGCTGATGGCAGAAACTGGGCAGGTTTTGCCTCAATTCAGAATCCTCTCATTTGTAGAAGGGAAATGATGTGACAAATTATACAGCTTATCCTCAGCCATGTCTTCATGATAGTAGCCGAAAATATCTGAATCTTCTCCTGGAAGGTTGTTTCTTAATTTCCCAGTACAGTATCAAGGATCTGAATACCAGAGACTTTAAAAGTGCATGCATTTGGGGAGGCAGGGGAAAGTCAATGCTGCAAAGCAGCTTCACCTTGAAACCTTTCAGATCCACATAAGATGATGTCAACAGTAGTGCCAGGATTACCTCCCCTCTGTGCATCTCCTCGCTTTAGTCTTCGCTCCCCCTCAGCATCTTCTGCCAGTGCCTGGAAGCCACTGCAGTTTGCTTGGGTTTGGTTGCCATTGTCTCCTGCAAATTCAAGTTAGTTTTCCAGTACTGCAAGCCACCTGAGTAAGTCTGGGGTTTCCTCCCCCTCCTGTTTTTATTTCCTGCAGGAGGACATGCTCGTACACCCTCCTCTGGCTCAGCAGACTCGTGTCTCCGCAGCAAGCGCTGTCGTCTCTGAGTATTATGCCAGTTCGTAGCAGAGATCAGCAGAGGCTTTGAACTTGCTCCCTCCTTTAATTGGAAGTAGCCCGGATCCGATGAGCTTCCAGACAACATTGCAAAGCTCAGCTTTCCCCCGCCCCCGGTTTCTCCAGGCGTGTGAGAGTGTAGGTGTGTGGGAAGGAGGGAGTTGTCATTGTGAAGAATTGTTCAGGAGAGTGGGGGATTACTCATTTCCTAGTTTACTGGTTAGGATCTGCCTCATGTATTGCTACACCTAGATGTATTTTTAATTTTCCTGTGGTAACTATAGCATACGTACAGATGGACTTACTGAAGGATAGATAAAACATACTACAAATTACACAGGCTGTGCATAGGGATACTAGGAGTGTGGCTGGCTGTAGAAGTACCTAGCTCCTGCAGTCCCTCATATTTTTTACATCAAGACAATACCGGATAGCCTGGGTTTCTTTTTTTCTTCCTTTGTTTGCCTATATGCTGTAAAGTACAGGTTGAAATCAGGACTCATGCAGCAGAGCTATTCACAAAGTGGGTTGCTTCTGAGGCCAGACCAGTCCTATCTGTAAAGGACAAAGGCTGCTCACAGCATGGTTGTTCAGAGCTATTCAAGGAGGGAAAATGCAAGGAAACATAGAGGTGAGCTGCAATTCCCAAAGATCCCTTCTCTCTTGTTCTGGTGCTTTTCTTTCTGTTACTCAGATTAAGTCCATACTAGGGGAAGGCCCATTTTGGGCAGAGAACTGTCTTGTAGGATAAGTAGCAGGAGAGGAGACAGGGAAATGAATTATTAAAGTATTTTGCTTTGGTGATGTCTGCCACTTGTCACATTAACTCTAGCATTGCATTATTGCAGCTCAGTGTTCAGATGACCCCTTTGTGCCATGCTGTAGTGCCACAGGGGATCAGGGAATGCTGGAACGTTCGCCTGCTTCTCTCAAATTTGTGCCCAGGATGCTCTGATGCAAGAAATGTCCACTAGGTACTGGATGGAAAACACACACCTGTCTGGGCTATCTATGCTTCCAAAGCTAAATATTCCTGCAAAATTCCTTTTAGAAACTTGTTTCACTATGCATAGCTACAAAGATTGATTTTACAAAACTGTATTAAAAACCACTCAAAATTGACCTACACACAATAATTGAGATTATTGTAACATAGGTACTCATTTAATGATTGTTCCCCTAACATATAACCATGTGGACAGATAAACATGTATTGAAAATATAGATCATTCCAAATTTCAGTACTTAAACCTGAAGGAACATCAAAGGTCATAAAACAGAGCTGTGCAGTTTTATTAAATCCTAAAATAGGCATTGTGTGGTACAGTATCACAGTTTCACCATGAAATGTGAAGAATGCAGCTTGAAATGGACCTCTGTTCTCAGCCCAGCCTCTTGGGCAGATGTTTGTCAAAAGGCTGTTTTCTTCTGCGAGCATCAGAAGGCTGAGTGACTTGTCATGTAAAATGTAGCAGGACTACAGAGACAAAAAGTATAGCTGATTAAATGTAAAACTTCCCGTTAAATTTGAACATGCTGTTTTGTCAGTGTGATTTCTAGTGTGAAGTCTTGCACTGGTTCTGCTCATGTCTTTTTAGGGGAAACCAGAGTCATTGAAACTCTGGAGGGAAAAGCTAAACCACGCTATTCTTATCTAATTCAGGGCCCTGCATATGGTACCAGTGAAGTAATTCCTCTCCCATCAAGTCATGCTACAGTGGTAACTTGTTTATGTTTAATTATGTGCTGCTTATTAACTGAAAATGATGAAAACAACCAGCTGTTCAGAGGACAGGGGCAAAAATACTAATGCAAAACAGCTCAAAATTTTCAAGCTAACAGGTTTGGTGTTGGTAATCGCTGGTTAAGTAAAATAGAAATATTTCACATACACAGACAGATTCTGTTTAAAAGTTCAAGGCAAGCTTTTGAACTTTTTTAAATTTGATAAGCCAGAAGTATCTTGCTCCAATTAAAATTTTAGATGTTGCATGCAGTCTAGGTTGGTACAAAGCCCTTTGAAAAGCAATTTCACTATTTTATTTTGCCCTTTTTTGTATTTTTAATTGTAAAGTAAACTTGAATGTTTTGATATCTTCCAGAGAGGATGGAAAGTCTATTTTGAAGTGGGTACTGCCTGAGACTGGTTAGTAGGTTATGCAAATGTCAGATCAGCACCCTGCATAGTTGGGTGGAGAAGTTAAATTGCAGGAGTTAAGAGAAAAAAGAGGAACAATATTCACATTGAAGCTGAACAGCTTGCCTATTTTAAGTTTGATTATACTTTAATGGATGGCTATTTGAATGTGCCTACCTCTAGCAGCATCTGAACCAGAGGGGTGTTAAAAATGTTGATTCCTTGTGTAGGGCCTTAGGACCCCATTGTCATTGAACTTGCCCACATTATGGAAGTTTTGAGTTTTGATCAGCTGTTACTGATACAGAAATTTGAGTAAAGATTCAAAGAGGTTTCAAAAAAGACAGGATTGATGCAAACACAGGGAAAAGCACTTGACAGAAGTAGAGCACCCAGCTGTTGAGGATCAGATAGTATGATGGTGTTGGCTTCATTATATATGGTCAGAATACAGTAACCCAGAGGAAATAATCCTGTTGCTACAAAAGGAAAGAAGTGCTACATTACCTGATAGGTCTTCTGGTTTTCAATGTCTGACATCCACAGTCAGCCCTCTTCAAAGTGGCAGGTGATGAAAAAGGAAGGGAAAAGCAGGAGTGCTTACCTGGTTCCTCCGACTGAGCATAAATTGAGAGGAATTTGGGAACTATAACTCTTTGGGGACTAAACTGCTAAGAAGTAAACTCTGTGACCTAGTTCATTCTCTGGTCTGCTCCTGGCAGAATGCTGAAATGATCCTGGCTGAATTTGTGACAGAACAATTGTGGCAGTGCTCATAAGGAAAAGCATTGAGGCAGTAATTTGTCACACATGTTGCTTGAATATCCTTAATAAGAAGCTTCTAGCACATGGTTAAGAGAGAAAAAAGTATCAGTACAATTGCTTCATTATATTCAACTGTTGTTTCCCAAACTAGGCAGTAAATTCTTAAGACTTACACCTTGAGCTAATCTTCCCTGGAGTAGCACCCTCTGCTATCTCAGAACAGTTATGATTATTACTATTACGTGAATACATAGATGTGCTGAGGATCAAGGTGTGCAGCATATAGAGCCAGAGGGGCCACCCAATGGTAAGAGATTCAACCTAAACACAGTGGCTGAGACCCCAGAGGGCTGTGCAGCCCTGCAGAAGGACCTCAACAGGTTGGAGAGGTGAACAGAGAAGGACTATCTGAAATTCGATAAAGGGAAGTGCAGGGTCCTGCACCTGAGGAGGAATAATTACATGGACCAGTACAGGCTGGGGGCCAACCTGGTAGAAAGCAGCTCTGTGGAGAAGGACCTGGGGGTCCTGGTGGACAGCAAACTGTCCATGGTCCAGCAGTGTTCCTTTGTGGCCAAAAAAGCCCATGGGATCCTAGGGTGCACTAGGAAGAGCACTGCCAGCAGGTTGAGGGAGGTGATCTTGCCGCTCTCCTCAGGCCTGGTGAGACCACATCTGCAGTGCTGTGTCCAGTTCTGGGCTCCCCAGTGCAAGAGAGACATGGAGCTCCTGGAGTGGGTCCACTGGAGGGCAACAGAGATGGTTAAGGGACTCGAGCATCTTTCTTATGAGGAAAGGCTGATGGAGCTGGGCCTGTTCAGCCTTGAGAAGAGGCAACTGAGTGGGGACCTCATCAATGCCCATAAGTATCTGAAGGGAGGGAGTCAAGAGGATGGAGCCAGGCTCTGCTTGGTGGTGCCAAGCAATAGGACAAGAGGCAATGGGCGGAAACTGATGCACAGAAAGTTTCACCTCAACATGAGGAAGAATTTCTTTACTGTGTAGGTGGCACTGAAACAAATTGCCCAGAGAGGTGATGGAGTCTTCCTCCCCAGACATACTGAAGAATTCTGTGTGATGTGCTTTAGGATGACCCTGCTTGGGCAGGGAGGTTTCACCACCGTAGTGCCTTCCAACCTTACCTATTCCGTGATTTTGTGACTCTGTACATAGAAAGACAGATGAAGGAAGGCATTGCAGTATGCTTGAGCCACGTATTATCTCACTGGCATTTGATTAACAGGCCTTATTGTGAAGTACAGTTTTTGCTTTGCCCGGCTTTCAAATTCTTTAAAAAATCCTTTTAGAAAAAATTAGGCAGAGGTTAATAGTAGCTTTACTTTGAAATCTGCTTATGCTTTACATAACGTAAAAGCCTCCCTGTCTAGGTTAGATGTCTGCTCAGTTCTGTGCCACCTTGTATGAACATAACAACTACAATTCAGACTTAAACAACAGAAGGTCAACCAAATTCCAATGAATCCATTTTTTTCAACTGGCAGAAAGAGGGGGAGAAAAAAATAAATTAGTGCAGAATAGAATGGCACTCAAATGGTGAACTTCTCATGTAAATTCAGAGTTCAGAGGTAAATTTACCCTGTTCATCCACAGTCTCTACTTTGATATCAAGTACAGCCTTTTTGTATTCCAAAGGAAAGAGTTCACCTCATTGGGAACACCACTGTGGCCAGCAGACAGCATCTAGTAGATCTTCTAGCAGCTACAAAGAACCCTTCAGCTCTTCAAGTGAGTGCAACCAGCCATGACAGTCTGTATAGAATTCCTGGGTGTTATTTCCTTTTCCTGCCCACAGGCTTTCCTTCAGCAACTGGGAACACTCATGGATGGAGACCTGCATTGTAGCTGGAAATTATTCAGTCTGGTTTTTGCCAGCACGCAGTTCTACTGGCCATACTCTCTGGCTACTCTGGTGCTGCCTGCTACTGAGGTAAAACATTCCACTCCTCTGGGATCAAATGGGGTGCCAAACAAACATGGCCATAGAAGTCTTGGTTACATACATACCTCTTTCAGAGCTAGCCTGGATCACCTGGCACAGCACCATGTAATGTGCACATGTGTTTGCAACCCAAAATATATTAGCTTGTATAGTTGCCAAACTGCAGGACATAGTCATACCTCCCTGCTTTCCCTTCTAGTTCATTTTCATTATTGTTGCTTTTCAGATTTGTTTCTGGGCTTAGAAGAGTATCTTCAGCTTTGTTTCCTGCAGAGGAAATGCTAGTTTGAATACTTCTCACTCAAGAAAGGTCTAAAGCATTTCTGCGTCAAGGGCTTTCTACTCTGAATACAATGGACTTCAGGTGAGGTCCTAAATCCGCTTGTGTTCTATTTTCTTTCTACTTTAACCACTCTTATATTACTTCCCTGGTAATATTTCTTGGCCCTTGGTAGCACTTGAGAAAACTTCCCCTTTAATACTGTACATGACTGTCATTAATGTGCCGGTGACTCTCTTCCATATCACTGAGGGAGGGTGCTGAGAAAGTTTCCTGGAGACATCACCCTCTTTTCCTATTTCAAATTCATATTTATTCATCCTCTGTTTACAGTTGTTCAGGGAGATCCTAGCTGGCATTACCTGGCTCATATCGGAGACATTTTGAATCAATTTTGAGAGGAAGCTGTGTGTAAATTATCTTCTGTAATCTAATGCTGTATCTGGTGCTTCTTTTTCGGTTGCTGGGGGTATGTCTAAAGTGAAACAAACAGCAGCAATATCAGCAACTGAAATTAACCAAAGATTTGTGCTTTGGAGACCAAGACAATAGATTACTCTTACTTCTCTCTGTATGCCTGTAGATATTTTTTCACCTCTCAGAATTTGTTCCTTCTTGTTTTTATTGGCAATACATGCTGTCATTACTGCCACAGAGCAAAGCTCAGCAATTTTTCAAGGATTCTTTGCTATATTGAAACTTCTGTCCCAAGATGGAAGTCAAATGTGCTGGCAGAAATTTAGCAGAACCCAAGAGATACTTCCTCTTGAAGAAATAAGATGCAGCCAGACAGTTTAGCAAAAGTGGTGATCTAGCTCTGGCTGAGTTCAGTGTTCAAAGAGTACCAAGAGCCACTGCCTTTCATTGAGGTTTCCATGGGTTCTGTAGTTCCCAGTTCCTTCCACATGATTCAGTATTTGTCTGTGTGAGATGTTTGCTATCTAAGTGTGGTGGGATGGCCACAGCTTGCAGCCAAACTCCCACCAGCTGCTCGCTCACTCCTGCCCTTAACAGGGAGAAAGAATAGGAAGATCAAGAATGGGAAAGATTATGTATTGAAATGAGGATAGTCTGGACTTGAGGAAAATTGACTTAATATATTGGCGAATATTTATGTATTTAATTATTTGGGTATTGGAAAACAATAAGGGCAAACACTCAAACACTTGGAGGAAACACCTTTCCTTCCCCCTTTCCCAGACTCAGTTTTGCTCCTTCCCCTCGAGTCCTCTCTTCGCCCTTGTCATCACCACGGGTTGTGTTCCTTCAGCAAGACAAAGGGGAGTGGGCTTATGGTCAGTATGTCACTGCTCCTCTCTGCTGCTCCCTTCTTGCCACACTGCTCTGCTTTGCTGCGGGTCCTCCCAGGCTGCAGTGAATATTGCCATCCCAAATCATCAACTGATGCAGGATTCAGTATTCCAAACACCCAGGGCTGGCCACAGTGGCACTGCTGAGTGCCACACAGAGCAGCAGCATCAGGAGGAGAAACGAGGATGCTTTGTAGCCGCAGAGCCTGCACTGGCCCTTGTCTCCATGTCCATGGGGGAGTGTGAAGGTGCTCGGCACATTCCAGCATAAGGCTATCAATAATAAACCATTTTAAATATCTCAAAGCAGTGCTGTGATGACAACCCAAGGAATTCATTGCATTACTTTTAATAGACCCTTCAAATAGTGCCAAGTCAGTGACATCTGCTGCAGTGTGGAAGTACGTTCAGGGAAGAACATTTTTAATACAGTGATACCTCAAAAGGCAGGCCATAGATAGATAAGCTGAGAATGGCCATGCAGGGGATAAAATGTTTTAAAAGACTGTTAAGCTTTCCTGCTTATTGCTCAGCCAAAAAAAATGACCATTCACCCACTTAGTGGTGAATGACTTAATTGAGACCTACTTCTGAAAACACATAACCTATCTGCCTAAGATGCACTCTGCACTTCTTGGAGAGGGCCATGTTCTCCTGCACCTTATTGCTGTTTTCTATCAATATTACTATTGCTGATTTTAGCATAGTGGTCTTTGACACCCAGTCCAGGGGAGACCTCATCCTCAGCTGATGCAAATAGGTTTGCCCCAGAACAATTAAGAGCACCTATTAACAGCAGCAGAGTATGTGGAGCTGGAGTTTTCCTACAAATACAAATTCACTTGCTGCTCTGGTTCTCTTGGGGGAACATTGCAAAAGATGTTATTAAAATAGGGTTTGTCTATTGACCTTCTCTAATTTCTATGTTCATAAAATAATCCTGTTTATTAACAAGTAATCTTTAGCTGAGATGCACTGTGTTCCCTGAAACATTTTCTGCAGAATTCATGGATGGAAGCTGGAGAAACTGAATACCAGGGAATTAATTTCAGAGGATATGATCTCATGATCTCACTATTTATCTCTGGAGATGGAGAGATTTTGGCTGGCAGCTGCAACCCTAGAGATAAGTGCATTCAAAGGAAATGGAACCTTTTAAAAAGATACATTTACTATTACATTTTTATGATTGTGTCAAGTCTCAGGGCTTGGATTAAAGGCCAGGGTTGTTCTTGTTTTAGTGCTTGTACCTGGCCCACTCCTATTTAGTTGAGTTAATGTGGCAATAAATGGTGACCTAACTTTATGATCCTGCTCCAGTGAATCTCAGGAGGACTGGCAGAAATGCAGCTTCCTAGGATCTCTTTTCAAGCCTTCATGACTCCCTCTGCACCAAGAACTCTGTGCTGCAGTGGCAGTGCAGGGCTGATGGAGTTGGCTTTATGTCTCACAGTAGTGGAGTTGTACATCTGTTTTTTTTTTCTGGAGCTGGTCTGCAGCCCCTTCATTCTGTGAACACAGCAGTGATGATTCACTGATCCTGCTGTGCTTCAGAAAAGGAGAGAGGGAGAGCGACAGTGTCCCATGCCAGGTGGAAGGTTTTTGTTTAAAAATGTCACCCTGTAGAAAATAGTGGAAAAGTTGTGTAAAAGTGGCATGGAGGCAGGGGAGGAATGTTCAGTGGATCTTTGTTATCTCTGTGGCATGGAAATAGAGAGCTGGCAACAGCATTTCAGTGACTGGAAATCTCCAAGGTAATTTCCAAGATTTGCTTATAGCTTACATGGAAATTGGACAAATAATTTCACAAAATAGTACTTCCCAGATAATTCCTCTTCTCTGTGTGCTGTTTCCTCAGTAAATGGCTGGTTTATTGCCAAGATTTACTTATTTCGCTGCATTTTTTGTACAATCTTCCTTTACACATTATGTGCCTAAATTTCAGAGGTTTCCAAAGGACTCATGATTTCCCCTGACACTAGCTAAACCTGCTGGAGTTCAGTGTCTGAAAAAGGAGGCCTGCTATGGTCCTTTAAAGCAGCAACCAAAAACTCAGGCTCCAGCATTTAAATCCAGAGCCAAAGCTAGGTCACATCAGCTCTGATGCAGTTAAGCATTTAGGTGGGTGAGTAGGCAGTGTCACTACTTTGGTTCCTGGGGCCTGTTCTCATGTTTAAAGATGCCTATCTGCTTTGCCGAGCTGTAGCCTATGTCCCAGAAGCTTGGGTGGAATGAGCACTTCGAGATACTGAGCGGCCAAACCAGAGAACATGCAGGTCATCCTGTCTTCTTGTGAGCTGGACCCCTCAGAGGAACAGTTCAACCTAAATTCTGTTTTATTCACCCTCCATGAAGGGAGCAGGCACCAACTCACATGAGAAGGGAAATAGTCTTGCTAGCAGACACAGGATATCCACAGGAATTAAGACTGAAGGTCTGGCAGTGAGGACTCAGCTAAGGAAGCGAGGCCCTTGTAAAAGCACATGAAAGTCTTAGGCTGGCTTGTAGGTAGAAGTTTTGGGGAGAGACACTGGGAAAGAGTGTGAAAATGGGAGTTGCAGAGCCTGATGCTTTAGAAACAATGGCTGCTAGGGTCTGCAGTATGTGGGAGTTACATAAGGCTGCTGCTGCTGCTGCTGGTTTTCTTGCCAGGGAGGAGGAAATGTCTTCAACCCAGTTGAAGACTGACAAGGTGGGGTTTTTTTCTCTTTCTTGGATTCTGGTTCTGGAAGATGTAGAACAACATTAAGTCACCTCAGCTGGGTCACAACCCAGTGATGACAGAATGTGATATAAATGAGGCTTTGGCTAAACTGAATAATCCCCTGTTTGAGGAAAACTTGTTTCTGTTCAATGTAGTAGTAGTAGTAGTAGGCTATGTGTTATGAAGTCCAGTAATGTAGTCACGTTGCTCTGCACTCACAGCTATGTGAGCAATCCCACCCTCTAACACATCCAAACTTGTGATAAACTCAGTGGGACCAAAAGTATTTTCATGATGTGGTGAGGAAACAGTATTTTAAAAAAATGTGAGCCACCTTGAAAGGCTGATCCTCTGCTGAGGTATTTTGTGTGTTTCAAATTGTAATTAGATTTAAAGAACTGGGAAAAGAAAGAGCAGCACCAGAAGAGCACTTGCAAGAAGGGCTGTGCCAGACACTGAATGTTTCTCATTCACTGGCACACCATGAGTGAGAAGTGTTGCCTGAGATTAAAGGATGAAACTCAATAGGTAATAGAAAAAGAAGAGATAATTAAACTCCCTTTTTGATGAGCTTTTGCCTGCTACAAACTTTGCCATGTACTAGTACTTCTTGTAGCATCTTGTAGCTGAAATGCTGCAATTGTCCTTTGTACAGATTAATGGGTGAGGAAGAATAAAGGTGAACCACCACATAACTCAGGGAGGACTGTTGGTGCATCCATCAGAGGTTGGCAAGAATTAAACTCTATGACAGCAAACACTGCACAGAGAGTAGACTCATAAGAGGACTGTCTTCTCCTTTGCCTTCTGAGTGATTGCCCACCAGGTTAACTGAAATGCTTGATGGTTTTTGGTGCTGGTCACTAATTTGTTGCACCCAACAAGTCCTTTACCATCATGGTTGTTGAAGACTGGAAGATAGAGTGCTCTTGTGTGTTTCAAGCATGATTTCTGTGACTGTTTCCATTTATTTTCAGTTTGGCAGCTGTGGCCCTATGGGTTGTTCTGTAACTTATGCAATAGACCCAAGTATTAAAAGCTTTTCTTTAAAAAAATCAACCAGTATAAAGTAGATTTTAATAAAACTCCACAAGTTGGGATTTGTAAGGACTTATTTCAGTGCCCATTGGCATCCAGAGAAACACTTCAACTGATTTTGGTGGCTACTGAGTAGATGAAGTAGGCTGCTTCTTGGAGAGCCTGGAAGAGAATGGTGATGATGCTATATTAAGACTGTGAACAAAAAACATTACTCTCAGTAGCATCAGTAAATGGAGGAAAAGGGTTTTTTTCTTAGTCTTTCTTACAGTGAAAGAATAAAAAGGTTAGGAAGAAAGAGGCCCTGGAACAAATTGAAATATGAGAATGAGTCAGAGCTTTCAGCAGGACCTGACTCTGGCTGGGGTTTTCATCTTTGTGCTCAAAAAGAATACAGCATACAGAACAACTAATGAAATCAAGACTTATATGCAAAATAACTGAAGTGGGTGAACTTGGTATGTATGATGGCTTAATTTTTTGATCTGCAGAATAAAATGTGACAAAATTCCAGAGAAACGCAGTCATCCTTGTTTCAGTACTAAGTGCTTTGTGCGAGGAGCAGCACAGATTAAGTTGTAGTCTATGGGTGTCAAGGGCCCATTTTTGAGTGTGACAGTGGGAGTTGCTGATAATAAGGTTAAACTCCACATGGAAACCAGGTGATTCAAAGGAGCTGAACTACAATGCTGCTTTCTGCACCATGACCTGTGCCCTGCTCAAAGGTCAGCTGGAGCAGGCCGACCTAGGAGAAAAGCAGCCAGTGAAAGCCAGTTTTAATTTGCCTTGACACAGGGCAGAAAAGGAAACTTTGCCCTCTTCACTTCAGTTTTTCCACAGTTGCACTAGTTTGGCAGGGAAGGTACATAGAAATCTGTTTGGGATTTTTTTGTAACGTGCAAAGTTTTATTGATGGTTTTGTTGATGTGGACTCTCTGTGCAGTGAGCTCCACATCTTTCCTGAGCCACAGTGAAATCAGAAACCTCTATACAAGTGTGGAAGTGTTCTATGCAGAGATCTGTCACTTTAAGGTTTTAAACCTGCATGACATAACGATTATTTGCTGCACAACAAACACGTTTGCACTTCAATGTTTCAAAAATGTGACAAATACTTGAAAAAAATTGCTTTCAATTTTAATTGAAAAGGTAATTGCTTAGAAGAAAAGAATGGAACTACTGCTTTTCTTATGTGTTACCTTCTCAGTTGGCACATCTCCAAAATCAGCTGATACAGAGATAAATCTGCATTTTTTGAGAAAGTCTTAAGTAAGTCCAAATCCTATACTTGGCTATGCATTCCCACTCCACTCAAATTGCTTTCTGAAGTGATGAACACACAAGAAACTTGAATTCATTGCGGAGGAATAAATGCTGCAATAATTTAGAAGGGGGAAGAAAACCCACGAAGCATGCTGAGCTGCTATTTTCCAACTTATGAGCTAGATTTTTTTTTCCTGAAGCTGTTGCATTGGTTTCCTCTCTTGTTCCATTCTCTGCCTGCTGGAGGATGAAATGAGCCCTGGTGAAAAGAGAAGACTGTATTTTTAAATCCTATTCTGTGATTTGAAGTGGGTCTTCATTTCTTCTTAGTCTTTGCGCCATTCATCTCCCAGATGAATTTAATTTTAAAAGCACAGCTTTATTTCTCTGTTTTATGCATATTAAGCTGGGATAATGTTCAGACCCAACTACCATTTAGCTCAACAAAGAAAAGTTTTGTTCTTCATTAACGCCCACAACTTAATCAGTGTTTGTGGGTATATCATCTTTTATTTCCTCTTTAGTTCCATTTTGGCCCACCCATATTAGATGTATGATTTTGCCATTTCCCTTGTTAAGTTCTTGTTTTTCCACCAGGCACTGTGATGGATGCATGTGACAGAGCAGGATGGAGTTGCCAGGCACAGTCTCACAGGCAAAAAAGCCCAATTCCCTGCCATGCTGTTAACCAGCATGATGTCTTTCAGACAGATCCTTAAGTAGTTTTTCTAAATCTCTCCTTCAGTAACTTGTTCATACCAGGATCAGTTCTGAGAGAGACAGAAAATTCCAGGTAGGTGTGGAAGGGTCTCCTGGCTGCTGTCAGTGGGCCAAGGCCACCCTGCTCAAATGTACACAACCCCACACCAATACTCAAATAGGGTTCCAGTTTCTTCCTAATTGTTCAGTGCAGAAAATACTTCCCAACAGCTCAAGGTCAGAAAGGGGAATGCAGTTTTTGGCCAAGACCCAAACGGAGAGAAACCAATGAGTCTTTAGCACAGGAAATGTGAAATGTGGCATGTTTCCTTCCCTAAGTATAAATAATTACCCCTGTGACCTCAGTTGCACAATCCCTTGTAAGTGATATATACATAGTACTTTGCAGCAGAAGTAACAAAATGCCAGCTTTCAGGGGAATGTAGGTAGGCAGACCTCTAAGACCTGCTTGAGTAGAGCAGACAAAAGCTGGCTTTCAAAATGCACATTCTCTTCTTTTTCATCTGCAGAAGCTTGGTTTTCTTCTGAGGCAGGTTTTGAACCATATTATTACAGTAAATGTAGGGCTCTAACTGTGGTGCTGAGCTGATAATCCTGGAAACCAAAGATTTCAGCTTACCCAAAAAACGTAGCACAGGGCAAACAGCATTAAGTGGATGCTTCCCTACCCTGGACCCCTCCTGGGAGGGGAGAGCATGGCTGCCTCCCTGTGCCCAGCAGGCGCTTCGCCTGCCGAGCTGCAAGTAATAGAGTATTGACTCACTGCCACTCGAAATATCTCGCATGCTGGTGTTGCCCAGAACCCAAAGTGTATTACCTCTGCATTAATTGAAATGTAGCTTTCAGCAGCCCTTACAAACGTGCTCATCTGTAGTGTGAAAGCATTTGTTTCCAGCAGAGATCCTGATAACTAGTGAGATTCAGGAGCGGTGACTGACCTTTGATCATCGGCTTTCAGCTTGGCTTGCTGCCGTGCTGGGAGGAGGAAGGGAAAGTTCTTCCTTATAAAAGCCAACTTCATGTCAGTGTCTCCTGTTAACATTTAGTTTGTTTAGCTAAAAACACACAGCTTTGAAACTCCCTTTGTACTGAATTGCCTGGCTCCTTTTCCCAATGGTACTTGTAGCTCAGAAGTTACGTCTTCATTTTTAATCCATATGTGACTTAAATTATGATGGATATTGCAGCTGCTGCATTTCCAAATTTGCCTATCTCCTCACTTTCCCCTCATTTCACCTCAAAAACTGACTTGAGATTTTCCTCACAGCTGCCAAAGTCAACTTTACCTCTTCCTTGGAAACTCCTTATCCCCACTGTTAAGGGACAAACCTCTTCTTGGATGCTGCCCAAGCGCAGCCCTGGCTGTGCTCCCCAGAGGGCTGGCACGATAGGAGCCAGCAGCCCTTCAGGCTGTTGCCTGCTTTTGCAGTCCTTGGACTTCTGAGAGAACCAGGCCGCTCATGCCTGCAGATCCCTCAGTATTTGTTCCATTCAGCCTCCCGTCATGCTTTTTCTGATCGTTCTTCTTGGCAGAAGGGTCAACTGACACCTGTTCAAATCTAGGTTTTAGATTGCTGTCTGCTACATGACCTGGTTCCTCCTGTGACTTTGAAGTAATTTATGCCATCTGAGCTTGACTCCATGCGTTTCTCTGAAATTACTCTGATTTACCCTGATTACACAAGCCCCTCTTAGCCCATGTCGCTGGCAATGTCGTTCAGTATTAGTGGAACAATAGCAGATAAGTATGTTTGGCTCCCTACACACACAAAATCAATACAAAAATTAAAACTTACTAACACCCAGCTAGTGGCCCATTCAGGAGTGTGCTGGTTTCACATTATGCCATTGTTAGTAGGCAAGATGTAATGGAAGTAACTTTTGTTGGTGTCTAATCTTCTAAAATAATCTTAAATCATTTTGATTTGCCTTGTTAGAAGATCATTTTGTTGTTCCTGGCAATTTTTTAGTTGGAAAACTAGTCTAATCTCTAAATACTAAGAGAGATTCAGGCTGTTATATCTGTTGGTGTTTTCCTCTGCTTTAGTGTCATGTTTTCTGGTGTTTGATAAGGTCCATACAAGCAGATGTGCAGAAAAGAGGGGAAGGAGTAAATCTGTGAATAGGTTTACTCAGCTCTTGGATGAGTTTAGAAATGTGGTAACCATTTTCCATTTTTGCAAATATTTTTGTTAACACCTTTAATGGTACATTTTTAATCTGTTTTGTCGTAACAGGTCATGAGACGCTCTTTGTTTAGCCCGAACCATGGATTCTTTGAAAACCTGTGTTAATGTCTCCCATTCATCCATCATATACCAACCATTATATAGTTTCCTAGAGAGCACCAAATTTTGATCTGGTACGAACTGATACAATTCCATTGGTTTTACTACTGCTGCTTATCTTTTATAGTAGCATACCTAGGGGATATTTTGCATTGTACTAAAGAGAAAAGACTTGCGAAGGCCACCTGCCTGAGAATCTTACTGCCTTTCTGGTCCCTCCCCTGGATTTTGGCACCCATGCCTTGGCCTGTGAGTATTCCCCTTAATGATCTGCTGAATGAGCATTAGGAAGCATTAGGACAAGCACCTTCACCACATGCCTGTTGTTACCTCTAGAGATTTACGGTCACAGCAATAGCAACCAAACTGAAGGGAGGAGGGCCTCCTTGGCAAAAAAAGGAATTTTTAGGATGTTCAAATTCTGGATTTAGAAGCATGTAAGTAATAGGTCAGTGAGCCTGTCAGAATCTGAACAGTGTATTTATGTATTCTAGTGACTTCACATTTTAAATTTGGACTCACACTAGCATCACTCAGTAGCCCACCAAGTTCCTTTAGTGGGCTGAAACCCAGCCATGTGCCATCATTGCTTAAGTGGAGTTTCTGAGCAGAGGCTGTGATCTGGCATGGGGTTTCATGGCTTAAGATATGGTGAAGCTCCAGATTGAGGACCTCTGCTTTTTTAGTTGGTAAGCACATTTTGAAGGTCTGCAGCAAGAGAGCATTTAAAGAGCCTCTGCTGGAATGAACACCAACAGATTGTAAATTGCAAAGTGCAGTGTAATTGAATCTGATCTCTGGCTTTTACAGACTGCAGTAATTGGAAATTGTCCTTCTTTTAAGTATATGGCTTTCCTAGGATGGCTTCTTCTTGAAACTGTGATCTGATAATTTTTAAAGGCATAATAATGTGAAATAAGAAGTGGTATGCAGTCCTCTTAGTACTTGTGGAGAACGGTGAAGTAGAGACTTTTGGAACTTCCTGCTGTGTCACTGGTATTAAACTAAGTCCTACACTGTAATTAACAGCTTAGCAAATATGAATTCAGTCCTTGAATAGCCACGACCTGGAGCCCAAATATCAGTGCCCTGTTCAGGTCCAAACAGATGACCTACAGCAGGGCTGAGTGGAAGCAGTGCTGGCTGGCACTTGGCAGCAGGAGGCAGAGCCCCACACACATTTCCCTCCAGCGAGCTCCCCAGGCAGCTCCCTGCTGTCCTGGGTATACTCTGCACACTTTAGTTCCAGCCTCTCTCTGAGCACTGCCCTGACCAGTGGCTAAACAGTTCTCTCTGTAATGCAGGGCATCTAAATTTCAGCCATGGAAATACAATGATTTCCCTAATCTCTTCCTCCTGTATATCTACGAGATCAAAAGGTAAGGTTTGAATATAACGGAACAAAGTAAAACAGATGAAGCCTGGAACAGAACACTGTTTTTTATAATCTTGTAGACTTGCTGTTTGGAGTGCACACTCTTTCTCCTCATATGCCCCTTTTCTGCCTCAATATCCTTTTTTTTAGACTTGCAACAATGCATACATCAGTTGCCTAAGTATTGATTCAGGATTGTGCAGAAAGCCACAAACAGATGTGAAACCTGAGATCTTCAGTGGAGAGCCTCAGTGGAGAGCCAGTTTAGCTTTATCAGGAAGAAGATTAAAAGTTGTCTTGCTTAGTATAAAGTACTCTCATGGTAAGATGGTACTGGTCAACAAAAAATGATTGAACAACTCAAGAGAATGTGTGGAGACTGGTGAAGTACATCTCAGACATCTGGAACCTGGAGGGTAAGCAAGCTCAAATTAGAAAGTTGGCTTAACTTTGAAATTATTTTTGTTACTAATAAAAAATCTCCTAAGAAGTGATTGTTCACATCCTCTTCTTTAAGACAAGACTGAATAACTTTTCAGAAGACATATATTAGCCAGTTATTTACTTAAATAGATGGTTATGGTGTTCTTTATGGGGTTGCTAAATGGGAATTAAATACACTGGAGATTAGAAAAGGTAATTGTAATGGTTCATTCTTGTCTTAAACTCTCTGAATATGTAACAAACCAATTTCTTGTCCTGCATGTGCCAGATAAGTGGAAACCCAAACCTGGCTTTAGGTCTAAGCCAACGGCCATGAATTCTAGAAAATTCAGGACAGGATGGAGGGTAAGAACTTCTGTAAACCTTCCCCCACATCTACCTACGTTTTACACATGATGCCATAGGTGGAAGTTGGCTATCACCTTCTCCTTGTCCTTAAAACAGTTGTTTTGTTGTCATCCCTGTTGATTAGGACATACAACCACTTCTGTTGCTGTGCACAGTGAGTAATAGGAAATATCCTGAATATGAGGTGGTTTGGAGGGTCATCATGGGAGACAATGACAAGGATCTACTTGTTCCAGAGGCTGAGTTTCTTTTGTAGCTTCCAAGTAGTTCAAAGCTGCAATCCACCTGCTCTGTCTGCCAGTCGAGATGATCATGTTCTCAACTTTCCATTTCATGGGCTGGTAAGAGCATGGAGAATTTGGACTGTGAAGGCAATTATTACCTGTAACAGCATGCTGCCAAGATATGGTTACAAGTTGGGTTTCAGTTTCACATTTCTTCCTTGCTGTAACTATTTGGACTGGCTATGGCATTTTGCTCAATGTTTTTCCTTCATGAAATCCATCTGTTGGTATCTTCTTACTTAAAAAGCGTATTTTGCATGCAAGTCCCCAAATAGCCAATGCTTCCCCAACTCCCACCTTTTTAAAGAAATACAGCTTGAGTAGCCACGTGTGCTGAGCAGTGGTGTTTGAAAAAGCAGGAATGTGTTACTGCAATCATAGGGAAGGAGATGGGATTAGGTACATATTTCCCATGGTTTCCTTTATCTCAGTTGGAGCGAGATGGAGGCGTGCAGACCTCTAGCAGTTGGGTGGTTTAAGTGAGGCACCTGAAATTAGAAACCACTTTAATAAACCCTGCATAAATAACATTAGTCTGAGGGATTAAAGAGAGACCACTGAAGGAATTTAAGGGCATGGGGTTGATGGGTTCTCCTTAAAATGCTCCTTCAGACCTGTGACCGAATCCCACTGTTTACCCTGCAGTATTACTCTGCTGTGCCAAGGCAGTTGTCTTTTTTGGAAGAGGTAACAGTTTCAGATATGTACCATATTTTAAGAATGATTGACTGCCTTCAAGGAATCAGTTTTAGTTACACCTAGGTAATTCTGCTACCTAATAAATATACTTAGTACTAACCTCTTTGTGGACACTCAGAAATATCTGCACACACACTCTGAAGTATTTTCTGTGCTTTTAACTCTTCTTTTTTTTTTCCATGTTAATGTCAGCATTGGGATCCTCTGTTCTCTGGTACAGGTAGAAGTGGCATTGTTCCCCTTTCTAGGACACAGCGTTCTGCCTGCACATTTCTACCTCTGAATTCACAGCCAGGCTTCACCCAGGAGGTACTGACATAAATTATTTATATTGTGTTTTGAAGGTTCCCTGTGATCATATAAAATATATTCCATTTGAAAGTGTTTTTCATAATCAAATTTGCTTTTAGCACTTAAGCCATAAAGCTATGCTGAATGCACTTGATAGAGCATACCCTTTCAAGTAACTTTTGTGTTAAGGACCTTCAACCAGATCTGTTTAACAAAAGTTCAATGAACATGTTCTCTGCTGCTCCCTTGGTAGTGCAGTGTTGTGAGTACACTTTCTACAGAAAGGCAAACTGCAAGCAGTTTGGACCTGAGAGTGGTTAGCAATCTGTGGAACACAAGTCAGGGACTCTGCTGTGAATTCCTCTACAAAGCTGTTATGTGATCCTGAGGAAGCTGCATTGCCTGCCCATTCCTGCTTCTTCCCCATGTCTCATCTGCTGACAGTACTGTACTTAACATGTTTCCTTTGGAAGGTAGTAAATATAGCATTTTAGAGTCTAAAACTGAATTTTTAAACTCATTTTATACTGACATCATGCCAGTTGGATTAGACAAGGCATATAAAGAAGAATTTGGTCTTCACCTGTTGGTATCACATAACCTCAACCAGTCTCCTGCATAAACAAGCCATAGGAACATAAACTCATGAGAGTGTTTGCTCAACAGTATGGTTTTGAAGATCCAGCTCACTGTCTGCAGGCATTGTGGTACATATGTCTTGCTCAAAAGTATCAAACACATTCAAGTGGACAATTAAAAATTCCCATGAGAATATAAAATGTTACATCTTACAGAAAAAACCCTACCATAAAACTCCTATATTTGCTATTGATACCACACCCTGAAGGATTTCTTAGTCAGCCACTGGCCAATTCTGCATAGAAAGTTAATTTTAAAGTACTGTTTATTTATACCTTCTGTTTGTCTGCATAGTAGGAGGCAATGGTTTGATTTTGACTAAGTATCACCACATGCCTCATGCTGCAAAGCAGTAATTGAGTTGATAAAGTTTCTCAGAAAAAATTCCACTGAGTGCAACTTTAAAAATCACATGTTGAATGATTTTAAAAATGCAAAAGTTTGCTTTTCCTCAAGTTTAGTTACAGAAACCATTCAAGTGCACAGACCTCCCCCAAATCTGTCTTTCCTAATAACATATAAAGATTCTGCTCAGAATCTATGCAGTACATATATGTGTGTGTGCATAAAGTTACATAAAGTGTTCATGCAAAACCTTATCCTCATTGCGTAATGTGACATGAAATGTGGTCCCCAGCACACATGCCAATAGGCTGTGCAGTGGAGGCAATGCACTGATAGCTGCCCTAGCTTTCCCTGTAAATCTGAGATGCCATGCACTGTATTAATCTACATCTGCACAATCTATGCAGGCTGTGCCACACAGACCACAAAGAGCTTCATCTACGAAATGTATTTTAAAGGGATTTCCATGGGGAAGGCAGCATATAAATAACTTAGGAGCTCTGCAATCAAATATATGGCAACTCTGAGATTTGTCAAATGGTGCTCTATTTGCTTTCTTTTGAAAATGTAGCTGGATGGTGCCTGTGCCTGTCTTTCAGACAAACAACTGTTCTGTTGAGCACTGCTGATCACCCGGCTCTGATCCAAAAGCAGAGCTCCCACTTTGCCAGGCTCTGCCATGCCGCAGCCAGTGATGGACTCTTCTGGCTGTGATATCTTCCATATTCCGATCAATGCCCTTCCACTAAGCAAAAAGAAATACAATATTCATAGGGAGGAAGAGAGAAAGCAAGGAGCTGTGTCTCTGTTTCTCAATGATGCTAGCAGGCAAGTAGGAATGCAGACACCAGAATTTTGGTCTCCACTATCCTTTTCAGTATGCTACTCATGACCCAGGATCTAACAGGGAAAAAAAGGAAATCTCTTTTCAGATATCAGATCCCATATTTAGAAATTAGCATCAAGTCCTGTTTCTGTGCCAAGCAGCTCCTGGCTAGCTGAAGAACCTATCTCACTACTCCCACCTGTGGATCTTGTGTTATGAAACTAGGTAAAGTTTCTTTAATGGTCTTTCTAAGTGAAAAGGCAATCTGCTTGGTCACCTAGAGAGATTTTTGACAGCTCAGATGTCATTTTCCTTGTACGTTTTTGCTAAGGCACATAATCTACTGCCTGCAAAGTAGTGAAAGATTTGGGGCCTTAAAATGACCATTAAGTAGTCTCTATAAACCTCAATATTTGTCTCAGATAAATGTCTGTGCATGCTGCTGCTCTTATCATTTAGCAGCACTGTTAAGCACTGTCTCAGAAATTTTACTGTTGCATCACCTCCGCTCCGCTGCAAGTGCAGATTAAACAAGACAGCAAGCAAAGCTTCCTCTGCATGTTTTGCAGCTCATATGCTATAAGAATTACAGGGACAAAATAAATGGAGGAGGGAGCATGAGGGTGTCAGTGGTAAGTATAGCTGTAAGCCTGTTTACTTTGTGCATTTTAATAGAGATCTCCTGCCACACCGAAGCCTGCGTGTGGCTCAGTAATAGCCTCCTCTGTGCTGCCTTAGCCACCACTCCTCATTTGCTCCAAATCTAGTACTGAAGGCTGGACCCTGCCTCCTTACACAGTGTCTTAACCTTGTCCTGCCCTTCTTCCCCACAACAGCTGCTTTGTCTCCTTTCACTAACAGTCAGACATCACAAATTCCTTCCCTCTAAAGCCATTCTAACAGAACCGGCACCACCCCAAGTGGTTTCAGAACTAACTGATTTAGATGCTGGAGTCTGCTGCAAGGCCAAAAATAACTCCCCATTTCTTTCTCCTTCATTGGTGAAAGTAGGAGAGAAAGTGGCCAATGACAGAGACACAAATCCCCCACAGGCATCGGAGACAAATCTATTTTGTGGCAGAAAAAGAAAATAATGCTCTTGAAAAATGTTTCTTTGCTGAGGCCAATAGATACAGACCTGCTACATGCAATTTTGCTGAACTGATGGTATCACTTGAATGGCTCACAGACTACATAAAATGCATTACATAATTATATTTTTAAACACTGTCCCCAGCTGTGCTGATGCACATAAAAGCTGTGTTTACAATGGACTCTGCACATGTAATTATTTCGTGGCACTAGCTCTGTGCATTTCCTTGATGGATGCTCCATGGTGCACAAAATTGTAGCTTTTATCATAGATTCTTGAAAATATTCTTTGGATGTTTCAGCTTTAAATACTCTGTTGTCCTTGCATGGGTGAACAGGACTGATGCCTGGAAGGGCTAAATTATAGCATCTGAGGAAACACCTTTAAGTCCTCTGGGAGCAGCAGAGTGGGAAACATGATGAGTGTTGGAGTTGAGGCACCTGGGGCACAAAAAGCACTGAGCAGCAGAGCTGGCTGCTCCTCCAGGAGAGGTTCCCTGTTCTGATTTCCCAGAGAGAGCAAGGGCTCTGCCCTTATTTGGCCTGCATGGGTTCGTCCCAACCCAATTAATGCTGCATCCACCCAGGTGCTTTGTAGGACAGGGAGGCAAAAAATTTCCTTATGCCTGTGTGGGTGCAGGAGCAGAGTGGCTGGAGGCTGCCAGTGCAGAGTCAAGCAGAACATGGCCCCGACTGCCGGGATCAAAGAACAGCTTTGATTTATCTTCCATTCTGTTTGTTTACAGCAAGCAAACTCCCAGCACTTCACTGTGAGCTCTCCCTTCTCTGTTCTCCATCCAGTTGTGGAATACCAAGCATTTCTTTATGCTAGCACAGTAGCTGATGCATAGGACCTAGCAAAGAGGACAGTGGGATATTTATTTTAGATTTTTAATATTGCTGTGAAAACCTACATGCTGGAAGGATTGGGACATAACAAAGTCCAAGAGTTCTGTCTGCCAAACAATAACACTTGGAAATAAATAAAGACAAAAACTAATACAGTATCCTGAGCAACAGCTTCAAAGTGATGGAAGAGCAACATCACAGGTAGATACCTTTATTTTTTTTTAATATTGCTGCAAAGAACTGACAGACTTTTATTGGTAATAAGCAAAACGGTTTCGAATTTTACCTCTCATCTCTGGGAAGCCTTAGATATGAGACTCCATAAAGGAAATGCTGGTTTTGCTGTAAACCAGTTTTTAATGGCAGGGGTTTTGTTGGAAATCAGGTCTGCTTTCTGGTAATAGGTAGCTTGAATTCCTTTGTTATCATTTCTTGCCCTTTTCAGTCCTGTGTCTGGTCATGGAAGCTGGAAGCCCATGTTTTCCCAAGGACAGTTGCACCATGTAAAGTAGTTATTGGTCTAATGCTAGTAGTGATCCAATTATTCCAAAGCAAATGGCCTGAGTGTTGATAAACCAAATTTTCCACCCTCACATGAATATTGTCTTCTTCCATCATGGAGACTCTTCAGCTATGGATGTCTCTAGCATTCCCTCTGTTTGGCATGTAAAGTTTACATACCAACTTCTAGGTGTTGATGCATTTTGCACCAAAATGTCAGGTGATGGAAGAACAATCTTTGGAGTGGAAAAAATGTGGAACTGCATAAGTTTATTGTATGTTCGTTTGCATAGTCTACCTTTCAGATAAACCTTATCCCTGCAAGTGTACTGGTACTTGAAAAAGAGTCCTTGAATAACCTGCACAAAAGCTGAACCAGCAGAGAGGTGCTACTTTGTAAAAGCAAGCAAAGGAAGATAGCAGAAGCAGTGCAGAGGAAACACTTCTAGAGTAAGCACCCCCTGGTATTATTCGATATATGTGTCCATCCTGTTTCTGCAACACAAGGTGTTGTTACTTTATTAGAAGTAATGTGGCTTGTATATACGACAAAAGGGTACATTGCTCACTGGGTAAGACATACTTCTTACTTACATTACTGAAGTATGAGTATTATTTTCTAAAAGGGCTCATTTCCTTCTGGTCCCTGACTCTAGAGAGCCCTGCTGAAAGTCTATCAGCCATCTAGGCCAAAATATGTTTTTCAAATATGTGATCATCTTATACAAATCAACATAACTCCATGTGCTTTGATAGAGCTATGACTTAAGCCAGTGGAGAATCTAACTCCTCAGTATTTTATGTAACATAGATAAATGCCTTAATTTGTGATCAGAAAGGAAATATTTCTGGGTGTGACATGCTGGCATTGTTACTCTTACATATTAGTTACAGTCCTTTGCTGCAGCCTCTTGTGCAAGACATCTTTACAGTACATGGAGATAAGAGTTGCTCATCTTTGCAAAATGTGTTATGTACAGACGAGAGTAAAACTGCGCACTGAAGTTAATGCAAGTTTTGCAGTTGAACAGGGACAAAACAATCCTCTTAGGACTACAGTTTGAACCCTGATCTTTGCCCTTTCTTGGTGTCTAAGTCCCCAGAAGCTTCTGTTTCCAAAAGCAAAATAATGCATTGAGAAGTCACAGTTCAGTGTAAATGATGTCATCTCTATTGAGGTTTAGGCATCATCTTTGTTGCATCAAGTCCCTCTTGGAAATGTCCAATAAAGCCAGAAAGAAAATGAGACTTATTTTACAGATTTTTGAGCACCATAATTCCATTCTTTCTGTATTTTTTCTGTGAGAAGCTTTTTATTTTTTAATTCCATAAAGCTCTATCACTGTATTATCTAAGCAGCTAAGTAGTCAGATTATGTAAGTTGAACATAATAGGATGTCTGTAAAACTTTGCTCCTTCCAGCTTTGGAAATTTCTACATTGCTGTTCTACAGTGACTCAGCTGAAGATCTCCCATATGATCTAGGAGAATGCGTGGTAGGTGGGATCTCCACCCTGTGAGGGAATGTAGCATGATCCTCAGGTGTGACCTCAGCTGCAGCCTTGCTCTCTTCCCACCTCTCCTGGACTTCCCTGGGCAATCTTTAACCACTGATCAGCAGATGCTTGCTGTAGCTCCTGCCAGGCATTTCACTTCTGCCTTTCTAGGAATGTTTACCTAATGTTTTCCAAGGAAAAAAATTCCACCTTTTGATTTGAACAGCAGGAGAATTTGCCTGTTGTACCAGATAGCAACCTCAATATGTACTTTCACAGTCTGTTTCTTCTAGAGGATATTTTTGGCCCATAAGTGGTGTTTTAAGAATAATTCTACCAGTACTATTTTTATGATATGTATCACTTCATGGTGCATTACTAACCATATGGCCAAGCACACTACATGAAGCTACATGGCAAGGTTTACTGCCCAGGAGGCTTGAGGAGCATTTATTTTGAATAGGTGTCTATTGAGGAAAAAAAATCTGCTTCTAATTTACAGGCTTAGGACCCTTATTTTTCATCTTGGCTCTCCCTTGGTTTTAAATGAGGTTCAGCATTTCTCCCTTGAAATCTCACTGCAATAATGTGGGCTCAGAGCAGCTGTTTTTACTTTGCCTTGCTGATGACTGGCAGGAGATAAAATACGGAGGAGTAAATTCTGCCTTGGCTGCTACAGGTTGCATCACACAGTCACTGACTGGTAGGTCTCTTAGAATTGTTACTGATAGCAAGATTTTATCTTGGTAGGGGTAAGAACTCATGAAACAGGATGACTCAAGGAATGACTAATGAATGCTTTATGATGAAACTTCTGTCTAAGCCATGTCAGCTGTGACCAAAAATTATCATCAGAGAGTTGTTTGACAGTCTAGGGTGAGTGAGCAGATGCCCTGAGTCCACCTTGTTGTAGATGTGTCTTAAATGTACAACCCACTAATTCAGTTTGCATCAATTAATGTCAGTGGGGAAAACCACAAGTGGTGATGTGGCATGGTGGTGAACTGAACTACCCCTCAAGTGGCTTCTCCCATTTAGAGCTGGCCATATAATGGGGTAGATGATATTGCCATTACTTTGTGTTTTTCTCTTTTGTAAATAAATTGTTTCAGTCAGATGTATACACACAGCTTTGTTTTGTGTGTTCATGCAGAAACACAGACTCGGTGTCTTCTCAGGAACAGTTCCAGCTACTCAGCTGAGTTTACATTATCAATATGGGCATCATAATATTTAGGTGGGCCTCCTATGCAAGTGTCATGGGGAGTCCCTCTGTGTGATTTTAATTTATAACTCTCCCAAAATATTCTTCTTCAGCTCCTTGATCCCAGGCCCTGGGATTTACAGGGTTTTACAGGTATCTTTGCTTTTCTTGTGACACTAGTAGCTCCCATACAATCCCAAATCATTAATTGCACACCTAAGTCAACATGGAGATATCACCTACTGTATTGACTTATCAGTGCTCGGTAAAATTACCTCCTGCCTTCTTATGCCAATGGTCACATCTTGCTTTCTGTACAGCAACATCCTACCACAATGCATTATTTGCCCTGGAGAAGAACAAACTCCCCATTTTGGGCAGGGTATAAATGAGGCAGGATGTGCTCAGTGTGTGGGGGCTAGAAATGGAACATTTGCAAGTTTTGCTCTGGGCAGTCAAGAGATGAGATGGGGATCAGGGAAGTCAGAGGCTTAGCCTTGCCTCTGATAATGATCTTCTGTGTGGCCTTTTGTAAGATCTTTTATGTTTCCACCTCATTTTTCCCATTCCTAAAATGGAGTTCAAAATCATCACTTCTCTAACACCTCCCCCTCCACACACACAGAGTTGTGAGAAGGTTTAATGTTTATCTCGGAGGCTTTGAACAGTATTATACATCCAGGGAATGTATATGGGCATTTAGACCCCAGAATGAGCTTTAGAAAACCATCAGTGAAGAAAACAGCATTTATATTTTAATCATATTAATCATAAATTTAGGATTGGAACGGAATATGTGATTAACAAACCTGCAAAACAAGCTTTGTTTCATTGGCTTGAGCTGCTTTCTAGTTCTGTTTGTGTACGTCAAAGTGATGTTCAGTCTTTTTAAATGAGTCACAGGACTGGAAGAACAAAAATATTTGATGGTAACATATAGCAGCAAAACAATTACTCTTTTCATTCTGACAGGCATGATAACTAGAATAGCAAGTCAGAGCTAGAGGTTTAGGCTGGTAGTTTCTTTCCACATATCAGGGATTTTAGATCTGCTTGCAAGACAGTGAAACAGAACTGAAATGTCATAAAAATTAAAAGATAACACTAGATCAAACAATAAAAGCAAGCATGCCCGTTAGGATACAACTGTTTACTCTTATAAAGGCACTACTGATCAGTGAGTCCATGCAGTATTCTTACACAGCACAGCCTTGTCTAGCAGCTTTCTGTACCTTTATCCAGAGGAGACTCCTTTCCACCCTGCTTGCTGCATTGCACCACTGATTTAGTGAAGACATCATCCTCATAAGGATGCTCTTCTAACTCACCTCTGAAATCCGCTTGCTTTTCTCCTCTGACAATTAGGTTTAAATGTGCTGCAGCAAAGTACTCATCCTTAGCAGTCGTATGGCTTTTTAAGTGATAAACTGCATTAGCAAATTCCTTATTAGATAATCTATCAAATGAGGTCATACATAATTTTAGCAGTCTCATCTTGATTTATAGCATGATCACAGCAAATTATGCATACACAAACCAGCATGCTGGCTGTCAAAGTCGGGTATTTTTACTTTGCTAAAAAAACTATTTCCAGGCCAGCCCAGTGGCCCACTGGTAGCCTCTGCCATCACCATGGCTTGCCCAGTTTCCAGGACACCCCTCAAGCTCACCTCTCACCTTTTATTAGGACTGATGAGAGTTTGAGGCAGTAGGCTAAATCCTTGCTTCATACATTATAACAATAATCCTTAATGGTGTTTATTCTGACAGGTTTTCCATGCTTCTCTTGAGTAAGGGCATAGGTTAAGCTTAGGTATGGGGAAACTGGGTCTGCAGGGTGCTGATCTGCTCCCTGCCTCCCTTCTGTGTTCCCAAGGGAATGAAAAGCTGGTTGGAGTGAATCATCAGGCAGCATTGCGCACGACTGTGGCAGAGTCTGCTTCCCAGTCCAGGCTGCTCGGGCTGGAAGAGACTTGGGTGCCTGCACCCCCCAGCACTGGAGGAGGCAGTGCTCCACCTCCTACAGCCATCTGCACTGGGGAGCCATGCCACCTGCCTTGCTGCAAGCACAAGGGAGGAGATACAGGGAGGAATGGGAAGGGCCTTCAGGAGCAAACACTGTTCCAAACTGCCCTTGGCTATCGCTGCTGCACTGTTGCTCACTGCACTCGGGGTCTAGCCCCCACACTGCAAGTAAATTGCTCCTGGAATCCAACTGGGGCATGATTCCTATCCCCCAGCTTCAAATTTCTGCAAGTAATGTTTCATCCATGGAGATTTATCTGTAGCTACCATACGAGGGAGTTGCAATAAATTATCTGATCTTGCCTTTCTCTTCACCTGCCCTCCCCTCACATTGTTATTTCTAGGGTGTAAGCTGTGCAAAGTGGCGAAGAGTACATGTCACCTGCATCTGTATAAGTAATGTCTTTCCCACTGGACTTGGGGCCAAACTCTGTCCATGAAGGACCAAGTGGGATGCAACAAGATGTGTTCCTTGGCAATCTGCCCTAAAATGTAAACTAAAAACTAAATGAAAATCTGGATAAAAATTTTCCCTGGAAATATAAGATTATGGAGGCCTAGCTATCACTACATGAAAACTTCTTGAAACACTTAATACAAAGGTAGTCATGTTGTCTTCACAATGATATTGCTGGAGTGAGACACTGGAAGAAACCAAAGTCATTTATCAAAATGAACTAGTAAAGGGCGTGCTTTCAGTGGATGCACACAGTATGGTAATTTGGCCTAATGCTACTGAGTGCATATATATGTGTGTGCACGTGTATCTGTCATGAGTAAAATCTGTTGTATTCTCAGTGGACAAGCTGTGTGTGGCAGATTGCAGCAGGATTTGGGGAAAGAAATTCATGACCCAGGCTTAGAGTAGAGCGTAGGATTTCCCTCTGGAGCTCATCAGCCAGCAGAGCAACTGGACCCCTTCCCCACACAGGTACCAACACCAGTCTGGGGTTCCTCTTCTGCCCCCTCCCTTTACCCATGCCAGGCTGGCTGAAGATGCAGCAGAGGGGATATGAGAAGAGTGTTGTTTCTTTGGGCAGAGGGTAAAAATTGGGCAAGGGATGGACCACCTGTGTTGCGCCAGCCCTGTGGTGAGGCTGTGCCACAGGATGGAGAGGGGTAAATGGGCAGGAGAAGAAAGCTTGTCTGTAGAAGGGATGAAATGCCCCCATGCACCTGAGGATTAATGCTGAGGGAGGGCAGGGGGCTCTGCAGACACTCCTTCAGACCCAGCAGCACTGCCATGCAAACAGCAGCCTCTCACCCAGATCTGCTTTGCAGGGGCATGTCCCACCAAGCAGCACCGACCAAAACTGCAGCTGGAAGCAGGGCAGAAAGTCTCCTTAGGTACACTGGGCTCCCCAGGTGTCCTGCCTGGCCCCTTCACTACCCTGGCCCCAGGACAGGGACCCTCAAGTGGGCAGGGAAGGGGGCACAGCCCCATCTCCCCACTTTGCCTCTGTAGGGGGCCCCTGGGGGAGCAGCGGTGCCACCCTCTGGCTCCGTGGGGTGATGGTGCCCCTCAGCAGCCCTTGGGTTGGCCGCTCCTTCTGTAGACCTGCCTCTGCAGAGGTGTTTGCAGCCACTGGCACGGGCGCTGCAGCGCTGGTTGCCTGGCAGCAGGAACGCGTCCTATTCCCTATGACAAACATCATCTCCATCGACCCAGACCACCTCCCATTTCAAATGTCTGCCCAAGCTGGAGAGATCAGCAAGGGGAAATGTAGCTCACTGAACAGAGCAGAGCAAGCCCCATTTCCAGGGTGATTCAGGGACTCTTGCACTGAGCAGCTGCCCCACAGGTGAATTCATTCAGCAGCATAAGTAAAATTCCGTGTGCTCGGCCATTCAGCCCAGATTAGCATTAAGAGAACAAGCCTCCTTAAAGAAATACAGGCTAATCAGGTGTATGAATATTTAGCTTTCTACAGAACTGTCAAAGGAAAAGTAACTCTAGAGCTAAGCCCCAGGTCTGCCTTTCAGTGTCTGTTTTTTTGGGTCCTCCTGAAAACACACTCATATTCTTCATGTGCTCAAAGAAGGCAAAGTGTGGTATCCGATCAGGAGCACAGCGTTGCTACAAGTCTCTGTGGCTTATAAAGCATGTGCACTGTGTTTATCTGCTCCCAGCTCAGCACTCAGCCCCGGAGCATGCTGCTGCATCCAGCCTCTGTGCTGTAGTAACTCTGGTGCTGAATATCACAGCAATCACAGGATTATGAATTTGAGAGACATAAACCCCACCAACTTCAGAGATATTCATCTTCCTTAAAAGAAAGTAAGCCATTATGAGTCAGGCACATTATCTGCCAGCAGCCCACTGAAGAGAGAGCTGTCTTCTGAAGAGAGGTGGAGGACAGGCAGATGCCTGATGAGTGCAGCAAGGGTGAGGGCACAGGCTGGGAAGGGAAGGGGAGAACTCCACAGCTGCAGTTTCCATGACATGGTGCCAGTGCTGTGGAGGGAGCATCCAGGAGAAGAAACTAGTGGACTCTTTGCCCAGGGGACTGTGGTGTACTGCACAGATGTGGATTTGGGCTGCTCAGGCTCTGGGATAAGGTGGGTTTGATGGAAATACAAAGGCGTCCAGCAGTGCTGAGCTCCACACCACCACAGCTGACCACTGCATTGCAAGGTGGGGTGCAGTTTTTTGTTGAGACAGAGTATAATGAGACCCTCTCTTCCCGCCTGCAGGAAGGCTGAAATCAGTGTGGCCTACCAGTCATTTTCTCAGTCAACTCTGAAACAGAAGATTTGTCTCAAGGATGCTCAAGCTACATGAAAGCACTCACACCAGGTGCAGAGGCAGCTCTCTTCTGGTTGTGACTGCTTGACATGACATGGGAATAAGCATCATGCCATCGAGGAGCTGCAGCTTCATCCTCTGCAACATCAGCATCAGCCTGCCCCACCTAGAGCTGCGCCTCAAGGAAGCCAAAGCCAGGGCAAAAGGAGAAGGGCAGAGACTGGCTGCAGGGAGGTACCCGACACGGGAGTGCAGCACCTTGTCCATTTTCAGGGGGAAGAAGAAAATTTCTGGTGGGTGCTGCACGAGAGGAGTTGTGGCGCAGGGGTGTAGCTGTTGAGGCTGGGAGGAGGGTAGGGAGGAAGGGCTGCTATTTAATTGCCAGCCCTGGCTCTATCAGCAAATAGGAGGACAAGCTGTCACTGGTGTGCAAGGTAGCAGATGGCCTAATTGTGAGATTTCTCCCTTGCAAGAGCAAAATGCTGTACTGTTTTTAACATCTTTGCCTAAAGCTGAGTGCTAGCTTCAGATATTAGCAAGATACACTGTACAGAGGCACTTTGTGCCAGAAATGTGCTCTAGTGATAATCAGGAGAAAACTGTGCTTGAAGTGACATTTAAAAAATAATTATTATGGCCTATTGCTGTTAGTCACACATCCCAAAAGCTGATCTGGCTATCAGAGCTTTCCAAAGCATCTTCTGCTCGACAGATCATCTGGAAATTATACCATCATTGTGTCACCGTGTCTCGCCTTATAACCCCCAGGACACTGTCTATGTATGCACACCATTTGTTCCCTCTTCTGGGGGGAAAATAATTCTCTCTGGCTTGTGATTTTTCTCATGCTGCTTCAGCTGGTTCTTGTCTCAGCCATTTGCTGGAGAGCACAGGGCTTCCTTTCCCAGAGGCAGCTATGAAGCATTGCCACCTCATCTCTCCTTGGGTTCCCCGTAAGAGTTCAAGGCTCTGCAAAGCTCCAGGCCTGCAGACAGAGACAGCAGAGCTCGCCAATGACACACTAATATCAGGTGCTTGAAACTTTATATTGAAGGTGCAGGGTTGTTAGTGGTGAGTTGTTATGGCAGGTGCATTTTGTCAGCTCCAGCTCCGATCTGACAACAGGGGAGAGGGCAGAGCCTTTCTCAGCTGGGTCAGGTTTGCAGAGGAAACTCTGGTGAGGACTTACGTGGGAGAGAAAACTTTGACTAACCTGTAAATCTGCTTAATATTACTCATGAGTGAGGGCAAAACCCAGGGCAAGGATCAGCTTAGAACAGAATCAAGTGAATGCTCTGTTTGAGGATAACAGCCCTTGTTGATTTTTTTGCAGGCCACTGACCATATTTTTAAGAACTTTTGCCTGCTGAGTATATCATATATTGCTTCTTCCTGCCAGGCCTTTAAACTTTATAATTATTGTTGGGGTTTTCTGCTAATAAAAGAGTTTTTAATGGGTTATCTGAAGCTTTGTCTCCTAAGTATTGGATTTATTAAACGTTCCTTAAATCTACCTTTCCTTTACTGTCCATCTTCAAAAGACTCTTATCCACACAGCAGATGTCTATGCTGCAGCATTCTGTCTTCCCTCCTCTCCTCTCCTCTGGGGTTTCTTCCCCCGTTTGCTCAGAAGTCTCCTGCTAAAAATCCCACAGGTGTGACACATCAGCCCATCTCTCAAATCCCAGTGACTTCATGTCTCTCTCAGACTCCATGTAAATCTCCCAGTCTTCCCCTTCAACGCCCTCTGTAATGTTACTTTGCCTTTAATCTCGCTCCTCCCACTCCTCCTCCTGCCTGTATTCTCCCAGTCATTCCTCCTTTCTGGTCATTTTATCTTGTTCTTGGATGGCTCAATCTTGCTTTTTTGTCTTCACACTCCTCAGACACCTCAATCCATCTCCCATTTTCTGTTAGACAAACATTTTTCCTCCTGTAATGTCAACTCTACCTTAATTTCCCACCTTTTTCTTCCTTGCTGGCACTAACACACCACACACACACTCATGCAAAGTCACCTGAGCTGTTTTCACATGTGGTTTTCCTGGAGTGCATGTTCTTCATACCAGGAATTTGTGGTTCTCCTGCAGTGCACACCCCACAGATAGAAACACAAGGGTCTTTTGAAGAGCAGCAGTCACCAGTAAGTAACTATGTATTATTAATCCTGTTGCTTATATGATACACTGAAAACTTCAAACTTTCTCTGACTGGGTAATAAGAGGAATCTTCTCTCTGTTGATGCAAAGGCACACTTTGGATGATTTAGTTAGGTAAATGCATAAAAACGTGTGTTATTTAAGCTTACAGTGTCTTAAACTTCCTATAGGCAGCAAAGCCATTTGAGGAACATAAATAAGAAGCAGGCTATCAGAAGAGGTTTGGGGTCTCACTGCACTACACTGCCTTGCACTACCCTGTCATCACTGGCTCCATTGAAATTGCCTTTAACATCTAGACATTCCCGCACATGACAAACAATAAGGACCAGCTCCCACAGAACAGAGGAAATGCAGCAGCAAGTGTCTCGCGTCCATTTCTCAACTGTCATCAAATAGCTTTTATTCATGGCATAGCACAAGTGTCAGCCAACTGGCAAAGGCAGCCTATATTAAAAATGTTGGGGATTATTCATGTCAACAGACACAAGGCAGCTTTTCTCAGTCAGTGGATCTGTACTAGCAGTGGTATGAAAATGCAGCAGGTTCTCTGCAGTAATCTCAAATCTGAATAACTTTAGAAGGAGGCCAGCAGCAGATTTGTCAGCTCCAAGTACAATTAAAAAATTCATCTAGCACAGTTAGATGAGAACTTGGATAAGGTGTGGGGTTTAACTGTGTGGTTAGATAGAAAAGGCTACACTGCAAGCATGTCCTCTACAAAGACTAGGGAGATACTTTTTTTAAAATGCTCAGATTGAAGATGGTCTGCAGGTTGTGAGCTGATGGTGACTTCTCAGGTTTGCTTCTGATTACATAATTAGCTGATAGGTCCTCGGCCTGTTTGATTGCAGGCATTTACTGAGCTGTTTGGAATATGATTTCCATGGGCCACATTATTTATCTTTTATCAACAAGGTGTGATTTGGAAATGGGTTAATTCTTTCCCTTTTTAAAAGATTACAGAAAAACCATCCCTGTTTAACTGAAAATAACTTTTATTGTATTTTTGAGACTATTAATTGGGAAAAAAATAATGAGATGGACACAAACAGTAAAATTGCCTACCTTAAAAACATCAGGCAAAGGTGGACAATTATGGAGGTTTCAGATGTCTCAGGTTAACTGTTAAGCACAATTGCCTGACTAGTTATTTGAGTCCCACTGGATTTGCAGAAGACTATTACATTTTGTCATCCTGCAAATTTAAATTTTTTCTTTTAAAACATATGGCCTGCTTTTTTTCCTCCCTTGATTATTTTTGACTTGTTTAATTCTCTGAACTCGGTGATGTTATGTGGATATGAAATCAGGAGCAATTTAAGTGGAAAATAAAAAATTAAGGCCCATGCCAGTCATCATGAATAAGGTGACCTGATCTGCTCTGACACAGATCTATGTTCCACTTATGCTCTGGAAAACTTCAGATACTGTATTTTTGTCAAAACCTAATTTCTGTACAAATGTGTGATGCAGAAGAAACCCAACTGGCAAAACCCTCAGATGAATCTCATGGCATCTCCATGACAACATATAGATGCATAGTGTGCTATATACATCCTCACTGGGAGACTAACTGCTCCTAGATTTTTCCCACACCCAGCTGAAAGGCAGGGTGACCAACAGGCTGCAGAGGATGTTGCTGGGATTTAAATGTGGAAACTGTAGATCATGTTTCATGCAGGGTAAACTGGAGGCAAATGGAGCAGCCTTACGGAAGAGGTGAGCTTTGCACTGCAGCTTCCCTTGCTGAGGCAGCTTGGTGGAGTAAAGGAATTGGCACTGGCATGTCTCCCCTGAGTCTGAAAATTCATGTGGGGGACCTCTGCGGGGCTCGGAAAGTCTTGCTGAAAGCCTGTCAGTGTGACTCACAAGCAGGATTAGATAAGAATGGAAGGTGATTTGGGTTAATAAGTTATCCTGAGAGGGTTTTTTTCCTGCACATGTAGAAGGAAAGGGAGAGTGATCCAGTCCTCTTTCCCTGGTAGAGAACTCTGAATTCTGTCACAAGAGGTTCGCTTTCGACTCCCCAGCAGTGTGTACGATTCAGTGGGGTCAGTGGGCCAAGCCGGTGGCATGTTCATGTTAAATCAAACTACAAACATTACTGTGTCATTTACTTGCTTCCCAGAGCAGTGAGGAGCAGGACTATGGGGTCAGGAGACTGGCACTGTGCTTTGGGCTGCTCTGCAGAGCATGGAATGATCCTGTGCAGCTGCAAACGCCATGCCAGGTCTGCCTTAGGCACTGGCGCTGCAGGTCCCCAGCTCCCAGGTGGACGTGAGTTTCAGAAGCCTGGGCAGGATGCACCAGCTGGGGTGGCTGAGCAGTGATAGACTCAGTAAATCTCCCCTCCTGGCTTCCTTCCCAACCTTTCCCTGCGCCGGTGTGGTTTACATGGTGCCTTCATTGAAGGCCTGGCCTCGGCGGTGCCGCCGGCGCGCGTGGCCACTCCTGCAAAGCAGCTGCAGTGCTGTAATTTCATACTCCAGCTGACGGTGCAGGAACTTGCTGGCCTGCCTGTCCCCCAGCGTAAGGGTGGCCCTGGCTGCCACAGGCACTCCCAGAGCAGTCGGTGGAGCTGAATTAGTGCTTGCTGTGTTTGGGAAACATTCCTACTACAAATGGAGTACTGTGTAGCCACCTGAGTAAAGCACAGTTGGCCCATTTATACTTCTGACTTTAGGACAGGAGAAGTCTTCTGCACTCTTATATCCTTCTAAGTAAGGCTCCTAGGGCACCTTACCTCCACTCTGCTGCTGGGCTTTCTGAGAAACAGATAGAACAATATTGACCTTCTTGGTAGAGCACATTCTCATTTTTTATGAGATGTGTTACATAAAAACTGATTGTTGGGTTTTGTTTAGCTATAAAAAGTCCTTAACAGTGGGGCATGGTATGTTATCAGCCATAAAAAAAAGCCCTTATGCAGAACTTTAGCACTCAGGGATAGACCTTTGTTCTGCTTAGTTACTTATAATCTTTGGAGTGGCATGGCCTGTGTTTGGTTGTGGGTTTTTTGGTTGGGTTTTGGTTTTTTTCCCTGCTTTCTGTGTGTATGTGTATCATGTACATATGTTTAACTTTTGCTTCTATTAGGGCCAAAGATCACTTGGTTTAGCTTAATGTACAGATGTGCGTTGGCATCTGCCAAGCGACTGGCCCGGGATCTGCCACCCAGCACATTTCCTCTGAAATAAAAGGGAAATGAGTTTCCCAACAGACTAGAAACTGTATAAAGAAACCCCACTGAACCAAGAAGGACTATGATCCCCAAGGAATAATCTGCCTTTCTTTCAGCATGCACTCTATGAACATTTTGTGCTGACAGACCATTCATTGCAGATAGCCTTTTCCTTTAGCATAATTACATATATTTCCCTCTCTGTAGACTCTGGGGAAGAAAACAGATTTCTTTTTTGTCTATAAGGCTGTTGAAAGCTTTGTCTCCAGCCTGGACAACACGATGCAAGGGTGTTGAGGAGTGCCTGAGTCTATGGCAGATGGCATCTGGGCACAGTGGAACTCAGGGGCCTTAGGGAGGCTCCCATTTAACAGATTTCCAATGCAGTATCCAGCTATGCAGGTCAGGATGATGTAGACAGACAAAAAGCCATCACAGATAATACTAGTTGAAAGTCAAGATCCTAGCAGCAGCAGCAAAGGCAAGCCCTAAATAGTTCTCGGTGGCCTATTACTTCTTGTTCTGAAAAGCAGCGTCTGGAAATGCTGGAGGGATACACAAAATGTGGGGAAGTCCTGGAGCTGGACTGGGTGATACTCAGCTCTCTGCTTCAGTCTCAGGAAGTAGTGGCGGGACAGCATTTGCAACAGTGACGATTGAGGTTGGAATGTTTTAGAAAGGATTCAGTATTTCCTGCCAGCTTGAGCTGATGTTCCTGATGGATGCCAACCATTCAGGTGAGAGTGGAATAATTAACCATCCTTTGTCCCAACAGATCACTTAAACAACCGGAGGTGGGCAGGCTCCCCATAAGGCTCTTCAGGAATGTGAAACCTGCAGCTGGATGGTTTGGCTAGGGAGTAACCCACCCCTTCAGGTAGAGATCAACACGGAGGCAGCAATTCCCTTGTGAGTTACAAGACAGACAGAAATAGCACACAGAGCCAGGCAAGCTCATGTGCAGCAGGAGGCCAGCAGTGTGACCCCAAAAACTCTGAGGGAGGGATTTGGGGCACAGTACTTTCAAGCAAAAGACACATAGAATTGCAAACAAAACTCCTTCCTTCTTGTTTGGCCTTGGTTTTAGAAGTTCAAGGACACAGGGCTATGTGCATTCAGTGTTAATCAAGAGCACTGATGTAAGGAATTACCAACTCCATCAGGATTCTTATCCCAACAGAACCAACCCAAAATAACTCTCGCCCCAAACAGATTGTGGCTGCATAACTGATATGGGCTGAAAATAATAATGGTTTATATACCTCTTAAAAAAAAGTTCTTATTTTAAAGAAAGTTGAAGCCAGCAAAGAGTTAGATGGGCTATTATTCTCCAATCAATTCAATTTTTAAGTCTTACTTAAAGAATGCTAATTTTAAATGAGATAGTCTTCTGATCATTTCTACAATTGAAGGGATGTAAATTCACATTCATAATGAATGCTTTTTTTTTAGTATTTGATTGCAGTAATCTAAATGATCCTATTTAATATCAAGGACAGAGCTGGTATCTATTTTTTGATAACTGCTTTGCATAGCATACTCCATACAGTTAACATTTTTTGAGAATGGTTTTAGAAGACACAACTCTTTGGTAGGACAGTGCTGGTGGGTGGCATGAAGAGGCTCCTCCTGCAGACAGCACTGAAAGGCCACAGCACTAAAAGTCTCGAATTCCAGCTTCTTTGTCTTTTGTCCTAATAATCTTTTACTGCCTTGTTCTAATCTCCAGCACCACCTGTTCAGCCTTCAAACTAAAAAATGTGTTCATTATAACTGTCAGCTCTTTTTAGTTTTTACCTGACCCTGTTGTCAGAGACTGTAGGTCTTAGTTTGATTCCCGGTCTTCCAGTCCAGTTGTACCTTCTCAAATCTGAAAGCAACCTCCTTCAGCCTTGCAAAGTCCATTTGATTGGCTTCCCATACTCAAGGTGATGAGTGTAAAACACTGCAGTCTCTGGAAATGAAATTAAATCTTCAGTTCTCAGAAATGTACATGTGAAAATCTTGGGAAAAGTGTCTTGTAGGGCTTTTGACCATTGTGATTCAGCGTGATAAAATTCCTTAGAACTATTTAGCTTTTGTATGGTATTTACATGCACTTAGAGTCAATGACAAAGTGTAATAAATTCTGTTTGTTTCTATGTCTAATATGAATAATCATCATTATCAACATTACCAAATAGGAAAGAAGACAAAAAGCAGGTATTGTAGATATGTTGGTGATAATAACAGGAATATTTTTATGTGCTCCATGTCATAATATGTAAATATTTCAGTTGAGGAGAGTTTTAGCTAACATATAGCTTTCTTAAGATTTATAAAATGATCATGAATCAGACTGGCAGAAAAGTAGCAGTTGAGTGTCATGTAGATAAGAAGAAACACTGTCCCCGTGACACCTTCTGGCATCCTGAGCTGAAAGTTTCAGCTAGCCAGGTCTCAGGTGGAGTTACAGGGCAGCTGTATACCTACTAGCCCCTACAGTGCTTTATCAGGAATTATTACTACTCAGATATTATGCTGCCTGCAGTTTGTAGATACTGAAAGAATTTTAAGAGGGACATAGTCAGAATTTCTCAGTACAAGACCAGGAGCCAAACATTTCACCTCTAACAGAGACTTGTTTCATGGCTTCAGACAAAATATCCACTCTCCCTTCATTCTCTCTGTAAATGAGGGTTAGGATTTGTGTCTTGTGGGATGTTGTGAGATTATTTTTTTTCTTGTACGCGTAAACTGTTTTGAAGGTGAAAAGGTCTAAGTCTTGCTTCCCAACAGCCTTACAAATACAGTACAAATGGAGGAGACCCCATCTCTCCTCAGAAGGGACAAACAGCTTGAAACTTGGCAAGTAGTCTATCCAGCTAGAACAAATACAATTTTGCAGTCCATTGATTTACATTTACAGTGCCAAGTTTTATTTGATTTATTTTTTTAATATCTATGCGCCACAACACCAACCTCTTTTCTCTTTTTTTTTTTTCTTTTTTTAATGAAGTGTCACTGGCATGTGGTCCTCATTAGCTGAGAGAAATTTTTGATAATTTAAGACAAAGGATCAGCAATCAAACAAAACAGGGCCATTTTAGATAACACTGATGATGCAGCCCATAATTATTTTCTCCTTATGTGAGAGACTTCAGGATTTCTGAGCATATTGGACTGCAGTACAGATGCATGGACTATGCAAGGGGGCCTCAAACAGGCACATTTAGGGCCAGAGTTACAAATCTGCATCCCAGGTATTGTTTTCATAATTCTTAACAAATAATAGTAGCAAATGTGTGACTTCTACTTGGAGAGAATTCTGTCCTCCTGTGACTCTCCCTGCACTCCCTCCCCCAGCATAGTGTGCTGCCTAGCACAGTGCTGCAAAGCATACAGCCAGAATCCTCCTGGTGTTGAAAGGCTGGTGCTGGAGAGTGGATCCTGGTTTGGGATCCTCTCCACAGAGCCTGGTTTGGGGCCTTTACACCAAGTGAACATGCACACTTCCAGCTTTCCTTTAGCTGGTATATGGGTCTCTATCACTGACTGCGACCATGATTAAACAGTGCCTGCCACTGCTGAGTGAGCAGAGGAGCCTGAGGCAGGAGGGTACAGGTGGTGTTGCCTCACCCAGACACAGCAGGCTATTGCTGCTGCCACAGGCACTGGGAGAGGTGGGGATGGCTGGGAAGGGAGGAGGGAGAAGGAACAGAGAGGGAGTAGCTACTGTTGTCAGGAGCTATGCACTTATACCCTCTAAACTGTTGGAAGTAGGAAAGTTCCAGCCGATAATAGAAAGTGCACACAATACTTAGAGGTTGCAAAGAGAGTTTAACCTATCAGTCATTATAACCATGGGGAAACTTGCATTGTCACCGCTCACTCCAACTGGTGCCTGTGGGTGAATGGGAGATCGGGCTGTCAGGCTGTCAGCTCCTATGAGCCCTAGCTTTCCTCTCAGAGGGAGATGGCCATTTTCCCAGCAATGGCCTCAACTCTTTCAGTTACAGCCAGTCAAGTCCCATGACATCAAATATTAATCTGGCACAGAACTTGGGCTGTCCGAGTACATTTTATAATGAACAGCATATCAAATCCTTTGGACCTGATGACATTCACTCCTTTGTTGTCACATCAGTCAGTCACTTTAACCCAGATTCTCAGTCGATTCAAAGGAAAGAAAACAGTGCTTCAGAGAACTGACTACTGCAAAAAGACTTTAAAAAATGAACCAAAGGAAGGCGGGCCAGAAACTCATCACAAAAGATCCCACCATAAAATCAGGAGAGCCCACTAAGAACCTCAGATGACCTCACAGCAAGAGGCTGTGTTGCTGGTTTGCGTATGGTTTCTCTGCAGGGGCAGACCTTGTATCATCCCAAATCTGGTCTTTGGGCTCGCAGTAAGTTGAGAGCCTTGGGCCTGATCTGTTTGCATAACAACAGTTATACTCATTTTATAATGGAATTTCTGTATATATAACAGAAATTTCTAGTACTGTTAAAGCAAACAAAGTTCAAAAATCAGATTTCCTGGGTGGAGTATGAAAAGGCAGCTCCAAGGCACTGGTCTCTTCCAGTTGCTGTTTCCTGACTATAGCCCCTTTAATCTGGCAAAGAGATGCCACTCTGCATCAGGCAGCTCCTGCCTATGCTTTCTGTAGCGTTCGGAACTGGCACGATGCTTTGATCCACCTCTGATTTTGCAAAACTCTTAAGATGGTTAGCAGAGGGCTGAGCATACAAGCACAGCACATTAACAAAACCACTCCAGCTAGCTAGGGGTGGGGGCAGGGAATGACAAAAATGAGAAGAATTTTGCTCTTCTCTGCACAAGCCTAGAGAGAGTAAGAGAAAATTATAACTTGACCCTAAATTATTCAAAGGAAGCAAAGAAATAAAACACAGGCTAATGAAGAATCCTTCCTAATAACTTGTACCGAAAGCCAAAGCACATTAGCATATGAGGACTGGAAGATTCAGAGAAATAGCTGGAAGGAAATTGCATTCCTATAGTCTTAGACAAAAATGTAGGAGCTTACTTAGTTCATGTAATATACCTGGCACACTTCAAGAAAGGGAAAGTTTCTACAATGTACTGGCACCACTCTTGACCTTATCATGTGCAGAATAGAAGGCTCGAGGAACAGGTAAGGAGTAAGAGGCAGCTTTTTAAATGGTCAGAGGGATTCTGCCATAAAGTTTTCTTTCAGAAGGCATTTTTAAATGGACTGAAATGGGAGAAAGGGTCGAAAGCCTCACATGACCATTCTCATTTGCAGAGTCACCCATTAAATGATGCTTAGAGGCCTATCCCACATATGGACAACAGTGTACTTCAGGGTGTTTTCTTTAAGATGCCAGCATACATTCTTTTGAGTGTCTCCCCAGTCCTTAGAAAACTGGTAAGAACCTTTGATATTTCCAAAGTTGGATACAATTACCTGACCCTGAGCTGTTTATATTTAAGAACAAAAAGTCAGCAAATAAAGAAATAATAGACCTGAACATGTTGTTTAAGGATGTGTCAGGGAACTCGTGACATCAGGTGAAAAACTACTTCTATGGCAATGGACTGCAAAATCCAAATGCATTGCTAAAACTTAAAAGTAACTACTGTCTGGAAGGATTGATAATCTTGTATCTGTTCTAGCAAGTGTTTAAATAAGCACAAACACACATCCACGGGCCATCTTCGTTGCTGGTTCCCTTTGGGGCAGCTTCAGCTGCAAGGACAAAGGCAAAATAAGCAGAGGGATGGGAAGACCCTCTCCATCCTTGGTATTTCCATTACAGGAGTCTGCAGCATAGTAGTCAATGCAGCAGTTATTCTGCAAATGGAGAGCTCTGGTCTAGTGCTGTCAGTCTCACACCCACTGTTCATGAACACCTACCTTCCCTTTAAAAATAAAATCGTAAGAGCTGTGAATACAAATGTGCAGAAATTTTACTATTTAAAGGGATCTTCTGGAAAAACTATGTCAAACATGTAGCTCCTTCTAAAATGCCAATGGTGCCCAGGATTACTCGTTCTGCAACCTCTGCTTTCTGTGTCCAGACAGTAGGTGGATGAAGCTCACATCCTGCATGGAGCTATCCCTTCTCCCAACTGCTTGCCCCCTGCCATGCTCCACTTCACTACTGCTTAGGCAAAAGCATTTCCCAAAGTTGGGAAAGGACTGGAAATTCCATGGGTTTCCAGCTGTCAACCTTAGTGGTTGCCCTGAGTGATCAAAGCCAGTGTCCTGGTGATGAGCGATGGGAGGTGTGATCACTGCCTCAGTGAGTTGCTCCAGAAAGGGAGAAGCAGCTGGAGGGAGTGCTGTGGGCAAATGCCCCCCACCCTGGCAGCACACCTTTTGGAGCTCTGATAGCTTCAGGTAAGTGCGGCTGCAGATTACCATGTTGTGAGGAGTTGTGAAGGGAGGGCAGGATGATGGAAGATGAACAGTGCAGGCACTATACCAGGCCTGCAGTGGTCTTCAGAGGTTCAGGTACCCCCCTGAACAAACCTTTGCTCAATGTAAAGTTTTAGTGGGCATTTGCACAGTTCTCAGCTTTCTGAAGAAGTGAGGTCACTTCCACTTATGCATTACTGTTATTTAAGGAAAGCAGGGTGTTTGAACAGGAATGAAGGCATCAATACCTGATATCCCTTTTGCCAAGTAAGCCAAGAGTATGAATGGGATGTTCTGCCAGTCCTAAGGCATTAAATATTTCTGCTCTGACTTTACACCAGCTCTGAATTGTTGTCAGAAAAAAACATTAGCTGCTTACATTCAGACATTAAGCCAAATCCTGGCTCTAGTGAGGCCAGTCATAAAACTCAAATTGATTTCAGCAGCAATAGAAATTAGTCTCCTAAGCAGAAGTCGAGAGGGAGGAGTTGCATGGCAGTTTGCTATTGCTAAACAGTGCAAGTTTAAGTTGAATTTACTCAAGTTTGGGCCATATTGAAACTTGGTATGTGAGCGTGCATACCACACCAAGACATGGCAGTCTGGCACCAGGAGACCTAGTATTGGTAGCTACTGAAAGTGATTTCCAAACTTTCCTGCAAATACAGATGACTGGTTTAGGAATTGAAGGACATGGACATCCTGGCTCCCAGCTGTGCATGACTGACAGCGTCTTGTCTATCCCATATGGCTTAGCACTGATATTCTCTTCATTTGATTAGTCAACCAGACAGAAGTATTAAATGGTGTTTCAGAATTCTTTATTGTGATATATGTTTTCCCGTAACTGTCTCCCTCATTCTCTTATAGCAGTGGGGAAAAACCCTCCTCCTGGGTATTTCCTGCTTATAAGAGTACACACCTCTTAGGAATAGATTTTGTTCTTTAGCCTTGTTTTGTTTCCAGTTGTATTTAGATTGGTCTCAGGAAGATTTGCAAATCACTGTGAGTGCTCTTCAATGTACATTTACATTTTCCCCTTGCTTTTAAGGAAAACTACACATATTTTTACACTTTTTTTTTTAAATTTCATCTTTGCTTTTTATTTCTTTGTAATTTCCCACTATGACCACTTTTTAAACACATTCTTTTCAGACTCCATTCTGCACACATATGAAATAAGTTACACTTTGTTTTATCCTAGACCTAAATTTTACAATCACCATTAATCTGAACTGTTTCCTCTTAGACTGCATAAAAAAATCTGCAATTCAGAGTCCTGTCAGCTCTGCACTGGTAATTCAAGTCTTAGATTTGTTATAATCACCAACAGTAAATATGTATCCATTTTTAGAGAATGATCCAATCTGATTGTATTTCCTGATCTTTCTTCTCATTCCTTTGTTATGATATCCTTTCTGCCTCTTAATTGTTTCCATGTGAAATGGCCTCAGTCAAAACGGTTGCAATGAATAACATCCATTTCAAACCGTCAGCGTTTTGGTCACAGAAGATAACCCCGAGCTGGTTACTCCCTGCCTACAGCAGCACTCCTTAAGGACAAGTAGTAAGTTCTGCAGCCTTGTTAAGTGAGAAACAGCAAAGACCAAACACTGCAGGCAAAAGGCAGCTTAGTAAATATGATTTCTGTCCTTTTAGCCAATCTCAATCCCATTTTTGAGTTCTGCAGACATGAAATTTTACTTTCAGTATAGCTGAATAGCATTAGGAATCAACTTAGGTTCTCTCCCATGAACTGTGTTTAAAATGTCTTTTTTCAAATAACTCGGGAGGCCTCTTTTATGTTTTCAATACTGAGGCTCTTTTATTGAAGTATAAATCCAACCCCCTTCCTTGAGGCAGAAAGCTTTGCTGGTTCTTCTGCATTTCCACAGCTCGGTAAAGGGCTGGATGCGCTTAACTAGGAGGTGTGAAGGAGCATCCTGGAAGAGATGGAAGCTAAATATATTCTGCTACAAGATTTCTTCCATTCCACTCTCCACCCCCAGATCCCAGAGACTACAATGGCTTATCCAGGGTTTTACATATGCAGCTAATGGTGGAGGGAGGAGAATTCCCACGGATAAAGATCTTTAGCCAAGCACCAGCACAGCACCCAGCCTGAAATGGTGCTGGGGTGGATTCTGAGGGAAAGTAATCCCATTGCTGCTTCCAAAGAGAAGTCCTACACAATTATTTTTAGGAAAGGATCCCTGGTTAGAAGCAGAACCTTCCCTACAGCTTTGATACAGGCACCTGGACAAGGTGCCTTCCATCTCTTATGGGAGTATCACCTTATTTATGTTTAAGGAGCCCAACTCCATAAAAATACAAAAGAGCAAATGAGAGTTTCCTCTCATTTGCCCCTGATTTTATATAATTATATAATTCCACTAATTTCATTTGCATGAAAACAAAACCAGACCCCCAGTCTCTTGGTAGAAATGATTTTATCAGGCTGTTATCCAAACCAGAAGGCTGAGCAGGAGTCTACTTCTCATGCACAAACCACCACAGCAGAAGAGACATGCAAAGTGGTTATTTTATTCCCACTCTACCTTTTTATACATGTTTATGTACGTTGTGTGCAGTTGGATGGAGGCAGAGAACAACAGCTGAGCAGCCCTCCCTTTTCCACACATGATTGTCTGTCTCACTGGTTTTATCTCCAGGTACACAAAAGAAAATGAAACCCATAAAAGGGATACCTGTGAGCTGAAAAATCCAAGGGGGAGAAACTACCATCAGTTTGACAGGTTTGTTGGTGAATTACTTATTTATGTAGCTCAATAGATTCAATATTAATCACAGATGAAAGATCCAAGTCAAACATGCTTTGCAAACACATGTGGTGCCCTCTCATTTAGTTGAGAATCGGTCAGCTTAAAATTGCTCCTGGTACAGACACAGATAATGGAGTGGGAGAGCTGAAATGAGGACCAAATGAAAGCAACTCAAGTTGCTTTTAAAAGTCTCAAATGAGTATGCTGTTGGAAGTGCTATAAAAGATAACACAAAAGAGCCAGCTAAGAATCATGGCTCAAGCTCAATTTTTTGCATGCAATCATAAATCCTAACTTCAGCAGCTTTGTGCTCATCTGGGGGCACTGGACAAGTGAAAAAAAGTTGACCTCATCATCATGTGCAGTTTCCTATTCCTGGGCTAAGTTGTCATTGGTAAAAACCTGCAGCAGGAATTCCAGTTGTAAACAGTGATGTGCTGCCAATGTTTCAGCAAGGGTAGCCCACATTTTTTCCTCTCAGCAGCTGTGTGTAGTGCAGCTTGTGTGTAAGGGGCTCCATGACTATAGAGGAGAAGGATGCAGACCAGCTCTCCTGGCCCTCCCTTCCTTTTTTCTCTGGTGAAACATGAATGCCCTTTCCCGGGTGTAACTAAAGAGGGAGATGCTGTAATTTAGCAAATAGACTTTGAGAGTCACAGGGTTCTGTTTCTGTGCAACTGTTCAGGGAAAGAAGAGTGAGAAGTCCTTATCCTCTCTTGCACCCACTCCAACTACAGAGCATAAAGATGCATCTGCAGGTCTGCACCCTCACAACTCATTCTCAGAGCTTGTAACCCTTGTCCAAACACCTTCTTTGGAGGAGGTAGGATGCTTGGGTTTTGGGTGGCTGGCCGAGAACCCTATGTGTGAGGTTGCAGCCCTTTCAGCAAGTAGATATTCCTGAAATTTGCAGTGAAATTCAGCTCACCTGGACCACTGTGGCTTAGACTTTGGTGTAGAGCTGAAGGATGTGATGCAGCAGAACAATTAGCTCCCTTCCAACACATCTGCCAAAGGCAGCAGGCATGTGCTTCAGCATGCAGCTCCCACTCTTACTTGCATCATGGCCCCCTCAAATCTAGTTTTAAAAACATGGGGATTAGCAACTACTTATTAGCTATCTCACTACCTGCCCGACAGTTTTCCTTGGTGCAATTAAAAATGTCTCCAGAATGTGTAATAAGAGTCAATTGAATTTTTAAATCATCATGCAGACAATGTAAATCATGTGGAAGAATACACTTGGGATCTGGTAGCCAGAAACAGACAAAGAGAAAACAGCTCAGGGTAAAGGAAATCAGAAAAAAAAGTAGCTTTGGAGAGAATTTCAGGGCTGGTAGCCTCCCTTTGTATTATTTTCCTGCTTTATCATAGAATCATAGAATGGATTGGGTTGGAAAAGACCTCCGAGATCATCAAGTCCAACCCTTGGTCCAGCTCCAGTTCATTTACTAGATCATGGCACTCAGTGCCATGTCTAATCTCAGTTTAAAAACTTTAAACAATTGTTTTTTAAACAGTCGAAGGACCTCTTCTAAACAATTGAAAAAAATAAGCTTGTAAAACTGTGCAAATATGTATTTCCAAAAATAATTAAAACTGCTCTGGTTTCAGTGACACAAGTGATGCATTTTGAAATAGGACTAAATATCTATTTATGTGAGGGAGCATGCTAGCTGTGCTCTAGTGGAAAAATAATGGGTATTAAATGCTATACAGCATACAGTCCGCTGAATTAAAAATGCGTTGTATTTTAAAAAGAGATCTGTGGTTTAGTGATCTACTTTTGCTTTTTAAGTAAAACAACTTGCTTTGAGGCTCAGCAAAAGAATAACTATTTCTGCAAAACTTATCTCTTTTGATTTTAAAACTTTTTTAGGACTTTAAACATAATGAAAGATAATGCGAGGGGACAACAGACTGGAGTTGGACCAAGGGTTGAACTTAATGATCTCGGAGGTCTTTTCCAACCCAATCGATTCTATGATTCTATAATAAGTCACAGCAAAAAGATTTATCGTGCCCTATACAAAAGTATCAATCCAAAGGCAGATTGTCAGCTCCTTAACTTGGTCTTCTGTGTGTCATTGAGTTGACGTAGTGAAGCTTTATTAGGGTCTTACCCAGCCAGTGGTGGATTTCCTCTGAGGCAGAGGATGTCCCCAGAGGTAAGAAAGCCATCCCACATCCCCACCTGCCTTCCCTGCCCAGCAGAGGAGATGGCACGAGGGTTAGAGGCAAAGGGATGCAGCCCGAGCAGAAGAGGGCTGTGATACTTGACTGCTCGAGCAGCTAGCACTAATTTGAGCAGCCCAAAGGTCACAACTATTTATGCAGATAAAAGGTCAATGGCAAGCTGGCATGTGGCTGCAGGCTATCTTGGTACGCACTTCACCCGGGGCACTGATACAGGCTTCTGATTCACAGTTTGTCTTTCTGCATGAACTTTCAGGCCAAGCTTTGGCTGGGGAAAAAAAAATCTCTGCCATAGGAGTTGACACAGTTAGGATCCAGATGCAATATTTTGTGGCTCATGCTCATCTATAGCTAAATCAAACCTTTGAATCATTATTTATAAAAGCAGCCAGATTCTGAACAGTTTGCTCAGTATTTAATCAGCCCTTTATGTGCATAAACCCCTCTGAAAGCATGCCTGAGTGCAGATAGAGGAAAAAGTGAGCAAGGTGCACAGGATGTGACCTGCTCACACAGAGTCAGTGAAAGGCCTGCTGAGTTCAATGGAGATGGGTTCTTCAGCTGTCAGTGTGTGTGTGGATATAAATCACTTTAAACATGCAGGACCTTACGGCACAGGACTAAAGGACCTGGTTTGAATTTACAGAGCGGTTTCAGTTTAGGTGAAACAATGTCTATTTGGGTGGAAAAGGGAAGTAGAGATACTATGTTTAATCTAGTCATATTCTACACTATATTTGAAGTTTCATAGTCAATAAGTGCTTCATCCTTTGCTGTCATTAGAAAATGAAAATATATTTTAACCTTCTGTTCCAGCAGCTATCTGTCTACCTGCACTGATTTTAACAAAATCCTTTTGCTTTCTACTGTAAGTCAGTCCCACATGCCCTGGACCCCAGTGGGAAGTGTGCAAAATATTTTGTGACATTCCACTACCCCAAGAAAAGGTAATGGGAAAGCATTGGTTTGTTTTTCATCACAGAGGTATTTGGCACTATGCCCTGATTAATGTTGCAGCAATAACTTTATTATAAACACTGTTTTCCCTCCCCCAGTAATTTTTTAACAGGAGTTGCCTATTATTCTGTCATACTCTGTTTGTTAATAAATAAAAAATATGAAAACCTTCCATGTAGAAAGCCACCAAACCCAAAAGTCTTCAAATATAGAAAAGCATATTTTTCTTCTAGCCATCTTTTTCTGTCAAAATGGAGAATTACCAAGTTCTTCCTTGATTACTGTCTTCCCAGATCTCCATACGAGGGGAAGTTTAAACAGTTGCTTGGATGCATTTTGTCAAGTTTATTAATCCCATTATACTACTTTGTCACTCCATATTTTGTGGGCTTGGCTTTGGATGAGCTGAAACAAACCCTTAACAATGGCAAGTCTGGTTGAGAAATAAACATATTTCCTATGTGTTTTCCCACGGAAAATGGCAAAATCCTGACCCCTAGTTTGCTGGTACTTCCTCAGTCGTATTCAGCAAACTGAAGAGTGTTTCCATTCTAGACTGAGGTTTGTTCCCTCATGATGATAATCACTGGGAGGTGGTTCTCACAGATGAAGGTTTCTGCCCCATAAGTAGAAGAGCAAGGACTTATCAAAGGAGAGAAAAAGAAGCCTTTGAAGACATTGGAATACATTCTGCAATTTCTTACTTTATGCTACCTGTTGCAAGTGTTATGATATGACTTCTAGTCCCTGGAAAACAGAATTGTACTACAGATGATGACTGTGGGATTTATGCTATCTTGGAACAAATACAGGGTTTATGCGTCCCCTCCTAATAAGGTATTTAGAAAACGAAACACAGAAAAAGCAAGATCTTGCTCACAGTTAGTGTTGAGGGCCACCTATTCTTGTACTTGAAGAACATGGCTTAGAAAGGGGATCTCCTACTGCCTCTGACCAGGCAGTGTTCTCATCTTTCAGAATGATACACTGGTGAGATGAAGACATAGAGCTAGGTTTTCCTCATATAAGCACAGAAAACACTGCTGGTTTGTGGACAGTGTTCTATCAGAAATCTCCACAAAATGGAAGCAGTAGTTTATCTCTTTAAAAGAATAATTAAAAAAAAAATTGTGAGTCCCACTGGCTTTTTACTCTTAATCCAGGTCTAGAGCCTGTCATTAGGCACCTTCCTTCAGCCTCTCTCGGTTTTATGTTAGTGCACCCACCTACTTTTTTGGACTTTCCAGTGTAGTTTCATGTTAGTGAATGGTCACAAGATAGTTAAAGAGTCAGCTTTGGGTCACCTGAATCAGCTTTACAACATCTAGCCTCAAGCAGGGGACTCATGTAATCCCCACAATAGAGCTCTGTATCCGCTGGCTGCAAACCTGAATGGCTTCCTGAGGGGGTCTGGCAGTCTGTGGTAAGCACCACACTGCTCCAGCTACCTTGCTACCTGTATGTGAGTTACCTCAATGCCATTTGGATATACCTGCACTGCCTTCACCATTGACCCAGCTATGGGTGTATTCTGAAAGTGTAATGCAGTCCCTTCCGCCTGGGACTCAGACCATGTAGTGCTCTTGTCTATGCACTTCCTACAGAAACTGAAGTGTGGGAGGACTCTCCTGTCCTGTTCTGCAGGGGAAGAAATGACATCCCTGTGATTTAGGGTGATGCAGTCCAGGTAGGAGTCCTTCAGGGACCAGGCACAAAGGACAGGAATGTGCAAGGAAAAAGTCCAACTATTCCCACAACCATGTTTATATCAGAGGAGATGTGTTCCATCCAACACAGTCAATAAACCTCTATTTTTTAATACCTGCTGCTGCCATCCAGATGAGGTGAGGGTAGCTGGATGAGCAGTCACCCCAGCTCCTCTGAATTCTCAACATTCTGGGCTGTTTGATCAACAGATGATCCCAGGATAGCAGGAACAGGGATGTCTCATTTAGCACCTTAAAATTTAGCACTCAACTAAGTTTTTCCTTGCTGAGGGCTGAATGGGCCTTCCAAGTACATCTGGGTGGCTAAGTATTGATTTACACTCTAGTTTTATCCCCATGAAGTTGGAACTGGGGATAAAGGCCTTTCTCAGGGAGACAGGTTATCTATTACAGACATAGCTGGGAAAAATCAGACCCATTATGCAAAACACAGCCATGAGCTATTTTCCTTCTGTATGTAGCAGTTAGTTAAATGCTAAGTGTTAGTACTTGCTGTCAGTAGAGAACTTTCTTCTTCCTACCTCAGAAATTCACTCATAAAATTTACAGTTAATTTCTAATTAGGTTGTTCAAATTATAACTATAATGTTGAGGAGGCAGCTGTAGCATTTTATACCATTGCACAGTGCTCTGTACACATCAGTCCAAATGAACCATTAAAGTATTATTAGAATGATAGAATAAATCGCATTTACACAATATTAAATATACCACAAAGAGTAACTGTGAAAATTGCTGGCATATGCAGCTCATCTAACCTTGGAACTCAAATTGCTTCTCTAGTTTGCTGCCATAATCCTGAAACTGGACTTCTATAAAACTGTATTTCTCTGTTGGGAGCAGGGGGAGGGGGAAGCACGGTGCACAAACACTGACAGATCTGTTAAATTACATACCAAAGAGAGAAATTATCACGTTAAAAAGCCAGAGTCAGTAGAGCTATACCTGACCATTGCAACAGAGGAATCACCATCAATTCCCATTATTGCTCTGTCAGAGGTGTCAGTGGCAGCCCGCGGCTGCGGCCGGTCATTTGATGTATTTCCCTGCCTCTCCTGGCACATGCAGCCTGCAGAGTGTCAGCTGGGCTGCTGGAAAGCAAGTCTGCTTCTCTAGGCTACCAAGAAAGGACCTCAGTATACCTGAGAATCTCCACCTGAGATTGCCAACAAGCCCTTTGTGAAAGGGGCGAATTCCCCCCTCTCCCATTAATTTCACTGGGATGTTCACTTTAATGCTTAGTAATGCCGCTGGAAGGGTTGGTGTAATTTCACGGGTAGTGTAATTGCAAGTTAACTTCGTGGCTGATCTCTTCAACAGATGGAAGCAGGGTGGGGGTGGTGATGAAACCCACAGGAAATGGGTGCTGCTGGAGGAAAATGCAGATGGAAAAGAGGAGACACATAAGAACAGAGAAAGGGAAGAGAGAAAGATCAAGGAACCAGGGGGCATAAGAAACATATGGCAGAGGGAGGATGCTCTGAATGACCACTTCTTTAGAGAAAACTGAACATAACCAAGAAGAATAAGAATAATTTAATATAAAGTACAGACACCAAGTACTTTAAGGGACATGAAAAAAATCCCAAAACACAACAGTATGGTGGTCAGGTTCTCTGGGATCAGACATCCTTGCATTCAAGTCCCTGCTCCTCAGCAGACCCTTAGGCCATAACTAAAGAGCCTGCATTCTGTTTATGCTGTGGGCCTCACGTTTCCCACAGCCTCCATGCTCCTGAGGCTTCACAAGCAGGACTCAGGCAGAACCTGCTGTCTTGATACAGCCTTTCCACGCATACTTTTCATCAAATCTCTCAGGACCAGCTTCATTCAGAAATGTTTATATACCTCATCTCAATAGATTCCTTGAGACTTGGCACCTGAGTAGGCCAGGTGTCACAATGTTTTGCCTCCCTGAGGTGCTGTGAGGATAAAGGACAGATGCCGAGGAAAGGATTTGGCACATCAGGCCCATCACTGTGCACCCGTGGGCGTTCCGTTGCCAGAGCCCCAGCTAACATCTCCACAGAGGGTGGTTTTGCTCTCCACAGACGCACCAGCGCTCTGCTCTGCCCTGCTCTGCTCCAGATTGGAGGGTGTGACATGGATTCACCCTGAGTGCCGCTATGCCGCTTTTATTCCAAATCTAGAGCAGGTGATGAATTTTTTGGTCAAGAACTTGTCTGCAGTGATTCATGCCTTGAGAAATGTAAAGAAGTCGGGAATGTCAGAGCAATCCTTAAAGCTGAACCAAAGCGGGCACTGGGGAGGAGGAAAACTTGCTTGAAGCTCATCTGTCTGCACGGAGCCCAGCCTGACCACAGGTAGGGAATTTGCTCCTGCTTCCTCCAGGAATGTGTCACAGTAACTTTGGAAGTAATTCCTTTCTCTGCAGAGTATCTTATTCATCTAGGGATGTGTTACATGTTGAAAAAATGTTACCAGAGTTTGACAAGATGATGGCTCAGATACGCTTGATTTATGGCCGTGAGAGGAAAGGAGGCCTAACAAACTAGCGTAACACAAAACAGTAACTGCAGATCGACTTCAAGGCTGAGGGCCAAATTTAAGTTTTACTGTGTTGTTTTCTGTATTCCCTATGATCACAAAGTCAGGAAGAGAGGATGAGAGGCACTGGACTGAATCAAGCCGTACCTAATTATTTTAAGAAACCAGGTCTTCTTCTGTTTGGGTTTTTTTCCCCCTCTTTGTTCCTGAATTCAGTGGACACAAGATTTCCTGAAGAGAAAGCAGGCCTGAGATTTTCAATTAATATTCAGGGCCAAAAACTCAAAGAATTTCCATTAAAGAGTTTGTTCATGCCAGTCCCCTCCCAAGCACATCCTATTTCTATGGCCTATAAACCAAAGAGACTGCAAAGAGCAGAGATGAGGAAAACCTCTTTAGTCTGCAAAGTGAGAGACATTGCTCTAGTTTTTGTAGCGAGTTGATAGATATAAAATACTATTGATTTACATACTGTATAAATATCAACTAAATAATTCTTTCAATAGATATGGAAGTACATTATTTGTATTGAAATGTGATTGGTAATTTGTATTCAGATTTAGGTCAGAAAACTTGGACCCTCAAACTTTAATAGTGGGTTTATGGCCCCAGAAATGAGTGTTGTGGTTTTCAGAACATGGCAGGTGGGTCTGCTGTCACTGCACTCCACCAACATTGCAGCTCTTTGTTGAACTATGTTTGCAAATATATGTGCAAGTTTGAAAATTGTATCTGAAGCCATTTGCCCAAATGCATCTTACAGAAAACACTGGTAAGACTCGAGATTTTGGCTCAGAATTGCTGGCCACCTGTTCTGCTAAGGCACAGGACCTACATGGCTCCTAACAGGGAGGAACACGAAAAATGTCCAGCTGGGGAGGTTTAGGTTGAACATTCAGGGAATTCCTCCACAGAAGGGGTGATTAGACATGGGAATGGACTGCCTAGGGAGGCGGTGGAGTCGCCATCCCTGCAGGTGTTTGGGGAAAGGCTGGACATGGCCCTCAGGACATGGTCTGACTGACACGGTGCTGGTTCGGTCCCAGGTTGGACTCGACGATCTCAGGGGTCTTTTCCAACCTGATTGATTCTGTGTAATCTATCCTTTTAAACAACTCTACCAAGCGACGAAGTATCTCTGATGGCTTGCAGCGCGAGGTGGGAATTTTTTTTTCTGGACTGTGCTGGATGCAGAGAGTTTCATTTAGTAACTGTGTGTGTGGGTGAGGCTTTCCGGAGCACGGCGAGATTAACGGCTCGAAACAGTGTGGCAAAGACGGCCCCGGGGACAGGGCTCGGGGCCGGGGCAGGGCAGGGGCCGGGGCTGGGGCCGAGGCAGGGCAGGGCCTGGACCGGTGGCCGATGGGGTNCGGGCGAGGGGGAGGGGTACCCGCCTTCCCGGCCCAGACTGTGCATGTCCGAGTGACGCATTGCAGGTACGAACCCGCCAATCAGCGCGCTCCGTGCGGAGTCCCTGTACTCCTCGGCATTTTTTTGCCTGAGATCCTCTTCCGCCAAGGGAAATAGTCCCTCACCCTGCCCCCNCGGCGGTGCCCGTGGCCTCTGTGTCCGCCGTGTCGGCGGTGCCCGTGGCCTCTGTGTCCGCCGTGTCGGCGGTGCCCGTGGCCTCTGTGTCCGCCGTGTCGGCGGTGCCCGTGGCCTCTGTGTCCGCCGTGTCGGCGGTGCCCGTGGCCTCTGTGTCCGCCGTGTCGGCGGTGCCCGTGGCCTCTGTGTCCGCCGTGTCGGCGGTGCCCGTGGCCTCTGTGCTCGCCGTGGCGGCGATGCCCATGCCCGTGGCCGCTGTGGCCGCTGTGGCGTTGGGGCCCTCACGCAGTGCGGGCGAGGGGGAGGGGGACCCGCCTTCCCGGCCCAGACTGTGCATGTCCGAGTGACGCATTGCAGGTACGAACCCGCCAATCAGCGCGCTCCGTGCGGAGTCCCTG
>VWZD01003721.1:355557-367167 GCA_013396695.1 Sakesphorus luctuosus
GGTTTTTCCTGCACCTCGCCGCTCCGTGGGCCGGGCCGCGGGGGCTCGGGGGCCGCGGGGCCGCGCTCAGGGCGCGGGGGAGCCGTGCCGGGCAGGGCGCGAGGAGCCGGGACTTGTTTCGCGGCGCCGCTCGCAGTCGGGGGAAGGGAGGGGAGGGAGCGGCGCGGAGCGATCCGGGCGGGCGGTGAGGCGGTTTATGAGGCGCCGGCGGCGGGCGGGCAAGGCTCAGTGTGAGGCGAGCCGTGCAGCGGGCAGGTCGCGCAGCGTGCGCCCCGTGCAGCTCTCAGCGCCCACCGTACCCCGCAGCCAGGCCGGGCCATCATGGTGAGTCCCTGGGCGCGGGGCAGCCGCGGGGTTCGGCGGGCACCGCTGCGGGGCTCGGCATGTGGGGCGGGGGGGAGGGCGGCGGCTGCGTTGGGTGCGGATGGGGGGGAGGTCGGTTGGTGTGGGGCGAGGTCGCGTGTGGCGAGGTCGCTACAGAAGGGAGGGCGGAGGAGGGTAGGGCTGCGGGCGTCCCTCGCTGCGGCCGGCGGGCTGAACCTGGCGCGGATGGTCCCGCTCGGAGGCGCCGTGTGCGTGGGAGGAAGTGGCGGCGGCGGCGGATGGGTCCCGCCCGGGTCCCTTTCCCGCCCTGGGGCGTTGGTGTGGATTCAAATCCAAACGGCCCTGGGTCGGCGGGAGCGCCGTGAGGCGGCGCAGGGCGGGTGCGGGGGGAGCGGCGGGGGTAGCGGTCCCTCCCGGGAGGGCACCCGGGGCGCTGCGAGCGGGCGAAGGAGCTTGCCACGATGGCATCGGCTCCGCTTTCTTATCGCTTCCCCCCTCCCTTTCTCTGGCGTGTGCGGCTGAGGGCGCCTGGGGAGCCAGCCTAAGATGTCCGGCTCGCTAGCGAGGTGTGCTGCGCCTGGCCATAATAATGCACTGCGGAGCCCTGCAGCTTCTGAGCAGCATGATGATGAGGGGCAGGCTGTGCCTCACTGCACCATCGCCCTCCTCGCTAGACCTCGCGTTGGAGCCCCTGCGATTCCGTGGTAGCGCCTTACTGTTGGTGGCTCTGTTGGACAAGGGATTATTTGTGTTCCTTTTTTTTTTTAATCAGTTTTGGCTTCCCGTTTTGGTCACTGCAAAGGACAGTCCTGCGTTCTTAATTTTTCTAGCGATGCGTTTAGGATTTTAATCTGCTGTCGAAATAAAACGCATTTTGTGGGATCGGAGAATTGTTTCAAATTCGGTCTAGAGGATGTGAGTTTAGTGTTTTGGTTTTTTTTTAAATTAAAACTAATGGATAATGAGGAACGTACAAAAAGGACCAATTGTGTTGCAAAAGCAGCACCACTGATCACTTAGTGCTACCTCTGCATTAAGAGAAGATGCAGTATGGTGGAATAGTGTTTTCATTCATTACGTGCTTCTAAGGAATCAGAGCACTGTCAGCTCGTCATGTCTAATTTGAACGATGGGTACTTAAAATTTAGGGTTTTTTGAATTACTGTCTCTGGGCAAAGAAATTAGGTGAGTCAAAGCCTGAATTGGTTCCTTTACTCGAATTGTGAACCTATACAGCAAACCATCTATAAAGGAGGAATAAAAACCAGTGGACCTGGTAGCAAAAGACTTAACTGCATTCAATCATCATCTGTAGAGAACCAAAAATGGAGTATCTTCAAGCAAGGCCTGTGTAAAAAAAGGGTGTGTCCAGGAGGCACAGGGACACTGAGTGTGGGTATAGTTCATCCCGACAGACCAGACTGGCTCAACCTGTGACTGTACGTTGTCCAGTACTCCCCGTGTTAGATAAGGCAGAATGATTTGCTCCTAGAATAAGCTAATTTGCCATAAGCCTGGTTTTAGTCCATATGTGCTAGTCTGTCTGGTTCTTGTTCTGCAGTTAGTCCTGCCAGAACAGAACTGTTCCTTCAGATCCGATGCCTGTGCAGTGCGCCGAAATGCCAAGTTTCAGAGGGGAGCAGTCTCTTCGATTTGCTGGTAGCTCTATCGGGCGGTGTCAAGTCAGCTCTGTGGAGGAGCTCCCAAACTGGTTACTGCATATGGCTGTAATGAAACACCACCTCTAGAGGCTGCGTGTGCCACAGAAACCGCCACAGACACCAGCTCCCCTGCTTTCCTGGGAGGTTTAGATTCTTTGTCAGGTCCTCCGCACAAACAGGGCGGGGGGATGGGAGCTACTGCAGTGAAAATGAAAGTACTGCAATGTGAATCACAGAATGCCGTAGCAAATCTGTGATGGCATCAAAGGAGGTTTTCATGTGGGTCTTGGCCGTGGTAAGGGGCATGTCAGGCTTTCAGCATAGACACGTTCCAGTCCGCATTTGAACCTTTGGTTCCGAAGTTGTGTTGCCGCGGTGAAGGTGTGCGCACTGCCACGTGCGGGGCACGGTTATCTACCCGAAATTCGGGGCAGCCAACTGCAGGAGGCCCCTCTCGGAGGGGCAGAGTGGCCTGGGGCTCACACGCAGGGTTCCAGGCGCTCAGCCCCTCCACCTGGGTGGCATGGGAGGCAGCGATCTGGCAGGCTTGCTGGCCCCGCCTTTTACTGCTGTTGCGCAGCAGTCCCTGCAGAGCCCAGCACTGCAGAGTGCAGATGGTGTTTGCTCAACCTTGCCCCACCTCCCCGCTTATCTTTCAACTGCCACATACCTGTGCCTTCTAATAAGCTTCGTGCTCTTCTCAAGTACTGTACCTTCGTACAGGTACTGCAGAGCTAATCCACAGTCATGGCTGGAATGTTTGAAGGTGCTGGAGGAGTTGGGATGAAGAGCTTGGGAACGCTTAACAGCTTACACGCTGCTATGTCATGCCTCTTCGTGTAAAATTGTTTATATAAAACAGTACGTGACTCAACTTGGTAACCCATAAATACTGACCTAAATAAACTAGGTTCCTGCTGCTTAAATCTGATCTACAGCTTTCTGTGGATATAAAGGACTTACAAAAGTGCATCACATTGTTCTCTTCACTCGAACAGTAAAAATGTAAATAGCATGCAAAGGTCTGAGTCTGTGTTAATGATGCTCTCCAGAGAAGCGAAAATCTGTGAGGCTTCTGCTGGGTGACCAGCCATCTTCTCAGAAGTGTTGATGCCACCCTGGTCTCTCTGTATTTTTTTTTTTAAACGAAATGTTAACTTGCTTGATAATACTTCCTACTGCAGCTGAAGTTTGGACAAGTGGAATCTGTAGGTGCCAGTACCCATTGGCTGCTGTTTTAAAAGTTAGTCAGTAGTGTGGTCTTGGTTCTTTGAAGTAGGTGAGCCCCAGGCAGTCTGAGAAATAAACTGATCATGGCCTTTATCTTGGGCTGTTGCTGTATTATATGTATATTTTTTTTGCTAAACAGTTTACTCTTGTATGGCTGCTTGAGCATCTGCCTTTGCTTCTGTTACAAGAAGAATAACCGGCAGCTGATGATTTGTTACATTTGTATGCAACATAGAAATGTAATTCAAGTTGAAATTATAAAGTAAAAACTGACAGGTGTTGCATATACCTCTTTCTAAGTCTCCCCTTAATGTGTAGGGAAACTTTGTTAGGCACAACTAGTGACCAAAAATTTTCTGTCAATTATGAAGGAATTACAGAAAGGTTGCTGCTGAAGTGGTCACAACAGAAACCAAACTGAAAAAGCAGCGATTTTAGCTTCAGCTCTTCAGTGGGGTACTATGAAGTAAAAAGTTCAGAAAGCTTCCCTGAAGGAAGTGTGTGGCCTTATTACTGCAACTGAACTGAACCTGTGCCGAATTTGTGTGAAGAATCAGCTGATGGGAGAACCTGGGGAAAGCATTTCTACAATCCTCTGCCTTTGTGCCCTTTCAAAGCAAAGTCCATTTTGGGTTTGGCCTCAAAGACTGAGGGGTTTTATTACTGTCAAATCCAGTTGATTCAAAACTGGTGATACTTTCAAATGATGTATAAACGAGGGCTTACTTAGGCACAGAAATTGTCCTAGACCACAGAACCATTCCCTGCTGGCCCTTTTAACTCCTACCTTATGCTAGTAGAGTCAGTGTAGACAGTGGTCTGAGAAAAGTCTATAGACAGCTGTATGTCCCTGAAATGACTGGTTTGGGCTGAACCTGATACCTTGGTTTTTTACAGCCACAGGTCTTGGACATGAAGCTTCATGTTAATCAAGGGATGATTCAATTCTAGCAGAGAGTATATTCTTCTAATTTTAGCATTGTGACTTAGCAGAAGATACCAGTCTTCCTTAAATTCGGCATTTGGAGGTTAGTGCTGCAGTACTTAAAGTGCTGGTGTTGAAGCTGAGGTTAGTACTGTGCTGTGTGAATGAGGTTTGAAAACCCGTCTGTCCATAGGGAGGGACCCGTGTGCCTTGAGCTTGTTGCCTGGGTAATTGATTGATACAAGTGGTAACATATTACTTGGGTGTATCAGATATTGCAGGGTCAGGAAATGACAATAGTCTCCCAATTCGTGCTTAGCAAGCAATCCTGGTGACTTTTGAGCTGAATCAGAACTGTTTCAGAAGGCTACAGATTAGTCATGAAGAGCAGCTGCCATATTTAGAGGCTTCTACAGGTCTTGTTTTGCCTTGACTTTTGTTGCGACTATAATCATATTCTCTTTTATTGCAGGCTGATCAACTGACAGAAGAGCAGATTGCAGGTGAGGCTTTTGTGCTGTGTTGCTACTTCTACTTGACCTGGCATATCTCTTAACCCACTGACAGTGTTGTTACACAAGATATTTCACCTTCTTAGACACTGAAGTGATAATATGCTGGAATGTTCTGTCACCTAAGTTCTGAAGGCTTATCTAAAGTAAAAGCACCATGGATATAGTGAATGTGAAGTGTAGTTATTAAACAATCTTCACATCTTTTCTGGCGAGCAGACTTGTGACTCTTCATTTGTCTCTTATGACTACAGAATTGTCCCAAGTGCAAATGGAAGTGGGGGGTGGGGGTGGAGGTGGAGCAGGGCAGAGGACACTGACAGGTCTCTGCTGAAGGCTTGGAATCTGCAGTACTTTTCTAACAGAAGGCAAAAATAATCTACTTTGCTGTCTCCTGTCAGCAGAGATGTTTGAGTGGCTCTTGTTGATGACAGCAGAGACTGGCTTCATGATGACAACTCTTGATATTCCATATTTGGAACTGCATTTTGTACTGGGACACAAGTGTTGTGTGTGTGCTGTTCTGATGGCCTGGCACTTGCTCTGAAATGCTGAAATAAATGTGCATCTGTTGTATCTTAGTATTGGCCCCTAAAATGGGTTATGTACACTTACAGATGTTTATTCATGGCAAAAACTTGGGGTTATCGTGTCTCTTACTCATGCAGCCTGCACAAACTTGTTTGTTTTTTATTGTTCGCTGTAGACTTATTTTCATTTCAATAATTGATGTGACTTAGAGCTGGTATTGCAGAATTCAGCCTTGCCAAAGACATTAAGAAACTTCACAGATTTGATAGGACAAGTGTATAGTGTTAATACTAGAAAGTCTTAGTGTGCATAACTGTCATGTGAAATTATTTTAGAGGATGTTAAAGTTCTGCTAATCTGGTAGTTCCAGGTCAAGCATACAAATAACAGCCTCTAAGAGACACTACTGTTTAACTACAGTATAGCTTTTAAAAGACACTGTATTAAACAGAAGTGTCATTATGAGCTGGTTTGTTTTTGCCGTAATTGCCAAATCTGAAGTGTAAGAACATTCTTCTGTAGCTTTTAGACTTTAGAAGCTTGCTTTTACTCAAAGGAGACTAATTATGGTTTTGTGGAAAATCTTCAGTCTATTTACTTGTTGCCATGGTACTGTCTAAGAGTAAGCATAAGCCAAATTTAGTTCAACTTAAGATTTTTTTTTTTCTGGAACTGGCCTACATGTCCTGAAGGTTTTGTGACCAGTTTTGTTGGAGCAGACTTTATCAATTGTCACTGCTGTCTTTTTATTAGAGGTTCATTGTTCCTTTAATAAAGAAGCTTTATTAATTGATGTAGCTGATTATGGAATATAAACAGGAAGCTTATTATCTTGGGATTAGTGCAAATCTTAGCTATTTCAGTAATGATAGTATAGTCCTTGGAGCCAGAAGTACAGGTTTTTGTCTGCATGGAAGGAAGGAAAGTATATCTTGGTATCCAGTGTAAAATGGCCTGCCAGTTTCAGTTTGCTGTTGGTGTTTCATTAAGCAGGAACCTCAGATGTGCAGACATGAGCCTGGTCTAGCGGCCACATAAGGTGCTCTGTTAGGGAGCCATCCCCAGTACTCCTTAGGAAGGGCTGCAGCCCACTGAGCAGTGTGCTTAGCTTTGCTGCTTAAGGCCAGTGTCCTCCATGGGAAGACTCTTACAGGTTAAATTTATGTGTTCTGCAGAGACTGTGACTTAAAAACCTTGAGCTACTGCTACTCTAATTGAGCACCTCTGAGGATACCTGGGTTTTGATTTGAAGGCAAACTCAGTAAATGGTACTGCAAGGCAGAGACATTTCCTTTCCTAAGTAGAAGACCAGAGTACTGAAAGCAGCCACATCTGTGCTTAAAATCTTCCACCACTGCTGCAAAGCACCAGAGTAGAGTTGTTAAAGATTCAAGATGTTATTTCCCATGGAACTAATTGATCATGTAGGACTGAAGCTTCTTGTCAGTGTAGGTAGGAATGAAACATTTCCAAGATTTTGTTCATAGGAAGGACTGATTTTGAAAGCTGAGTAGGTACTGAAAGTGAATACTGGCTGGCAGTTTCATTTGGTAAGAATTGAAGTTGCTGAGTCAAATGGCCATCCCTTCGGTCAGGCCTATCAAAAGGTCCATGGATCAGGACCCTTTGATGTGGGTGGGTGGTCAGATGGGGGGGCAGCCTGAAGATGCCTTTGTCCCACAGATAACTGGTCTAGTGAGCTCTCCTTCCTTCCAATAGACCTCAGGGTTCCAAATGGGCTCTGTGAACAAGCAGGCCTGTGTATGATGTTTGGCAAGTCTTGTTCCTTTACTGGGCTGAGATTCTCTATCGGGGATCTGACCACAACAGGGATTTAGAATTTGTATCATAGTAGCAATAGACATGTTTAAGCGTTGAGCTCCTGGTGTAGCTGTGAAGAGAACAATTGACATTCTCCTATAAAAATTCCAAGCATAGCTTGCTAAACTGTGTAAGAGTGGGAATGGTAGCCCTGGTTCACTGAACATATTAGGTCACGGAAGGCTGCTGCTTCATCTGGAAGGGTGATATGGTGCAGAGGTGCCTCATGAGCTATGGTTTAAAAGAACATTTTGAGCTGTGGTGTTGGAGTTCACATTCTGTTGGATTAGCCTTTCTTCATGGGCCTTGGAAGTAGTAGTGTTTTTCTTGTGATGCAGGATGTTTCTTAGAAGGGTGGAAAGGCTGAAACCTTGTAGCCTTGTTAAGAGCATTTTCAATTGCAATTTGGTGTGGAGAAGTGGAATAGAGAGGATTTGCTTTCCATACCACGTGGAGTCATAAAGTGTGAGGGTTTTTGTGATCTTACGTTGCAGAAAGCCAGAATTGAGTTGCTCACTAAACTTCAGTATTTCATGGCTGCCTTTGCTAGCCATGGCTGCAAATCCTCCAAAGCTGTGCTAGGTTCCTCTTGTTCCAGTCTGAACTGTATCTGCGTAGGTTGTTACTCCTTTCTTCTAATTACTGGAGGTGGTTCCTAGAAGTGGTTAAATAGGCATTTTAGTTGTATTCCTAACTTGATTCAGCATTTCTAACGGGACTATGCTGCTAATCTTTGACTGACTTTATTTCCTTAGTGGTTATGCTCATGACTTATAGCTGGTTGCTTCTTAACCTACAGCATTTTAGAGTAAAAGAAGGGCAGGCTTGTCTTGTGAGTAATTCCTTTCAAGTGTTCAGAACATAACACTGAAAAGTCTGTTTTTGTAGAAATCAGGTATTTGGATTTTGTGTAAAAATTAAGTATTACCTTTTCTAAGCAGGGTCGGTGCAGTACTGTGAAGTTTGCTTTGTGTTTGGGTTTAGTGGTGGTTGACCTTCACATGAAGGATGAAGTGGTTAACAGCTAAACATCGTGGATAACAACTGAGTGCTTGACTCTTCAAGGAGGCTCAACTTGCCTCATTTGAGGTCCTTCCATGTGATAAACTGTGAACTTCTGTAGTAGGCTTGACCTGAAAGCCTTTCCTTCCCTGGTGTAAAACTTAAGTCCTAATAGGCCAATTTGTTGCCTCTTAAGATAACTGGAACTGGCCTCAAAGTCTATTTGGAAGTGACTGTAGGTACAGTTACAGCTGCCTGTTTGGGTAGTCCTGCTGCTTCTGCTTGGGGATTGTACAATATTGGCTTGGAACTGTTTCATCTGGTCCTGTGGTAGCCTTCCTCCATTCTTATGTGCTAAACAGCGCCAGCGTTGGGTTTTGGAACACTTCTCACTGTTGTACGTACAAGACTGGGGGTTTTCCTGGATGGGACTTGACTCTGACTCTGGTATTAGAGCTGCATTCATGAACTACAAAAACCCTATTTTTGTAGTTGCATTTTTAACACTTGGCAGCTTGTGTTCACCTCAAGGGTTTCATTCAGAGTATGAAATGGATGAAGGAAGACTTCATGCAGGTCATGTGAAAACACAGTTTTTACTGTGACTAATTCTGGTCTGGGAAGCCTACCATCTGGAAAGCTGACTGCTTGGAAATGTTGAAAAAAGTAATTATTGGAAGTATTTCTGATGCAGGAGTACCCTTGAGCTGATGAGTTGTGCAAAGGCATGATCTTGGGTGCCTTGAAAGCTATAAAAGGATCTGAACTCTACAAGGGAATAGTGAAGATTTTCATGTTTAATTGTCATGTGTTTCTGAGCTACTACAGTCCAGTGAGCTGGTTTCAGGTCTGTGGCCAAAGACAAACAGATGGCGTGGATTAAAACCAACTCCTTTTTTGGACTGGACAATTAAACATGTTATGCTTGTGCTAATATTTCTGGCTACAACATAGCCATTGTAGGGGGGTTAAGAGGTAGTGTTGATACACAGCTAAAGCAGTCTTAGAACTAACTAGTCAGAAACATTTCTGTGAAGGCTGTTTCAGGATACAGCAGGGCTGAAGCAGTTTTCTAAGCAGCTTTTTAGAAGTGAAGACTCCAGTGATGTTTCTCCTTAAACAGCTGTGGTGGCAGATACTGTTCAGACATCTGTGTCTAGCGGAAGTGGGTTATAATGAGAAACTTGGTTTTAGTTTGGTCTGACCATACCTTTTTCCATTGACTCATCTCTATTAGTAATGAAGTGCTAATAAGCTATAGCATTTGGATCTTAAGTACCAATTTTCAACTTTTTCAAAGTGATTCCATGTTGTTTTCTGTTGAGATACAGTTCCTACCAGGAATGCTGATCATTCTAGTTACAGGTGGCTACTTCAGCTCTGTGTTAGGAATCCTTGTTCAAGATAAATAGTAACAAGCATCTGAGTACTTCCGAAATGGATGACCTCCCATCTTAATTTAGGCCAAAATGTGGTTGATTAGTAGACTGGTGGGTAGTTTTTCAGATGCTGGTGCTTCGACATTGGTATTACAATTACAGCAGGCTGAGTAGTATACCAAAATTTTCTTATAAGAATGAAATCAATAACTTGAAACACGTTTCAAGGCTGAAGAGATTAACTTTTTTTGTTGTTGTACAGAATTCAAAGAAGCCTTTTCACTATTTGACAAGGATGGTGATGGTACTATAACTACAAAGGAATTGGGGACAGTGATGAGATCGCTTGGTCAGAACCCCACAGAAGCAGAACTACAGGATATGATCAATGAAGTAGATGCTGATGGTAAGGCTTTACTAATAAGTAATTTAATAAAATGCATAAAACACATTTTTCTAACAAAATAATTGTCTTTCAGGCAATGGCACAATTGACTTTCCAGAGTTTCTGACAATGATGGCAAGAAAAATGAAAGATACAGATAGCGAAGAAGAAATTAGAGAAGCGTTCCGTGTCTTTGACAAGGTACTATAACGTTTACCTGAAGTATTCCTTGTAAGAAAACTGTCTGACTTCTAATGTGCTTCCTCACGGAACTGAGGGGTGTTTGCAGTCCTGTCATCTGGAACCTCTAGATTGGCCAGTCACCCTAAAGTTCAGTCCTCTGTGGTTCTGTACATGAAAGTCAAATGAGTCATCAGGATAGTAGCGGGTGACACCACTTAAGGTACTGCTTGTTATGATACTAAAATAAATACTTGTATGCAGCTGGCAGGGAAATTGTTTCAAGTAACTTAAAATGTTAATATTTTAAATCTTTGGAGTAGTTTTTGTTAAGTAAATTGCTAAAAGGAGTGTAAAGTTGCTCAGCTGATTTAAGGTGCACCTTTGAACCTAAAACATACCCTGGAGGGTGGAGAGGAGAGTCATTTGAGTTAGTATGTACTTCAGTGTTCACTGTCTCAGCTAACATGGAATATGTAAAAGGGGTGTGTGAAGGCCCTGTGGCCTTGCGCTGGGTTTCTCATGAAACAGACCAGTCAGATAAGTAGCTTCTGTTTGAAGAAATAACCACTTGAACCACAGTCACATGATTGTAATAGACATCCAGTAATTAAGAAGGTTGCCAAAGGTACCAATTGCATTGTCAGTGGTATAAAAATGTCTCAGAATAGGGCAGCCAAAGTTAGTCTTTAGATGTCTCTAAGGTGTTGGACAATGTTGAAGATACACTTATAGCTCTCATTTGCCCTGTGCAAATACTAGTGGTTAAAGCTGTGTTACCTTCTTCATGTTGAATTTGCTTTGCAATGTTCTTAAGTTACAAGTGGAGTCATTAGGCCTCAGGCAAGTCTATTCCAGTATTCCTTTTTTCCCCTTCCAGGATGGCAATGGTTACATTAGTGCTGCAGAACTCCGTCATGTGATGACAAATCTTGGGGAGAAGCTAACAGATGAAGAAGTTGATGAAATGATTAGGGAAGCAGACATTGATGGTGATGGTCAAGTAAACTATGAAGGTAAGGAGTTAACTGATTCTTTTTGTGTAGCACTTTGTGTGCTGGTGCTTGTGTGGTTGCTTACAGCCACACCAAGTTTAAATAGGGCAGTGTTCAAACAACACACACAGTGTTCCTTTAAGCTAATGTTCAATTAGTATGTACATTGTGTACCTCTAAAAGGGTTTAAGTTTGAGTGTTATTGCTGCCTTTGTGCCAGAGGCAGAAAAGGACTATTCAGCTGTGCAGTGTAAAAAGTAACTTCCTAAATCTAATGATGGCTAATGACCATTAGAACAAGCAGGTTGTCAGAGATGTTCACTTACTGTTCTGGTCGCTAATGAATGTTGATGTGACTGTAGGAAGTCACTCATTTGTCCTTAATATTTTTAAAATTACTTACTAATCAAAGGGGGAAAGCCTCTAAAATATGTAGAAATTTCAAGACCTTTAGATGACCTCTTCAATATATTTATTTTACACAAATCAGCTGTAGCAGTAACTTATTCCTATTTCCTCCTTTCTTTCTGGCATTGAAACTTGAATAAAGTTGTGCAAGCAGGAGGGCTTTTTTTAGACAATTGTTTGCAGCTTAGACACTAAGCTTGTTTTCATTTTAACTTTCTGAACTTGCTGTAGGAAATGATGAGAGTATTTTCAGAGGT
>VWZD01003721.1:367186-540451 GCA_013396695.1 Sakesphorus luctuosus
GAGGTAATACCTTACTGTTCCTGAGGTGTAGGTGTGCTTGTCCTTTAAAGGCTTTTTGTTTGTTGCCTAAGGATGAACACTCATCTGTGAGTGAAAAGTAATTTTTTATGTACAAGGTTGCTGCCTCATCACTGTGTTTATGAGTAGACTGTTCAGAGACTGCCATTAGAGAGGGTTGTTATCCCTCTGGTTTCCAGTTGGTCTTCTGAAACTTGTGCAACCAGCTCACTCTTTTTAGGTTCCCAGTTTCTTTTCATTATTGGACCTGAAACTATGTTCCAGCACGATAAATGAAGAATCCTGTTTTGTGGGTTTTAACTTACAACGTGCTGTGAATAAGCCTTGAATCAGTTGCTTAAAGACAATCAGAATAGTGCAACTTGGACTCGATGATCCTTCTGGGTCCCTTCCAACTCAGAATAGTCTGTGATTCTGTGACTTGGGCTATTCTGCTTTAGAAAATAAAAAATTCAACATAATGTCTTGCCTGTACACTTACTTAACTGATTGTCACTTCAGTGTGATTTTTACTGGTCTCTTAGTCATTCTTGGCTATCTTGTCCCCATCTGTAAGTCAGTGGGCACAAATAATGTTTTATTTTGGAAGTAAGGTGGTTCCCCAGTTCACTGAGGGATCAACTTTGATAAAACAGTAGAGGCCTCTTGCCATTAAAAATGGGAGGGTTAGGTGTGATTAGTGAGGAAGGAGACTGTCTTGAAGACAGTTTTTTTGAATGTAACTGAAAGTAGGTTTGAAACAATATTCAGCACCAGTATGGTCACTTCTCAGATCTTGCAGTCCAGTTGTTCTCCTGAATAACTCATGCAACTCTTTCCTTTTACAGAGTTTGTACAAATGATGACAGCGAAGTGAAGACGTTGTACAGAATGTGTTAAATTTCTTGTACAAAATTGTTTATTTGCCTTTTCTCTGTTTGTAACTTATCTGTAAAAGGTTTTTCCCTTACTGTCAAAAGAATATGCATGTATAGTAATTAGAAGGCCATTCCTCCATGTTTTTCTCCTCCTTTATCTTACTGTCATTGTTCTGATTTTTGGAAAATTGATCTAAGTAACAAATGTTGCATGTGGCTTACTCTGGATATTTAAGCCCTTCTGCACATCTAAAGTTTAATGGAGTTGGTTAACTGAGGGAACATCTGGATTGTCTATTAAAAAAGTAGGTTTTTTTAGGAGACTTAGGTATGACTAATGTGACAAGTTACATAAAGTAAGCTGGGGTTTACCATGCATTAGCCATTCCTTAGTTAAAGCAACATGCTGGCTCTTGTTCTCTAGAACATAAGAGTTTTTTCCCCTTTCTGTGATGGAGGATAAGGACTCTTGCAGCTCACTGCAGGATAAAACTGAGGTTAATATTATGTGTTATGTGGCTAATGTACTGTAAAAGTCATTTTCCTAGCTTACTTCACAGTAACTTGTTTGTGGCCATGCCTGTAACATGTTGTTGAAATGTGGAGTCTTAACGTTGTGGACGATTGACAGTCAACAATATGAAACTTAAGTTGCACTAATGCAAAACGGGTGATTTATCCAGGTACTCGTACACAAGTTTTTTTTGTACTGCTGGTCCTGTACCAGAAAACATTTTCTCCTCTTGTTACTATGCTTTTTAAACTTTGTTTAGCCACTTATTTTTAAAAAAAATCTGCTTATGGCACGATTTGCCTCAAATCCATTCCAAGTTGTATATTTGTTTTCCAATAAAAAATTACAATTTACCCATACTGTTTCAATGTATCCTTGAATTATTTACAGGAATTGTTCAATGCAGTTGCTGCTCTGTGTTTCAGTATGTAGCAGTTTGGTTTGCTTATGCAATGGATTGGCTGTCTTAAAATAGCTTGGAAGGTGAAAACTTAGTCCTTAAACTCTGGCCCTTAATAGTATTGTTGACTTGAAGAAGCTTTCTTACTAGTAGTTTAAAATGTATTTTACAGTCTTGTGTGGAGCTTGGTGCTTCAATAAACTTACGTAGTGACTGGCTATGCCCACTATCTGTAGACATTGTGAACTGGATGTTGACCTAGTTCAATAGTTGACCTAAAATTAAAATTCCTTGTTCGGACAACTAAACCTGTTTGCTTTCTTTTAATTATTTTGGAGTTTATTCCCTGTCAGCTGCTATATCGGGGTAACTTAGTCTCACACTTGGGCTTTTCTGAAACTGCCATGTTTGAGTTGCCATTCAGGATGCAGCCAGCTCAAAGTACAGGAGGAAAACATTCTCTTAGTCATTTGTTAATGAGCATGACTGTTCTCCTAGCCCTAGTTTCTTGACAAAGTTTAATTTTTTTTTAAAAATCAGAAAACAAACCTGGTTTCAACAAAGGACAGATCCAGGAACTCTCAGTGCCAGAGGCTTGCTTGTACCCATGGCCTCTCTCCTCTCCTGTCAAGAACTGACCTGTCCTTACATATGCTATATGGTTTTCTTGTTTGGGGATTCTTGTGGCCTTTAAACAAAGCATTGGCCCCTGCATCTGGTTACTCTCACTGGTCCCAGCAGAGCAGTTACCTAATGTTTTAAAACTGTTTCAGTCATCTTTGATGTATTTATAATTGCAGTGAACATGTCAAATTAGGACATCTGTTCAATCTGAATTCAAAAACAATCAGATGTTTATGGTCACTGATCTTAAAGCTCTGCTCTTTAAGGGCTATGAACAGCCCTGTTGGCTTTCCAAAGGAGGCTTGTCAAAAGTACTAAGATTGCCAGCATCAGAATTCCTTAGAGCTGTTGTTTGTGTGCTGGCAATGTGATTCAGGAAGCTTATGCAGTCTCAGTTTTCTAGCAGTTAGGGTTTGCCTTCTACAGAATAAGTGACCAAACCAACACTTCCTACCCAGTCTTCATCCTGTGGTCTGGGAGTCTGGGGACAAGACACAGGTGCTTAAGCTGGCACAGTTTGAGGAGAGTTTGACACAACCATCACAACAACCACTTGAGATTCTGAGTTGCTGGAGTATTGGAAATCTCACTTTCAGAGGTAAGTAATGCAAACAGGGATCTGAAATTTTTTTGCCAATCTGGCATCTTAACTTCCAGTAGGCTGGGAATCACAGTTCAACCCATGCTGTCTTCTACAGTTCAGCATGCATGTGGAAGCATCTAAGGTAAAAAGGGAGAGCATCCCTTCCATTAGGAAAGACTGCCCATGCCAAGATACTTGGCTTTTGTAAAAGGAGTGCATGAAGACCACCTTTACTTATGGTCACAAGCTGCTGCTCCCTGCTTGGAGTGTTTTGGTCACAGGAATCAAAGCTCTTGGTTTTGTTCATGTTGCTCTTACATAAATGAGATCCGTGATTTCTAGGTCACTATTGAAGTCTTGTAGCCCTGTTTACATAATTAACTGCAGAATGGGAGTGATAGATATCAGTACTTTCTGCTAATGGAAGGATGTCTCCTGAGGTACAGTCTGCCAAGTGCAGTGGAGGCAAATGGCATTGGTCACAGACCCTTTGGCTGAGCTGTGCTTCCATGTGCTTTTGCAATGCTGAAATGGGTGATCCTTAGGTCACTCCAGGCAGATTCCTGCATGTGTGTGTGGGAACATTGCAATTTCGAGTTCAGCTTCTGATAGCTTTACAAGAGACTATCCTTCACCCTGTACCACAAAGCTGCAGTAAAATGGCTGTTGATCTTTTACACTAAACTGGGCAGTGAGGTGGGAGGTCTTGGGCCTAAAGACATGTGGTCCCTTAATGAGTAGGCTTGGGAGGTGGGGGGGGGATATCCCTCCCATCTGAGGACAGCCAGATTAATCTCAGTAGCACCCAGTGGTGGGGCAAGGGGCACAAATTTGACTACCAGATTCTATCTGAACAGGAGAAAAGACTTCTACAGTGAGAGCAGTAAAACTCAGATTGTGAAGTCTCTGCAGATTTCAAACCCAGCTGATGGGGTCCTGGGCAAATCATAGAATCATGGAATCGAGTGGGTTGGAAAAGACCTCTGAGATCATCAAGTCCAACCCTTGGTCCAGCTCCAGTTCATTTACTAGATCATGGCACTCAGTGCCACGTCCAATCTCAGTTTAAAAACCCGCAGGGATGGGGAATCCACCCCCTCTCTGGCAGCCCATTCCAATGCCTGATTACTCTCTGTGTTGAGGAGGGAGTTAGAGTAGGTCATCTCAAGAGGTCTGTCCCAAGCTAAATGATTCTCAGAAAGCCTCTAATAGCTTCCTGGGCCTACCGTGGCCTAATAACCCTACCTTTCTATGGTGGTCTTTCCCAGGGAAGGAAGATGCACAGTTGTTTGCTACAGCCTGGTAAGTTTTAAAGTATGTCTCTTCAGTCATCCTAGTAGTGTTAGGAGTTGCAGACAGCACTAAGGCACTGTACCTCAAGGTTGTGAACTGTCCTGAAAAAAAAAGACCCTTTCCCTGGTCACTTGTGGCTGTGGAGTTTTGAATTGGGAAATATAGGGCTGGGTGAAGAGTAGTAGCTAAGTTTGCAGCCTGTTAAGATAACAGCTAATAAATTAATGATAGCTAATGGCTAAAGGAGAGGGTGTAAGTGAGGATTAAGGGCTTGCTAATAAGATCAGTCTTATTATTTGAGTGATACTATAGCTCAGAAGGCAGGTGAGCATGTAATGTGGGAGTGCAGCTGATGGACCAACCACAGGCAGTGCGCTCTGAGTATTTAGTCTTTTGGCCATTGATCTCTAAAGACTTGGCTCTGAGGAGTGAGGCACCTGTTCTGTCTACATCAGGGCACAATGGTCCAAAATTGTTGCTGTCTTGTATTTATGTGTATCACCTCCATGACTATACTGTGCTTGTTGAACAGTCAATCAGTCCACTTCAGAGAAAAGCTGTGTTATACTGGTTTACTAACTAAGTAAAGGGAGTTTCCATAGTTCATGATTGATCTCATTGCTCGCCATTTCCAGCGAGGGTGGGTAGGAAATCCTACACACTTCAAAAATTCTCCTTGAAATACTGTGTTTAAAAATTACTTTTGTGTTGAAGTCTTCATGCTGTAGTAGATAGTTAAGGAAGTTTAAGTCAGTCTGTCAAATAACAGACTTCTTAGTTAAAATGTTAAACTCAGCAAAACTTCTGTAAAAATGAATCTTAGAAAGTAATCTTTCTTTTTACCAGGGGAGAACAGTAGGTTTTTGAGATGACAGTGAAGATGAGTGTGCTTGAGTGTGCAGTCTGAGAATAAAGGAAAAAAAGTTTGGCCAAAAAGGACAATTCTGAAAAAACTTGGGTGCTGCATATTAAACCTATGCTTTAACAGAACCTTGAAAGGGAGATCAAATGAACTCTGGGTTTGTTAGCATAAGTGTATATCATATCATACAGTGTCCCCTTAGCTATCTATTTTCTACTGATACTTACCTTTCTCATTAGCACAGATTTGTGATTGGAAGGAGAATAACCACCTTGTATCTGCTCCAGCTTCTTGTTTTCAAAAAAGTTCCTATCTATTTCCTCTGTCTGGAAGAACTGTGGCTTTGATAGCTCTATATACACTTAAAAAAAAAAAGGAGTTTTAGAACTTGCACTAAGCTTTGCAAGGAAAACAAAGAAAATGTTGGAGTGGGGATTAGGACTTTAATTTTCCTCTTTCCCATAAGGGCAAGCCTGATGTTACGGTGTCATCTTCAGATTATGTAAATGGCACTTTGTATTTTAAATTGATGACTCCCTGATAGCTGCTCCATAGAAAAAGTACTTCTGATGTCTTTTTCAATAAGAACTACGGAAAAGAGCATTTATTTCAGTGTTTTAAACTTGAGAGTCCTGAGATACTATTCAAGAGATCAATTGGGATACCTTCTGATGTAGAAGACTAGGTAAAGATGACTTAATGGTAGTAACCTAAAGATGAAGTGTATTCCCTGCAAAACTGGTGGGATGATGTGACACAATAACTCTGATGACATTATTGAGTTTCAGTAGGCTGTTGAAGAATGGGTCTGCTCTTTACTGCATGCTACATGTATGTAGAGTAGCAGATGGTTCCTGCTCTTAGGTCTTGCCTTACAAGCAACTACACACTGATAGTTGGCTTTTTTAAGGAGGAGCTGGACTGGAAATAAGAGTTAAAGTAGGGGACAGGGAAAAGAAAGAGGGGGGGAAGAATGTAAAGGCAGGAGAGCAGAACAGGAGGAAGAGTAAGTTTAATGCAAACATCTAATAATTGGTGCTAGACAAACTCCACCACTATTTTCTGAATAATAGCAACACCCTAGGGCTGGAACACCTGCCTTGCTCCTCCAGGGTGTTCTTAAATGGCAAGGGTGGTAGCTGGGTTTGTTGTTACATTTCTAGTGGCCCTGATAGCTGGAATAGAGTATTTAGATTGACTGAATTGCATAATGCTCATCTTGCAGATCAGACCTTTGGGCAGACATGTATTTGCCCAGGAGTTAAACTTCCCAATTAGTAAACCAGTACTTTTATCAGTAGTAACTGACACCTTGAACAGCAAATGATACCAGCTCTCCATTCAGACCTCTCCCTTACTCATTTAGGTATCACCATCCTGTGGTGCTGGCTGGTTCCACGTGTGACAAGGCCACCCACTGAGGTCAGACAGGTATTCCCTTTACTTCCAGGTCTGACAAGCTCTAAGTTAGTCACTGAATGTATTGTCACAGCAGCACATCCCTGGTCCTGTCATACCTTCCTAAAAGGCACATGCTTTTTGGCAGCCAGAAAAGTACCCTTGAGAGAAGGAATTTCTGCTAGCTTTTTGTTTCCAGGATTATAGAAAAACTGTCTGTTTCTGGGCTGAAAGCTAATGTTTTTTGATTGTTTTTTTTTTTAAACTAAACTGAGACTCATTTTTCTCACACGGCTAAAATACACTGATATTGAGATAAAAGAGGGGGGGAAAGAAGTTCAGCACTCTCCCCTCCTTGCAATCTGTCACAAATTGTGAAACATCAGAAGATTTTCAACTCCAGGAAGACTGGGGGTTTCACAGTTCCCTCTATTTCTAAGGTCTTTAAGCTTTTGGCTACTATATTCATTTTTTTTCTATCAAATAGCCACTGTTTTTCTAATATGAACTAAACCTGAGGTCTTCAAAAGACCCTTGAAGCTCCCTGTATGTGAAGTGGAAATGCAAAGTCTTGTTGCTGTGCCAAATCCGTCACACAGACCAGGAAACTCCTAAATCAAGGTCTACTCTGAAGCTCTATGGTCAGTGCAGTCTGTGTTGATTGAAAAGGTCTTGAATATGCTTAGAAATAAAGCTTCCTAATGGATCAGGATCTGTGACAATTGTGAATAATTTGGAGTAGATTCACAAAGCAGTGCAATATGTCATTAGAATTTTTCCTTCTTTCAAGGATGGAAGAACTACGACAGATTACATAATTGATTTGCAATTTCAGCTTCGAGAATGTTAGGCATTTTTCCATGGAATTAGTATTGGCATTTATTTATACATACATTGCACTTTAAAAGGCTGCCAAAAGAAAAAGTATTTAGAGGATTGTCTTCTGCTGACTCTCTGTGGAAGCCATCCCCAGCAGGCAGGTTAGCAAGCCAGTTTGCAGGATCATCTGAAGGCAAGAGCTAAAGAGCACTTTCCGCAATTCTTCTTGTCACTTTAATCATTCATTATTCTACCAGTAGGACAAGTTTTCTTCATTTTTGAAATGGACTGTGATGCCCAGACTAATTATGCAGGGAAGTTACACCTCTCTGCTAGCTTTTCCATCCTCTCCCACTCTCATGCTGTAGCAGCATAACGGGATTGGTGCTGTGGGGGTTTCTGCAGGCAGTGGCTTCCCTAAAAGCCTTTAAAATCCATTTGTGGTTCCTTGCTGGGCTTTGGAAGGAATGCTACCAAGTTATTTCCTTCTGGCATCTTTTTCTTGCCCTTGAATTTGCCTGGGTCCCTAAGGAATCATTGGCTAAGGGGACCCAGGTCATGGGTTCAATCCCTTATGTGGGCCATTGACTTAAGAGTTGGACTCGATGATCCTTGTGGGTCCCTTCCAACTCAGAACAGTCTGTGATATAAGTAAAATACTCTGTGATACCCTGAAGAAGTGTTCATGTGACCTGAAAAAAACAGCTGGAAGTCCCTCGCAGGATGGCCCAAATTGCTATGCTGTAAATTCATCATTTATCTGGCATAAGTTACACTTGAGCATGGGGTTTATAGCCAAGGTTCTGATAAATTCTCTTTGGCTGCCGAAGAGACTTGAAAATGTTTTTGCTGTTTTGCTCTTATTAAAAAAAAACCTCTTCACTACAAAAGCAATGAAATTGGGGAATATTTGGGATGGGGGATGGAAGTTTCATATCCATAGTCCTTACTTTCTTGGCTAAAGGTAAGTCTGCCTGCTATGCTAGCAGTTAAAAAATAATAAAAATCAGTCGTTTCCTTGTGAAGCAGATAGGAAGTATCTGCATCAATCCTGAGACCTTATTCCTCATCTGCATCTGAGAGAATAGTACCTCTTTATAATCCGTGAAGTGCAGGCAAGCAGCTATTGGGGTAATTTGCTGAACAGTCTTAAGCAAACTGGCAGTTTTGAGAACATCTGATGCAACTACATTTTGTATCAGAAGCACAGGGAAAATGCATCCAGTGTTCAAATGCGTGTGTTTATTTATTCAGCCCCCATCCAGCCATCTCTTCTGCACCCAAAGTGGGATGTTTTCACCAAAAATGATGGTTACATCCATTCACTGTTGTCTTAGCAGGATGAAAAGAGTCATATAAGTGGTATCCTCCACTTGAGTTGCACCTTGTTTCCTCAAAGGGGAGAGGCAGACTCTACCTTGCCAGTCATCCCAGAGGGCAGAACTTCGCTGCTGATCTGGTATGTCTCTGGGGAACACTTGAGTCTTTCCAGACAAGAGGGTTCTCTTAGCTTGGAAACATGTCTATAGCTCTGGATTGTTTAGCTATTTCATTAATTTTCTTGATAATCTATTTATGATTTTACTGATGAAACAATTAGGATGCAATATCAGTTTGTGCTTTCATCAGTCTTTGACTAACTTGTAATTAAAATTAAGACAAATTGAGAGTTTCCATTTCCTATATGCTTTCAGAGAATAAGCCACACAAGAAATTCAACTTCCCTGCTCAATCAGAAAATGCTAATAAAAGGTAGTTATGCAGTATGAGATTGGCTTCAAGAAGCCCAGCTCAACAGGTGAAGCCCACATGCAGTTTTAAAGGAGAAGGCAGAGGGAGATCGTCTATGTATCTGTAAACCACAAGCTCATTCATATCTTGCTACCATATGATTCTGCATGCTTTCTTCCTATTTTTGGAGACAGGAGAGGGAAAATGATGGCAACACACTTTTTTAAAAACACCCCAAAGGAATCCCAGCACCTTATGTCTTAGAGACAAAGCAAGCATTTATGTAGAAATGGAGAGAGGTGGGGATTGGTCTCTCAGGCAAACAACAGTAAGTAGGACAAGAGTGCACGGGCTTAAGCTCTGCCAGGGGAGGTTTAGGTTGGATGTCAGGAAGAAGTTCTTTACAGAGAGAGTGGTCAGGCATTGGAATGGCCTGCCCAGGGAGGTGGTGGATTCTCCGACCCTGGAGGTTTTTAACGTGAGACTGGATGTGGCACTGAGTGCCATGATCTAGCAATCAAAGTGGGGTTGGGTTAAGGGTTGGACTTGATCTCAAAGGTCTCTTCCAGCCCAACTGATTCTATGATTGAATACCTCTGGCTCACTTTTAGAGTGTTTCAGAGTGGGTGGAGGCTCTAGGGAGCTATTATATGACCTGTAATGTCTACTTCATTTGAGCTCTAAAATATGTTCCTCAGAATATTTTGCTTTTGTGTTTTCACAGTTTTCATGTACAAGAAGTTTTGGGGGATTTTATTCCCCCAGATAGACATTTGAGTGGTGTAGCTAAAGGGTCCACACTTTTGCATATTTACCGTATTTCCTCAGTTCTCACCTTTGTGGATGCAAGCAGTCCCAAATGAACCTGCATATTCAACCTGAGTTACTTTCTGTGAAAAGCACAGCCACTCCTGCTCCTTCATCCTCTTGGTCTTATCTTCTGTTCAAAATACAGAGCAGCTGTGTTTAATTGTTTGATGAACTCCAGTAATTCTGAGCTTTTCTGGTCCACACTTGTGACATAACTTCATCTTGTAAACAAACAGGTACTTTTAACTCCGCTGCTCAATAGTTGTCTATCCTTGTGAGTGGTGGGTTTTTGCCCTGAATCTCTGTGCCTGAGACAGCATAGGGAACAGGAGACTGTCCAGTGTGACAGGTATGCAGCAACAAGGCTCTTCACCTCTTGAACAAAGATTTTACCTCTTCAGTGAAGGCTGTTCAGGGCACCTAGAGAAGACCACTTATTGCAGCCTATGTAAACCTGTTACCAGGCAGAAAATGGCCCCAGTCCAGATACTTAACACTGCTCATGATACATGTATATTCCAATTCACTCATCGTGGGGAGGGCCCATCTCCTCTGCTCACTTGCAGCCTCCAAGCAGATCCTAGCTAGGAAATCCTTTTCCAGGCTTACTTGCCCATTGGCAGAGCACAGCAATCTCAGTGATGTGGGGATGAAAACAAAAGTGGCATATGAATTTTGAGCCATTCAGTCAAGCTACCCTGCAGCAATGAGTCTGACAGTCTCAACTCGGTTTAAATTAACTTACCAAAGAGATTGTGATATTTGCCATTTATAGGTCTTCCATTTTTGTTTGAAGACTCATGTATTTAATTTTTATCCTAAGGTGTTTATTTTTCCCCCAAACATCCTCTACTGTACAGAGAAGTTTTGTACAATTGTGTAATTAAGAAAAGTGCTTTGGAAACTCAGCTTTATGGGGAGCTGTGCTTAAGCAAGATCAGAACCTTGAAAGATACCTCTGCAAAATGATGGGCCCTACTTGTGAGTCAGTTTCTGCCTTCAGTTCCACCATGTTGCTCTTCTGTCATGTGGAAGTCTGGGAAGAATCAGTAGCTCCTTTCTGTGCTGACATTTTCTTCCAGGATATTAACAGTACTCCCAAACAGTAAGACCTCAGCTCTCTTCCAGCCCTCAGGTTTGCATGCAACTAAGTAAATAAGATGAAAATTTTGATAGGGAAACGGACCCATGTATTTCAACATCAAAGCACACCTGTGACTCCCATTTGTATGCCTCAACCAAAGGCCACTGAAGCCTCCTGTTAATTTCAGTGGTAGCTGGATCAAGCCCTGTCTTGACCATCTGTGTGGTAGGTCCTGATACAGCATATTCTTAAGGATATGCTTAATTCCATCCCCATTTAATAAAGCAATTAAGTATGTGATTAACTTGAGTAAGAGGTTGAAGCCTGTGCTGAAAGTCAAGCATGATCTGTGCTGAACTGGGACTTAAACAGTAATTTACACTGGAGGCTATCCCCTTCAGCATCTGGAAAACGGGGCTTCTGCAGGCACACACTCCTGGTAGATATTGCTGTGGATACAGGTCTTTTCAAATCAGAGCTATCTAAAATCCAACCATTTTCAGAAAAACACTCTGGCTTGTTTGTGCCCTGTAATGTACACAGGTCCTTCCTTTTACAGTAATATGGCTACTCTGCCTGAGGGCATCCATAATGAAAACCAGTTATTTTGAAGTAGAAACTGTTTGAAGCGATTGACAAAACAGAAACGGTGACAAGAGTTCCTCAACTCACAATAATTGCTTCTTTTTCAAAGTCCAGGTGGTTTGTTTTTTTCTACAGTACAGAAGCCCTCAAAATTTACTTCACTCCAGTAAGTACTATGCAAATGAATTTTTCCACTAATAAAATATGCATGGCCATCTGAAATGCAAAACATGTACATAAATTGCCATGTGTTGGCTGAGGCATAAGAGCTCTATGTGTGACCTGAGCACATGAGAAGCAATTCAAATCAGCTTAGCACCAGCTAAGCTGATGGTCCAGAGGGCTATGAGTGCCTCATTTAAATAAACTCACACTTGCCAGAGACCAGAGATGCTGCTGATTGAGATTCAGTAGTGGCCTAAGAAGTCACCTCCCCCAGTTCCTGGTCTGGACGTTGCCCCTTTCCACAGCAGAACTGCCCCACCTCAGTTGCTTTATTGCCACGGTCTGCTTCTTGCTTTCAACTTCAGGTGAAGTGAAATTAAGCTAAACTAACAGACCCCACACTGAAGCTTTTGAGGCACTGACTGTATTCTCTTGATGTCACTGTGAGCATGACAACCACAAATATAGTATTAGTAACTCCTTAGATTATTGCATAAAGGCATAATAAGCTCATCTATTAATACCCTCGCAATCAACAGCAGCTTCATCTCAGCTGATGTGGGAGGTCCTGTGCCTTTTGTACTCTGGCACACCAGGGCATTAGTCTTCTAAGCACAGCTTGCAAAGAACTGTATTGCAGGAATTGTCTTTTTAATGGCAATGAGACAGCTGCTGGAAAAAAGGCAACACATCAGCCCATGTTTACAGGATTTTGGCCAAAATGTCTTCAGATGGCTACTGAAATACCTCAGCTTCCTTTTTTTGACAATTTAATCTTGAAGGTCCTTTATGGTATACATAGTGAAAAGCAATATATGCTAACCATCCTCTAAAAAAATAGACAAGATAAACAGTGTTTTATTTCTTCCCTTGTAAGGGTTTAAAAGAACTAAGAGTATCTGCCAGACTTACAAGGAGGTGTATTTTGGCGGTGTGGCTAAGATGAATTCAGATTGTAGAGGAGCCAAAGGATGCAGCTGAAAACAAGAGTGAGTATATTGTATGCATATCATGTCTATGTGGTAGAAAAAAAATTATCTGTAAAATTTGTTTCTTGCTTAAATTACAATTCCATAAAATTTAAAATGCCTTCAGCCCTTTTAGTATTGAGGCTGATTCAAATTGCTTCAGTAGTAGCATGACTTCTCTGGCCTCTGTAATACAATTCCTGATTTACTGCAAGAGATCAAGCTCAGGGCCACTGCAGCTCCATTTTACTACTTCTTTTCAATATATTGTGTCTGATGTTCATTAAATTGTCAGCTATCACTGCACAGGCAATTCCAACCTGTGTAACTATCCCATCTGTGGGTCCAGCACCCCACTGAACATCCCTCTAGTCTCACTGGTTCCAGTAAATAAAAAGCCAAAAGGCAAAAAAGCCCCTCAGCTTGATGTATTCCCACTGAAGAACGCTCAAGTTACCCCTACCACTGGAGTATTACAGAAGAGGCAATTGCTTCAAACAGAGGAACTGGGATTTAAAAGCTAGTGTCTTCAGTTTACCTGTCTGAATTTGCTAAATTGGAAATGCAAGAATTACTGCAGTCTCTTCTTCCAGCAGAACTAGATGATAGGCCATGCTGAGCAGATGGAAATGGCAGTCTCCAGTCATTACTACATTTCACAAAATGGACCTCTGCCATGGCCTGAGTTAGGCACCTAAGGAAATTTCTCCATGACCTTCTGCGGGAAGGCTTAGGCTTCCTCTGCCCACATCCCAGGCAGGTGCATGCTCCAGCCTGAAGGGAAGCTGAGCAGCCGTGTTAAAGGGGCACTAAGCATGAGTTAAGTATTCTCAGCCTTCTGGCAGGATTATTAGATCAAGTCTGTCACCCTACCAGTGAGAATCACCCTCCTGACTCCAAGTGGCTCGTGTTCAGCACAGTTCAGCAGAACCAGTGTGTGGCACAGGTAGGATTGGTGGAAGAAATGGCCAAAATATTGCCTGACTGAAGCATTTCACCTCCCACAGCCCAGCACACTGTAGACTGTAAATCCAGTTCCCAGGTGCTTAATTCCCCTCATTCACTTCATAGGGTTGACAGGCACGTATCTCCATGTTGTGAATGGCAGCATTTCATTCTGCCTTTAGGTATGGCATTATTAGTGTTACAACATCCAAGATGGTACTAAATATCGATGTGTTATTTTGGATCTTCCCTGAGGATCAGAATTTGACTTTTTAAAAAATCATATTTTGTTAGGAAACGTGTGTTCAGAGGTCTATTAATCTCTCTACAGCTGACACTCAAGGCCGTCTGTGCAGCAATTTGTTACAACACCACAAAACCTGGCACTTTAATTATGGGATGCCAGCTCTTGCCTCTCTGTTGTGAAGTGAACATAAAGTCATCACTTGTTTCTATTTTCGCATGGAAATGATTCATAATGTAGAATGTACTGTACTACAAAAGAAATGGAAGAAAATAGTTCCATGATACATGTTGGGAGACAGAAGCAATGGCTTGCTGCTGTGATTCACGCTTGCACTGCCCAGGCATTCCAAAAATGGCTTTCTTCACAATTAGCCACAAAATCTGTGCACCATAAAAGGAAAACCATTGGTCTAACAGCAAGTGATTCCAACTGGCTGCTCGAAATGAAGGGAGGTGATAATTCATAGAGCGGGTGAAATGTCCAAATTTACTGGGCATCTTCTCCTAATCAACTTCATAATCAGGCAACCCAAACTGTCAGTCTTTGCTCTGAAACTGAAAAGACTTGCTTCAAAAATCAATACCATCTGGAGACAACCAATCCCTGATAGCTGGTTTGTCTGTGGCATGAGTGCCCGTATGCAGCCACTTGCTGAGGACAGGGGCACGTAAGGGATGGCTGAGCTGCAGCCCCGCTCCCCTGGGCGGCTGAGGGGCTGCTGCCCACATGTTCCCCATGGAGCAGACTTGGCAGAGAGAAGGCAGTGAGTAGGCTGAGCCCTGGCAGATTGCTCTTCCCCCAGCATAACCAAGAAGGGAAAACAACACTGCTGAGAACACTCAGCTGGATGTCAGCTGAAATATGAAAATGTGGGTGTTGCTTCCCTCAACAAGTCTGCATCTTTGGGATCTGAAGTTTGGCATAACCAGGTATATCTCAAGGACAACATGCTCCTTCCAAGGCTTTTTATGAGATCTGAGGATCTATAGTCTTTGACTAGGAAAAATTTACAATAATGAGACAGGGTGAACTCCAGCTATAGCCAATGACCCCCCTCTTACAATTTATAAGCAGAATATTTATTAACACATGCTGCCTGAGAGCCTTTGACATGTACTTGGAATGACTCGGGGAAACTTTACATACACAACTATAACTACAGAAGCAAGGGCAATTGAATACAGCTGCTAATGTTTTTTTTTTTTAAATCAGAATCAGTAGTGATAATGCTTGTGTATGTTCTGCCCTGTGTCTGTCTTACATAACTCAGCCATGGTCTTGATTGTTTCTCACAGTAGAGAGGGAGGCCCTTTTACCTTTTAGGATTGAATCTATTTGCTGATCAACAGTCTTAGGGTACCATTATTTTCTAGATATCTGATGGAAATGAGAAAAGGGTTTGTTGGGTTTTTTTTGGTTTTGGTTTGGTTTGGTTTTTTATCCTGCAAAACAAATTATCTATGCCTTGTCATATTTATAGTTCTAAAAAAAATAGTATCCTTAAGAAATAAAATAAACATCGCTACAGTTCCTCAGTGTTTGTTTGAAAGTATAGGAAAGGACTGTGTTAATGTCAATTGTCATGGGACAGACTTTCTAATTAAGTAAATGCTAACCTTTTATATGAAAATCCTTTAGGATCTCATTATCTGCTCCATACCAGGTAACCTATCGTGGTAAGAGAGCCATTCTGAGTAAACAGCAACTTCTTAAATGAGTTACAGACACTGCTATTGTGCAATAATTTGCAACAAATTATCTGTAACACCTTTGCAGCCTTGGAATTTTAGCCCGAAGCTGGTGTGTTTTATGGACAGACTGGAGCTGGTTGGCTGCTGATTTGGAGAACACCTTTACATTTTTTGTTTATTTTGCTGTGCAGTTTCCTGTGCCAGAAATGTTCTCATTTGACCTCAAGCTAACAACTAGTTATAAAAGCCATCCCTGCTGATGTTTTTGATCATATACCCTAAGTAATCTCATAAGCAACTGCTCCCCTTCTAAATTTCATCATCATCATAATGACACACAAACTGATGCACTGGTGCAGTGCCACTGTCTGTGAAGGCTAGCTTTTCAATTTCATAAATGCATATCAACATCCTGGGAATGGCTTAGAATACAGCTATGATCAGGAAAGGATTTTGTAAAAGCAATAATTCTGAATTATAAACATAGCAGAATATACACAAGTCCTACTTTCCAGATTTTTTTTTATCCTAGTATTAACTGTCAGGAGAAAGCTCTAAGCTATTAACAGTCTCAGGTCTATTGCTAAATGTCAGCTTTTCCACATATAAGAATATTTTTTTTGTTACTTCAACATTGCCAACATTCTTTTAATTAAAAAAAAAAACCAGTCTTTTAACACTCATGACCATGTCCTGTCTTGTGGATTATGTCTATGGCTGTCTTGCCTCTAGCTCTGCTGCTTGTGCTCCCCAGCACACCAGGAACCTGAGTTTAGCAGGAAACCTTCCTTATTTCAAAAGCAGAAAGCAGTTTCTGTCCCCCTTGGCCTTGCCAGACCAATTGATCTTTTCTTTGATGAAGGAGAAAGCATACATAATTTACGAGCCATTCCCTAGTGGCGTAACAACATCCAGCCAAAAGAATTAGTTCCTATCTCCCTCTGATGAGGATATTTTGAATTAGACAAATGTATATACAACGTCTCTGCAAGCATAGGAGAACTGAGTCGAGCTTCACCACTGCTCTGGAGACTGCTGCAAGCCTGTTGCAGTTGGTGGCTATTGGGTGTGGCATTCAGGTGTTTGTACCTTCTTTGTTATTTCTCTTTTGAAGCGTCCACAATAGCCATTATTAACCAGCAGCAACTGAATCCTTGTCTGAGAATAATAACCCATCAATGAAGCAGTTGTAGAATGAGAACAGAGGTATTTGTAATGGCAGGGTGCAGCATGTGCTGGCTAGCTTGTAGGTTGGCACGTACTCTACCTACTACCACAGACAGCTGAGGTCAAAATGCTTCAAGAGCCAAGAGAAATCTATTAATATCACTCTAAGTGCTGTGGCTAAGGTCCAGGTAAGGAGGGCCTCAAGAAGGTATCTTTAGAGATGCAAAATTCTGTATTTCCCATCTATACTATGACAACTAATAATCTGTTTTTATGGGCAATCATTAAATGGTCACTGAATCAGTATCAGTGTGGTTTATCTGCTGTGCAAATATCAGTAACTATGTATGAGAGATCTGCCAAAACTGTGGTCTGTTTTGGAGAGCTGACATTTCAGAATGCTTTTCATTCATAAACCTACATTCCTTTGTCATCTGCCACCTCTGTCACACTTTCCCCACATTGCTCATTCTTTTTGACTCTTCTCTGTCTTGTCCAAAGGATTATACTTAGCTTCCTACTCGTTTTTATTTCAAACATACCAACTTTGATCTATCTGATCTTTTATTCTGAGTGGAGCAACCTGAGAAAAATTCTGACACAAAAGCTAGGGAAAATGTTGCTGAAGTTTAAGAGAGAAATCCAGTAAGCTCCTTTCTTTTGTAATTACTTAATGTATTTTGTGTTTACTATTTATCATAAGGTTGCTCTTTAGGATACAGCAGTCTAAGCTTCCCATCCCAGATGACAGGAGTACTTGATGGCACATTCATTTATTCAAGCTGATGAAGGCTAATTCTTTGTTAGACCACAAAGGAGAGACATCATGCAATTTTTTTACTGTGTGTCTCATGACATTTTAGATTTAAATGGGACTTATGTGGTTCATGAATTGCCCTTAAATCATCTACATGCTGTCACTAAGCATTTTCTTAACAGCTGTTCTTTCCTTTACTTAATTACTTATCAAATGTCAAAATGTGATGGCTGAGTGAAATGTCCTGTTATCTGAACAAACCCTAACTTCCAAATAATTCTCTGCAGACAAACAAAACGAAGTGCTACATGAAAAATCATGAGATGTTCTGACTGCACAAAACCTTCATTTTTATGCCTGACTAAACCTGACAATCAAAAAATAAGGGAGGGGAGCAGGGAGAATTAATAAATATACATGACCCTACCCAATGGTTATGAACAGGCCTGGGCTGAACCACAGCTGTTAAAGACCAAGTTGTGGGATTTTTTTCTGAGGATGAATAAGAAATCCTTTTCTGGAAGGTTATAACTCAAAAATTGGCTGGTGGAAATTCTTGGGGGTTTTCTGTCTTTTTTTTTTTTTTCTTCTAGATGAGTATTTCGAAATCTGCTGGGATACAGCAAAATGTATGTTTTCCTTCAAGATGAGGCTCATAACCTGAAACTTTGGGAGAAGCAGGCATGGCTGTAATAACTGATCAGCACTACCTACATCTGCTATGGCTATAGAACTGTTCCTTGGGTTGGGTTTGGAACAGGACTGAGGATAAAATGATCTGTTCAAAAACAAAGGCTTAGGCTCATTTCCCAGTAAATAAATAACATAGCCATTAGGAAAAAAACCATATTAATACAAAGAAAATGCATTTTAAAATATGCTAAGGCTATTTTACCTAAGTGTTTTTCGTCTTCACAGAGTTGCTATATGTTTTCTGAATGGCTGAGATCAACTTCCAAATATAACTAGGAATGCCTTTTCTGAATTGCCTTTGATTGCTTCGATTGCAGAAATCTCAAATTTGGGCTTCAAATGAGGTGAGAATATGTAGAGGAAAGCTTGAACAAGGGTGTAGTTTGCTGTCAATGTCTGCAAACAAGTGACATGGAGAGGGCTTCAGTTTTGTATTGGGAGGAACTTCCCTAAATACTGTTCCTTGCTAGTTCTCTAAACCCAAAATAACAGGAGATGCTGAAATAATGTGAGAGTTTTATACCAGTGTCTATCAAGCCTAATCAGAAATAAGTCTTTAATGTGTCACTGGCAAAAAAAAAAAAGTAAGGCCAGAATCTTTTATGTATATGAAAGGACTCTATAGGATGAGCCTCTATTTATTTTAAACCTTGCATTTATTTTGTGAATGAAAAGCCAGGATCAGAGTAGCTCAAGAATGAAACATCTGTTTGTAGCTCTGTTCTGGAAAGTGTAGCTCTCATTTGCACATCTAAAGCCCCCCGGTTAAAAAGCTCTAGTGAAACAAGCAGAACCTTGCTGAGCCCTGCAGCAGTAGCTCTGGCTGTCCAGAAAACAAAGGCAGGAGGACTATGGTGAAAAAAAAAAAATGACAGGCAGTGTTTTGCTCTGAGGACTGGAAAAGAATGTGCCAGCACGCACTGCCTTATTCTGAGACTGTGTTAACTCATCAAATGTGCGTATGAGGGAAAAGAAAGGAAGTCATTTGGAAAGTGTTTATATCTCTCCCAGGTACCCAAACACCAACGAGTGGAAACTGAGGTAAAAAGTTATTGCTTACAGTGCTGTGAGCAGCCACGTTTCCCTTTCATTCTATACAAAACCAAAACATTATTTATCACTCTTTGTTTACTGCTTTCCCCTCCCTTCTTCCCTTGTTAGGTGGGAAGTATGGCATATCATGGGAATCCAGGTAAGATATTTTCTTTTCCAATACCCTGAGCAAGTGTTTCAACTGGTAACAAAGGAAATCTTCCTCCTTTTTGTTGCTAATTATACCTAAGAAAAGAGTTGTAGCTACTCTTTATAAGTAGCAAGTTGTTCTGTTCAATCTGAATGCAGTCTAAACAATGGTGAAATATTTATAAATTAGTTGGTAGTGGTGCACTGGCTGATAATGGAGTTCTCAGCTTCTTGTTTGCATTGCAGCATCCATATGTAATGTTTAATAATGTATTTGCTGTGACATTGGCATGATTATCTGCATCAGTTAAAATGAGTGTTAATTTATAATCAGCTGTGATTGGAATACTGTTCCACAGCATTGACTTATTCACAAGAAGAAATGTTCCATTAATCAATCCAAGAGACTAAAGGACAGAGGATTTTTTAAAATAAAAATTAGCTGCCTAGAGATGCTAATGATGTTCTTAGTAATTTTTTTAAATGGAGGCACTTCTTCAAAATACCCACTTATTCTGAAACTAGTACTCATATGAAGTTTTTTCCTCGTTCATTGGTTTCCTTAAAAGTGCTTGCATAAATAAAAGTGCTCTGAATAGTATGGAGGGCTCAAAAATTTAGACAGTCTTTTAAAGAGCTATTTGGAAATCAGAGACCCCTGAACTGGGAAATAACTCCTGGACAAGATAATTTGGCACATACACTGCAGAGTGTTTTTCCTCGGGTACATGCTCCTTCTCTGAGCATGTGTAGCACACTGTAAAGCCAGGCTACTAGGAACCAAATGGGTGAAGCAAAAATTCCTCATCAGCATCAGTGCTCAGTCCTTATTGCTTGATTGGGGTGATCCTGTAGTTTCCAGGAGCTATTAGGCTTGTTGTTTGTTTTTAAAAATGAAGCAGCAACAAATAAACTTTAAGTACATTGGGACGATTCACATCACAGCTCCTGGTGCTCAAGATAATGTGAGATACATATATTAAAGAATACATTTCAAGGGCATTTATCTAACTCCAAGTGCCTTTCACTGTTGATGGGTGACATAAGGTCTGTGAGTCACCCAAAGCACTTAATCACTGTGGCTAATAATGAGAGAAAAGGAGTTCCCCATGGAAGCTGTTGTGTAATTTTGGTTATAGTAGGCTCTTGCCCAAGTCTACCCTTTTCCATGATGTGAGGGCTATCTCCTAGTATCTCTGCCTCATGAATAACCCCAGTGACTTCATTGTGAATGAAACACAGAATGTTGTGAAAGCTCTACTCCACCTAAGGCAGTGGTAAAACCCTCATTGCATGCAGTGAGGACAAGATCTCACCTGCAAGGTCTTGCTCCACCCAGTTTTGGCAACTGGGAGATGAGAGTCATGGGGCCAGTATCCCCTTATGTCCCCACTAAGTGAACAAGAGGAAATGTTTTCCAGCCATGCTGGTACCAGTCTCAGCCTCAGAGGTACTTCTTTAACTCTTTGAGTCTCGGGTGCTTTGCATCAATTTACACAATCTGTCTTTTTATACCACAGGCTGAATCCCGCTTTCAGCCAAGTATTTCCACAAAGCCCGTGCAAGCTCTAATCCCTGATTCAGATCCATCAGGATGGGGTTATGGAAGCAAACCTTGCAATCACTGCACTGAAACTTGCAGAAGAAGTGCCAGGTTTTCCTGGCTGACTGTCCCCTGGGCAGTGAGGGGGCTGTGTGCCCCTCTGGGGAGGGCTGGCACTGCTGCGGCAGAGCAACGCCTGGAGCAGCATCCCTGCTGCAGCTCTCCTGTAAGATAGGCCTTGCAGTGTCGTGACTCAGCTGGTTTTATTTGTGGCAGAAATGTAAATATCTGGGCTACAAGGCAACAGCTACATGAGCAGCTTTGCATTCAGCAGGCTTAGGAACCCAGAGCTGCCACTGTGTTTGGGCACATGAGTTCCTGAGTAAATTTAATTCAGATTTTACTCCTACCAGGGATTGTTCATCCCCTCTGTAAATGAAGCCACCTTATTTGGGTAGCCAGCATGGTTTTAGAAGACTAATAATAGATCCTCAGGTTAGAAGACTTTGACCTCAAGTTTTATTTAGTATGTAGGACTCTCATGCAAATTGCAGCACAGAGCAGGGAGGGAAATATAACATCTGGTCAGGTTTTATAGCTTCTACTCTAATGCATTGTGGCAAATCCATTTGAGTAAGCTGCACAAAAACATCATCACTTCTGCTTAATTATAAATCTGTTGCATATCATGTTGGTTTTGAAAACAAATATGGATAAAGAGACTTACCTCTAATCTATACTGATTTCTATCAAGAGATGAACAGATGATGAACTTAAACCATTCAGTTCTATTCCTGTGCATTTCCCATCTGTAGAGGAATGGAAAAATGTTTACTGTAATTAAGACCTAACACTTCAAGTAAACGATTATTGTAGTAAAAGGTTTATTTTTTTTTAAAAAAAAGGAGCAAAATCACATGTGAGAAAATGTTGTTCCATATTGCCAAGGTCAGTTGACACCAGAATACAGAAGGCAGGAAATATGCTCGTCGGTTTGAGTAATGGGCTGTTTTCTTCTCCTTGGCAAAATGCATAAAGGTGAGCATATTACTTAACATCTGTGTGCTTCAGTTTTGTCTCCTCCAAAATGGGGATAATAGCTCTCCAAAATGTATCTGAAAACACTGGTTTGTTTTCATTCTGATACCGTATTAGTCAGAAGAAACAATCACTCGTCTTTCAGGTCTAGCACTACACTGGGGAAGACACACAACTAAAGTGCTGGAGAAGTGATAAAATTCAAGCATATGAGAGGCAAAAAGGCAAATGACATCCATCATAAGCTAGAAAGTCCAAGAGGGCATCAACTTCTTTTCCTTGTATGAATATGCTCACTGATTTAGGTTGTTTATAAATATCACAACATCTTGAAATGGTACCTTGAAAGTTCTGTCCGCCAGGAAAGTATTTACTGTGTTTAGTGGATGAAGAATCCTTCCAGTAGGACGGTAGAATTTTGGTTTCAGAGTAGCATGTGACGTGCTGGCACTTGTGAATCCTGTAATCTGTCACTCCCATCTGCCTAGAGTTGGAGAAGAAAGATTTCTATTTCCTCTACTTTCTACTCCTCATCACTTGTCTCTTGTAACTTCCGTGTGAAGTATCTGACCAAACAACTTGATTAACATGACAGCCATAGGGATAAACATATAGAGAGGCTAAATCTCGGTGGCAATGGGCTTAGGTCTACTTAGCCAACTGTGAGAAGGAAATATGCACAAGGAAGTTTTCAGTTTAGCCAAGGACAAGCATAATCAAGACTTCCTTATCAACTATGACTTGATTTCTTACCAATGTCTGGCTACTCAAGGTAGCCCTGGGGCCAATTAGCAAGTGCTGTACTCTGCACCTCTGAACAGCCCTTCCTTTGGTGAATGTTATTTCGAAAACTGAAAAAGTCAACACAATGATTCTTTCTCTGGAGACAAGAATCATCACAGTACATTTATTTCTTCCTTGGAGAAGGAAATATATACACAGCTCTGTTTTCTTCTTAATTTCTGAAGCTGTAGCAGATCATTAGCTTGTTTCAATGTTCTATTCCAATTACATTCATTTTGCAATCCTGTAAAATTCAAAATAACAAAAAATCCTTATATACCCATATCTATATAGAAGTTTTGTATGTAAGACTTTGTACATTTAAACCCAAACACTTTTAAAAGAAATGCAATGTCATTTATTTGTACTTGCTTACTTGCATTACTTTTCAGCTTGGGTAATACCAATCAGATGGTTTATGATTATTTCACACTGAATTTCACTGCAGGCTCCCTCTGCACCAGCACAGCTCTTCAGTGGTTCACTGTTTGCATATCCTGTGGGGAGAAAATTTATTTCTTTGTTGGAAGATAGAATTTCTTTTGGAATTTTTTTAAATTGCTGCTGCCTGTTGATCAATCCTGGGCTTTATCACAGACTCATTAACATGTTGGCCTGGAACTGTAATGGATGCCTTGGCAAATGCCAGATGTGGCTTGAAAATCCCTGTGATGCCGAAGAATTAAATCCTGGACCCACTGAGTGGGCCAGGAATGAGGAATGAGTAAAAGAAAATAAATTTAAAAATGTAAGTAACTGAAATAAGAGTTTGGCTGTACTTCCTGGACATGTTTTCTGGGCTTTCTGTTTGTTGGAGACAGCGTGGCTCACCAGTGCACTCGACAGTCTGAAGATCTCTGAAGACCATGGACAAGTAATTTCACCTTTGTTATTTTGGCTTCTCTACCCATCTGTAGAGATAGTAACACTCTTACTTTGGAGCTGTCCATGTGAAAATGGCTATTCCAAGGCATTCCATGTTGTGGAGCAAGACACGGCACAAGAGAGGCTGGTCTCTTATTTCAATCTTTCAGATCCTTTTGCAACACGGTATTCCTAAAGGAAGTCCTTTTCTAACAGCCCTGGGAGTTTACAGCTCATTCTTCCCTCCTTTATCTGATATTTGTTTGCCGTTTGTTTAGGCAACACCAGGACCTGGAAGCTATACACCCACAGCGTGGTTTCCCAAGCAGCCTTGAACTATGGCAGGCTTGGGGCAGGAGCACATCAACTTGCAAAACAGCATCAGGAATACAAGAGGGAAGGCAGTGCTGCCTCTCTCCAGACACAGCTTCTTACCTGGGAGAACCCAGGAGAGGGTTCAGAGGAACTGCAAATTACGAGGGAGTTGTAGGCCATGAGGCTCAGGGGAAGGAGAAATATTCAGGGGTGTGGGAGGGAGAGCAATTGAAAAATTTTTCTGAAAAGCTTGAGCAGCCCTATGGCAGGACGAGTAGAAATAAACCTGACAAGAAATGACAAGAAACTGCAATTAGGTAAATGTTAATCAGAAAAGAAGGCTCTAAACTTAAGGAAATTTTCTTATTGATGGTAATAGGAAAAGGTGCCGATTCTGCAAGTTGGTTGTTGTTTTTTTTTCTGGCCCTATGTGCTTGTGTTTATATGTAATTTAAAGTATTGACTTCAGTGGGAATACTTGTGTTCTGAGAGCCCTGTGTGTGTGATGTATCTGTCGGGGCTGTGGGCTCTGGCAGGAGTGGTGCTCTCTGTGCTGGTTAAGGATGCTAAAGTGTTTTAAATTCTATTTTTGCTTCTTCTCCAGTGCTTACAATTGCTTATAGCTTTCTGAAACATTATGTAGTGAGCTGAACTCTTCCACATGGTTTCCCTTTAAAACTGTTTTCATGCGTGTGGGAAAAGGAAAACCCGTTCAGCCATTTAAAACCAGGAATGGTCTTTATTTCCATGTACTGGCTTTAAATATTTCAGAAATGCTTTCTAATCCATACAGTTGTTTCCAATTAGAGGTTAGCCTTGCAAAGTGAAAGGACCTTCTCTCCCGAGACTTGTAAAACTGAGCATTTCATAGGGATGTAAAGTTTACCTTTTTTGATTTACCTTCTTATGTTTTCAGTAACTTTCTTAATTCATAATACATTTTCATAAGATGATACCATGTGCCATGTTCCCATTGTGGGTGCAGATTTAGATTTCTGCTTAGCTGAGTGAAATCAATAACTGGACCTATATACTACAAGCAAGTGGGGTACAGACAAGGGAAACTGTAGAATAAGCTTCTAAGAGTGGAATATATAAACTCACAGTGTACTAAATTAATCACTGTTGCTCTTGCTGAAATTAAAAAATGTTACATCAATGTAATTCTTCTCTGTGGGAGGCTGAGCAAAGTCTTGGAAAACTTTGCATTAACAGAGAGCGATTGGTGAGACAGGGTATGTCTTTGCCAATGACAAGCAAAAGCAAGCAAGACCCTTCCTGAAGGTGTTTTATTTATGTGGTTCCTGGTGATCCTCAGGCAGGAAAAGCTTTCCACACAGTGCCGTGGCTGAGACTCACTCAGAAAACACTGAACTGCTTTTAAAGGACATTAAAATATTCTGCTCTTAATTTGGCAGTGGAATCTCTGAGGTGGCTTTGGTATCCTGCGTGTGACTGCCTCATCTCCTGTCTGTGCTGTCCTGATGTACTATGCCTAGGAAGGTGTCTGGCTGCTGAGAGAGGGAAAATCCCTTCTTGTCTCAGCTGATCCTTTACATCCTTCTCTGGTGGCACAGTTTCCTTAGCAGCTGTGAAGACAGCCCGTATCACCCTGGTACTCCAGGTGAAATGGAAAGAAAAGAAACTCAAGATGCTGTGGTGTGCCATGTCCTCAGGACACCATCCAGATGGTAGTGCTTCCTTAGGAGCAGAAAGGTGAGGCTGCCCAGGGAAGCCTCGTGAACAAGTCACAGCATCGTGGTATGCCTTTCTCCATTTCATTTGTCACTCACAGTTTTTCTCAACCTTCCTCCCTGTGAAGTTTCTCTTGGCTGGTGTGATGCTTTCCACTTAGCCAGGACTGGAGGTGGGTTCCCCTGATACACCCAAGGGAAAACAGATGTGGTTGTGTGTCATTTCTCTTCCATATGGAAAGACAGGGCAGAAGGAGGGTGGGGCAGATGGGTGTAACTACCTTGAAAGACAGCAAGGACAAATGGAGAAACGTGAGGGTGGGAGAGCCACTCTTATCAAGCCTCATAAATCCTTTCCATTGTGACACATCAAAGGAGAAAGCTTTAATATCTTCTGGTATTTCTTGCTACAGGAAGACTTCGGGAGAGTTGGGGCAACCCAAGCAGACTTGCTCACAACATCAGGTGGGCCTGGTAAATGTTCTTGTCCTTGGGATGAAAGATGCCTTTGCAGCCTGTGAAGTAATTGTAGTGGTGTTATTTGCTCTGGTAATCCCTAACTAGCTACAGCTACGAGATAAAATAGAGTAGCTTTCTGCACTCAAGCACATGGGAGACATTTTAGATACTGGCAATAGTAAGATCTAGCAGTTATCAAACAGTTCTGCCTGTGCCCTGCCTGCCATTTCTGCAGCATGTTGTTCCTAAAGGGGCAAGAAGGGACTTGCTGCCTGGGTCTGCATGCTGTCCAGCTTGCCTGCAGTTCTGTGTTGGTATTAAGGAAACAGAACTTGTATTTCAGCCCACCTTTCATGCCCAGGGGTTTATCTTATGGATAAATTGCATTCCCATTCTCTGTTAGCAAGCCCAGGAGTTATCTGCTTAGGCTGCAGACACTGAGAGAAAGGCCCCTATGGCTTTACGGCAGCTAGCTCAGGGTGAATCCAGTCTTGAAGCAGACTTTGGACTTTCTTGAAATTTGAATCATTCTAAAGGTCACTGCTCCTGCAGGGGCTGGGAGAAACTTGCTCCCAAAGGAAGGGGAGAGCTTAGGCAGACATCTCCTGTGTTGTGAGCACTCATAGTAGGGAGTTTTCTCGTGACCACATTTTCTGTCAGTCCCTGTAAGTAATGGATTCCTTTGTGCTCCATGTAAATGACTGGGACAAAGTATATGTGGAAGAGTCTGACTATGCCTACATGGCTTTGTGGGCAGTCAAACTGTGCCACTCCTTAGTGGCGGGAAGTGCAAAGGTTTCTTGACTTGCTTTACTGCACCATGCCAGACCTGCCAACAGAGCTGCTGTTCGGGCACATCTGCCCAGGAGACCTTTTGCTCTTCTAGCACATGAAGGACATGGGAGAGTTTTCAAGAGCCATTTAGAAATGCTAGTCCAGGAAAGGAAATTAAGTTGGAATGCTGTAACCAACTCGATCCTTTCTCTGTTTGCAGCACTGTTAATTAGATGTGGCTTCGCTGTGGTCAGTGGGGTGGGTGTTACCACTACAAAGCCAGCAAGAGCCTTGCTTCTGCTCGGTGGGACATCCAATGACCCAGGGAGCTGCTGTCCTTGGGCTTAACTTAGTTTACTAGGAAAGCTCCTAAAATCCCAGTTCTGAAGCCCTCCCACCACCCTGCTTGCCCCGGTGTGGGCAAGTCAGTAGCCTATGTGCCTGTGCTTGAGCCTTGTCAGCTGAAGACAGCTCTTGACTTGTGCCAAGTTAAGGGCTGGCCTTTGCTCTCGGGTTACCTTCACTGTGAACGGATCTGCCGTACCTGATTTAATGAGCTTCTGTGAGAAGTGGTTGCACTGCCCTCTCCTTCCCTGAATGGAAGGAAAAGACTGATGAATAACTCAAACCTGCAACCTGATATGTAGGTTTTTAGCCATCAGTTATATTTCTGCTGGTGTAACCCTGGGGCTCCCAGTCAAGTGGGTGAAATGGTTCTCCTATTCCCTCATGTCCCCTTTGGAAACAAACCTCATGGTCTGTGATACTGGTATTCCTACCACGTAGTGAAAATACATCCTCTGATGGGTTTTAAAAAACCAGATATCTCTCTAAAATGGTAGTGCTGAGTAGAAATTGATAGAGATCGATGCCTGTGAACTTGGTACAATGAGCCTCCTTGTGTTGCTGTTTGTCTGAACGTGGCTCCCATTGTACTGACGTGGCTGCCGGGTAGGTAGCAGGGAACGCATGGCTGAGTTTTCTTTATAGTTGCTTTCAAATATTTATCTGCAGGAGGATAATGGGAGAGCTGTGTTTCCTCTTGTCGTCAGAATTTCAGAACGGATTTTAATCTCCTGTGCTCCTGCTGCTCGTGGAGCCCTGACAAAAGTGGCTTGATCCTGCTGGCACAGGGCCATCTCTCCTTCTTCCCCCTTGCCCCCAGCAAGGATGTACTTGGACTTGCCAGACTGAGCAGGATACTGGGAGAATATGAAAATATCCATGGTTTGAAAACTTGATTCAATATGCTTTTCTGGGCTATAGGGCACAATCAGTGAGAGCTTACAGGAGCTTCTCTTTTTCTTTTCTGTGTTCCTTCACTTCCCTTTTAACTGGTGAGTAAACGAGTGAAGCTGGAGGATGTACAAAGCTTGACTCCAGTGTGAGGTGTAGGAGTCCAGCACATCCCAGGACTGAGCACTTCTTTTCCTCTCACTGGCATGGCCATTAATGTAAGCACATCTTAAGATGACATAGACCTGACTACAACTTCTGTTCCAAGTGCTTACGAGTTATGAAGGGTCTCAAATGAGTAGTTTAAAACCTGGGTCAAAACCTCAAAAGCTGCTGCAAGTCTGGTATACAGTTTCAAGTAAGCCCTGAGATGATACTGCTGGATACTGTTTACAATAGGTCTTTCTACAGAAACTGCCTTAACTTCCCGTATGCTGATTACTGTTTAGTGCCTCGTTTTAACTCCAGTCGGAAGGTCTCCTCTTCCTTTGCTGTAGCTCAGGGTGGACCAAGAGAGTTTTATTGTGGCTTTGGAAGTGTCCAGCACGGCAGCAGCCAGAGCATCCACGTGCCTGGCCTTTGCATTAATGGTTGTGTAAAGGGCTATGTGCTAACGGAGATACGGATCGTGTAGGGCTGCCTCCTGCCTCTCCAAGCCCTCGGAGTAACAGTGTGCTCTTATAACATCATAATACACAGTCCAGCAATTACTGAGAAACTACGGGGAGAAGCTATGAAGAGCCTGCCTCTGCTTCTCACACCGTGCCTTTGAGAGGCACGTGCACAGCTGTGGGGCTGGCACAGAGGGAACAGGGGGTGCTCAGGGGCAAGAAACAGAGCCGTGTGTGTATTGCTGTGTTGTGATAAGCCACACGTGCACCCATGTTTTCATAGAGAGTGTGGCAGGATGGGTTGCAGCCTCCTTCCAACAATACTGGGTTTTCCACAGCTGCTACCCCCCCTTTTATTCAATGCATTCCACCCCTGTGCCAGGCAGGGAAGTGGTTCTTCTCCCCTGAGTCAAGACATGGAGTGAAATTCATCTCTCCTTCCTGTTTCGTAAAAGAAGGACCCAAGGAAATGCTCCTTTAGCTGCAGAGAAAGCTGCTGTGAGCTCTCCATGGAACCCTCCTTGTGAAGCACAGTGACCACCTGGGGCTCAAGGCTTTGAGGAGGTGAGCAGAACCCACGTGCTCACACATATTTCCAGGCCCAGCCATGGTATGGATATGTGTTATGCTTACATTACGGCTCACAGTGGTAAAGTGCAACCTGGTGATAGGAAGGGAGAAAAAATTCCTCTGTGAGGTAACTGAGAAGTAAAACCTTGGACTGTCAGGGGCAACCCAGTTCAAGGTATAAAAGTGCTGTTAAGCTTTGCCCTATTAACTGCTTGATAGAACAGTGGGTTGATGGATACCAAGATGGTATCTAAAATCATATTTAAGATTGTGTGTGGGTTTTTTTCCAAAACAGGGCTCTTCATCAGTATGCACACACGTAGCAATGTGTCAGGGGAACACCTAGTGCTCGCTAGATAAACACATCACTCCTCTCCACGTGGGAGGAGCAGCCACAGAACTGCATCATGCCGAGCCCTGCTGGGTGCTCCTCCATCTGCAACCTACTTGGTATGCAGAGACACCTTTTCTGCAGTGAAAAGGCTTTGATTCGCCCAGGTCCAGATCACTTTATTAGCATTGCAAAAATGCTGAGATCCTATACAGCTCTTTAAACAAAAAACCCTTCTGTTCAGTTTGATCATCTGCTACATATGTGATCCTAGCAGAGATAATTTGGAAAGGTGTGTTTATTGCTTTGCACTTAGCAGATAGGGATAGCCTGGCAGTTTCACAAACATGCCCTTGGCTAAAGTCTGTTGCTAAGCAATAGTTTAAGATAAGGAATATATACAAATCCCCAAATGTTCAATTTTTAGGGCTTTAGGTACTCATAAGAGAGAGATATAGCAACATCTTGCATTTTTCCAGAGCCCCCAACAGGAATGTTAATCTTTGTTAGCTTGGGAACAACATGAAATGGTGAGGATCTGCTGTGTGTTCCCCCTCCTGCAGCAGCTGCAGTGCACAGCAGAATAAACAGGTCAGATGAGTAACCAGCTGTACTCCTCATCTGAGGTGACAAGGTACAGAGAAAGGACAACTCCTTCTCCCTGTGCCTTTATTTATGGCAGACTTTTGCCCATGGAGATTGTAGAATCATAGATTAGTTTGGGATGGAAGGGACCTTTAGAAGTCTTCTAGTCCAACACCCCTTCAGGAAGCAGGGACATCTTCAACTAGATCAGGTTGCTCAAAGCCCCTTCAGCCTGATGTTGAATCTTTCCAGGGATGGGGCTTCTACCACCTCTCTGGGCAACCTATTCCAGTGTTGAAAGGTGGAATCACCTCTCTCAGCCTGCTGGCCATGCTGCTTTTGATGCAACCCAGGATACAATTGGCTTTCTGGGCTGTCAGCACACATTGCTGGGTCATGTCCATCCCTTCATCCATCAGATGATAGGAGGGAGCCAGAGTCTTTCACTTCTTCTTATTTCTCTCTCTGCTTCTGTGCATGCCATCTGTGTGGTCCTTGTAGCCAAGAGGTCACCTTGGTAGTGTGTCTGTCACCCACATTGTGTTGTGCCCATCAGCCAGTGAGTCACTTCATAAGCAAAGGGGAAGTCTCCCCGTGTGGTTCTCTGCTGCTCGTATCTCATGGATCATGTCACAGACTTGGGCTGATAGCATCTGAAATTGAGCCCGCTTCTGCTTTCTTCACCTGCCCCATAGCTTTAAGTCCCCTAGTGTCACCTTGTGTGCCCCCAACAGTTTTCTCTGCTTTGTGGCCTGCCATGTCTGGATCTGAGCACTGCTGTGGGGCAGGAGGTGAGCCCCATCCCTGCCCTTCAGCAGAAACCTCATGGAAAGACTTCTTGTCTTCTGCTCTCCCTGTTTCTCCAGCGTGTATGGGGGGAAATGTGTAACTGCAGGAGCTTGGCAGCAGCAGTGGACACAAGCTGGACTGACACACAGGGTGCAAATAGAGTCATAAAGTATATGTGGCAGTGTGATGCATATTAAAGCGATTTGCAGGGTAATGTTTCCTTGACTATATTCTTAGTAACAGAGAGAAGTGATCTTCCCACCTTCACTATAGGCATATTACAGTGCCCAGCAAAGAGGCTGGAAGGAACTGGAGGTAGTGCTGGTTCCAGAAGTCTTCAAAGCCTGGGTTTTCAAGGGCCCCATCCCACAAGGCCAGACTGTGTCCTGCAGCTTTGCCCTGTGAGGCGGCCCCGTGCCATGAGCCCATGAGTGAGCATATGCCACCTCCTGTTCCTGGCTCTCAGTGGCATATGTAACAACATGCCCAAGAAATGACTGTGTTCCCTCAGGAATAAGGAAGGACCAGCCTGGCTAAAATGAGAGGACAAAATTTTATATCCATGTAGTTACTAACTCTTTATTTGGAAAAACAGAGCTGTTTGTCTGGTGCTTCTTGGACCTTTGGCTTAATATCAAAATGACCTTCTCACAAACCTTCTCCAACTCCTTCCCAGAGGAGAAGACAGAAGTTGCCGTTTTCTTTCCACCAGCTCTTGCTTCAGAGCAGAGGTTTAAAAACTGGGCTGCAGCTGCCCTCTCCAGTGAGGCCACAAATGAAGCAACATTAACCCCTCAGTCTGCAGAGTGGGTCACTAAAATGCCAGAAGGCAAGAGGTCTAGTGAGCTGCCCTGGAATGTGTTCTAAAGCAGGTGATAGGTCTTCCTCTCACCTGCTCTCTCCAGGTCTGAGACCTCTGAAGCTCTGGCCATGAGATTGGCTTTTCATCTTCTCCCTTCCTTGGTACGTTGTGGGAGGTGGGTGTGCCAGCTGGAAAAAAGGAAGAGAAGGTCTTTTCTTTGGTATATACATAGTTCCTCTAAAATGTGCAGCCAAACACAAGCAAAATAATTTCCTGCCTGTGGCCTTGCTTGGTGAGCTTCCCTTCCACAGAATCACAGCATGGTTGAGGTTTGAAGGTGTCTGGAAACCACTGTCTCACCTCCTTCTCCAACCAGAGCTGGTGGGGTTTTGTCTGTTTCCAAGGGTGTATGCCCCACAGCCTGCCTGGGCCACCTATTCTCATGCTTAAACACCCTCACTGAAAGAAGTTTGATTTCATGCTTTAATGGAATTTCTGGTATTTCACCACCACCAGCAGCACACCCCTGTGTGAGCTGGGCCAGGAGTTCCCGCCTTCACCTATATGCTCAAAGAAGGAAGGATCACTTTTCTTTGTGCACTGGTTCTGGGACATTTGTTCCCATGTCAACCATCTACCCTCGCCTCTCCCAAGCAGAAGGAAATGGCAATATCTGAAGTCTGCTTTCATGTTTCTTACAGGCATGTGAAGTTGTACCTGCAGAACCTAATTTAAAACACAGATTCATCTACTTAGTATGTCCCTCACAGCCTCTGGTTATGGTGCTCTGGACCACCTTCACACTTTGCCAACATGAACGAAGGCATCTGGAGATCATGCCCTACCTTGTCTGCAAGTGACTTTTTAACCTGATAAGAACACTATTGCCTCTAAAGCCCAAGAACACCTGGGCTGCTGCTAACAAACATGGCGAGAGCATATTCTCCTGGGAGGGTTTGATCATGGAAGTTACTTTTGTTATATCCAATTCCACTAAATGTATCTCCAATTTTCCTGTCTCTACATCAAGTGTTACATGTTAAGGAGCCTCGAATAACAGCTGCTGCCACTCATGTTAACTGAGAGGAGCACAAGACACTGAAGTGTCTAGTTTCTCATCACTTTACGGGACGGATAGAAGTATCTGTTGTACTGACTAGTCCATCAAATATGAATGATGCAGATAGAGTGGCTGTTTACACACAGCAATCTATTTTAGTTAAATTGAAAACACGCACAGGGGAGCATTCCAGCTTTGTGGATAGAAAACACTGGAAACGTCAGGAGTTTCTTTGTTTCGCCTCTTCTGTTTGCTGGTGACAATTAGCTCTTCGGGGTGCCCAGTCTGTGGCTAGGAGAGGGGGAGCTCTCTTCTTCTGGGACAAATGTCCAAATATCATGAGTTATCCAACCAAATCTCATGAAACTGAGGATGAGGTGCTTGCCTCCTTTTACCATTCCAATTTTACCAGAATACTCAACACTTTTGTGCATCATTAACATAAGCATTTACAAAGCTGGTCTCTCTGGAGGGTGACAGCAATTGTTTTGCTTAATGTTTAATGTCTTCCTCTCCCTCTGGACTCTGTGCCAGGGTATATTGTAATGAACAAGCTCTGGAAGAATATTATATCCTCACTTCATTTATTAGGACACTTTACACAGAACTTTATTTTGCACTACCATGAATTATATAAACACACAAATTAAAGATACATACACAGTAACTGCTTGCAGAAAGTATTGTCTGCAGCAAACTCATTAGGAGAATTAATTGCACTGTAGAAAATCACTTAACCTTTGTGGATTTCCTGGTACTGTGTTTATTAATGCCCTTGCTTTATTTTTAAATAATATCTCTGTGTTATCTGAAAACATGCTCTAGACTTGAAAAATAGTGTACAGCATGAAGATTTCCTCTGAACGTACTAAGTATATTGAAAACAAAAACTGGGGTCTCATTCTGCACTCCATGTCTGTGTCCAGACGAGTACAGATGTGTCCACCTGGGCAAAGACTTGGGAAGGCAGAACCAAGCGATACAGGGCTAAACTCCTTCAGAGGAGGAAAGGAAAAAGAGTAAAAGGCTTTGGCTTCCATGGGCAAATGTTAATTACAAGCAGAAGGCCTCACTGAATAGCCTTTATCAGGATTTGTCCACTGGGCTCAACGGCCAACATTCTGCTGTGGAAAATATTTCTCCAACAGCAAATGGAGAGGAAGGGAAATAGCAGACTAACTTTTTGGCAAAATGTCTACTTCGGTTAGAAAAACAATGCTCCACATGCACATGTTTCTTTCACGAAGGCTGTTAGCAGGAATATGGCAACTCTAATAATTTTGCAAGGAGTAAAAACAGGATGTCTCAGGAATAGCTCTCCTAGTACAGAATAACCCACACCAAAATGCTTGGCTGCAGGAACCTGTGTGTGCATGGGGACCTGCACCCGGGGATCATCACTGAAGCTTTATATAGTAATTTTGTGATAACAAAAGCTGGAGATTAGTCACTGAAAATTTCAAGTGACCTCAGTAACCTGACTGCCAACTCATCCTGTGGCCTGTCTTGTTTATTAGAAGAGCTGTGACCCAGGTAATGGATGAAATGCTGTTGTAGGTGCCTGTCAGGATGATTTACTTGCTGTCATGCTGCTGACTGCATGGACATATGAGACTATGGAAGGAAGGCAATGGAAAGATTTGGTTCAGTATGTCTGAAGTCTGTAGCCTTATTTCAGGGACATACTGTGGGAATGAAAGCAGGCAGTGACACAGAGGGGTACTGGAGCAGACTGATGTTCCTTGAGCTCATTGTGTTTTGGGGGTTTGATGCTGCTTCTGTGGCTCAGAGTTGCTTTTGCCTTTCATAGAATCATAGAATCAATTGGGTTGGAAAAGACCTCTGAGATCATCAACCCTTGGGCCAACTCCAGTCCATTTACCAGATCATGGCACTCAGTGCCACGTCCAATCTCAGTTTAAAAACCTCCAGGGATGGTGAATCCACCACCTCTCTGGGCAGTCCATTCCAATGCCTGATTACTCTCTCTGGAAAGAATTTTTTTCTGATCTCCAACTTAAATTTCCCCTGGCAGAGCTTGAGCCCGTGCCCCCTTGTCCTATTGCTGAGTGCCTGGGAGAAGAGACCAACCCCCACCTGGCTAGAACTTCCCTTTGCTCTGAGAACACCCGTCTGCATTGGCATGCTCATCATGGTTGTGTCTTATACAACTACAATAATAACCCTTCAGAGTAAAGTCAGTAGAGAGCAAAGGTTATTGACTTCGATGAGAGCTTCCAGATAATGTTAATACAAATAGAATACAACTTTGGCCTTGAGGGGAAAGCTTCAGCAAAAGGCTACTTGGAATAATTAAACCTATCATAAAAGTCATGTCTTCCTGAAATGAGTTGAAGAGCAATATTAACCTGACTGAAAGTCCAGCCTCCTTAGAGGTCCGAAGCCCTGGAACTGACTGCAGAGGCACTGGGATGGGATGGAGGTTGCTCCTGAGGATGTGTACACTTCAGCTGGCAGCACATCTGATTCTGGCATAACTGAACTGTGAAATAATAAATATATAAAAAAGTAAACAAAGTATTTTGCTGCTTCTGCACATCGTCATCTAGTGCCTCACCCTCTGCAGCTTGTGATGGTTGACAGCATGGGAAGGAGGGTGGGTATGGAGAGTGTTGCAGAGACTGTCTGTAAAGTAAGTAGAATAACTGGGAGGGAGTTAGGGGAGAAATCAATGTGATGGAGAGAGGGAAATATGAACTCCTGCAACCTTGGTGCTGTGGTGTTTCACTTCCACGTAGAAAAGGAAGCAGCTTGTAAGAACCCACTAATGCAGATAGGTTATGGACTTCAGTCTCCTATGAATTACATGAACCGTCTTATTTATTGCTGGAGGTTTTAAGAGGTTAACCCTGTGTATTGGGGCTGTAAGATTTCTCAAGAGCAATACAAAGTGTTTCACACAAGGCCTGAACAACTGACATGTCGAGTCTGCAAAAGCTCCTGATCTAAACGCAGTAATACACAAAGACAAGTGAAGCAAAGTTACATATTTCTGGTGGAGACTTACAAGCAGAACATCCCTTGTAACTATTTAGATTTTTCTCCTTTAAGAGCAAAGGGAGAAGACGGTGATGCTAAAGTCAGTTACTGGTATGTCATCCTTTTCTATAAGAAAAACCAATGAATTTTAGAGCTATTCTTTCTAGTGAAACCAAAACAGCCATGATTTTGAAAGCAACTTCATTATGCTGGAGCTAGAGCTGATGATTTGTAAGTAGAAACAAAAACATAGCTTTGGTTTAGTTACATCCTAACTGACATAACTGAGAATCTTTTATCAGCATTATCTGGTCACAAATGAGTGTTTTCTAACAGTGAAATTTAACTCTTGAACAAAAATGCTGGATACTGAGCATCTCTTTCTATTTTAGGTTTTGTGTAATGAAGTTATGGGAACCACTGTATGTGGATGAACATTTCTGTTTTCCTCGTGGGTTGGGAACACGTTTCTCTCATGGAGATGATTGGAAGCACAGAACTTTGCTAGCATTTTGGTTTTTCTGGGGTAGTTATTAAAATGAGTGAAAATGTGCATACCCACATTTGAGAGAGTGGACAAACTGTCAATTCCATTGATCAAAAGTTCTGAGAGATAAAAGTTGAAGACATTTTTCAATTCAGTAAGACAGACAGCTGCTAGTCTCTAATTCAGGAGTGAATGGTGAGCCCCATATGATAAACCCTCTAACTGCTCTATTGCAAATCATGCATGATCTTTGTTTTTTTTTCTAAAAGCTCTTGAACATGCACACATTCCCATCTTCCACCTCACTCTTCCAAATGCAATCATCTCTGTGCATGATTGACCTAAGTGATCACCATGGTTTCCAATTCAATTCAGGTCCCCAAAGAGGTCTTTTAATTAAGTAGCTCTAATAGAATCTCAGGGAAAACTTCTAAGTCCCCAGTCTTCAGGCTGTGAGCTGGAGATCCCGTGGGTGTCTGTGGCCAACTAGCACGAGACCCTGAGCATGTCCTTCATATAAAGGTCATACCCTATGCAGAAATTTGTGTTAGTGGATCTTAGAGATGCAGACATCCCATGGAAAATTCCTGGGGATCACACAAAGCTGAAAAGTTCTATAGTAGGCTGTTGTTGAGCAGGGGGTAGTGACCAAGAGGCTGGTGAGATGGAAGCAGGCACACAGAAATGTCTGTGTATGAAACTGACTACAGTCTGTGTAAAGTTCCCAGCCCAGCTCCCAGGCAGCCCAGGCTGTGCAAGGTTCCCAGCCCATGTCACAGTCAGCTCAGCCTGTGCAAGGTTCCCAGCCCAGCTCCCACTACCGCAACACGGGGGAGCTGCTGGTGCTGCCCCTACAGAACTTCACTAATGCTTTGCTCTGTGTAAAAGTGCACTTGTTTTGGTAGCAGGATCCACGCTATTTAAGAACCAATTTTTACCCAGAGCGTGTTAGAACCAGACACAGACTTTAATCACCATCACTGGAATTGCAGATGTGTACATATATAGGTGGAATCTCCAGAACTGCTTGGGACTGGTCTCTGTTTATTTCGGGGGGGACAATCCCACCCTGTGTGTGTGCAGGTGTGCAGAGCAGCATATGCTGATGTTTACTCATCTCCAGGAAACGACTTGTGCTTGCTGGACTGTGGATGTGATGTTTGGTAAATGTTGTGCAGAAGTACTTAACTCTCACACCAGGAACTTCAGCATTAGCCATGTAGGGAACAAAAAGTGGAAATGGAAAACTCTTCTAAATTCTTAGAACTATGGTATTTGCTGAAAAGTAAAGTTCCAGATAACTGAAACCCCACACAAACTTGAGATAACTTTGATGAGTAGTTCTTGGCTGAAGACAAAAAGGAACATTTAAATGTTTTGTGTCGATTGTTTCAGGATTAAACATCTTGAATTTTTGTTTCAAATGCTTTCCCTTCTGGCAATTCTCTCAAAACTTCTGGTCATATAAATCTGAGTAACTGAAGATACTACTTGAGGAGTCCTGTCAGAACAATATTTTGTTTAATTGGAAGGTTTTTTCCAGCTCTTTATTTAGTTGAAAATCTCTGAAGTTTTTCTTTGGAATGTAACTTGAAACAAACTTTTTTTCCGACTTCTCTGTTAGCTGACTGAACAGAATGTGACATTTGCAAGTACCTAAGAGGGGATGATGGGAGAACAGAAGAAAACTAAAAGCACTGATTGTGATATGTCATCCCCTTAGCACAGCAGAACTCCAAGGCCAGACCTGGACCACTTGTACAAAGGTACCTCTGCATTTCTGCACCTTGTAATTGCACCAACATGTGCCTAATATGGGCCATTCTGATAACTTATAGAAGTAATTTATACTGGATTTATATAATAAGTGAGTGGAAACTTCACTTGACTCTCCCTCCACAGAAGAGACCTGAAAGAAAAAGGGGCTTGAATGAGGCCTGTGCCATGCTGTGGCTGGGGCATGGCAGTGAGCCGTGGGAGGCAGACTGCAGAAAGGCACAGAACCTGAGGCACAGTGGAGTAGCCAGTCCGGCACAGAAAAACACCCCTCCCTTGGCTCCACTCCTGGCTGAGTTGATTTTTCATCTGGTGAAAAATGGGGTTGAAATACCTCCCTTGCTGCCCTTTGAAAAACACTTCAGTATCCTCAAAGGAGATATAAGAGCAGCATCATTGTAAGTGGGAAATGAATTGCTCTCTTGCTGGATTTAGCAGCTTCCTGTTTTGGAAACCCGAGATACCATCTCAAATTTCTGTTTGTTGTCAGCCTAGAAGAAGAGACCCAGAGGCTGCAAAGCTTCTGGTGAGGCAGCGCTACATTTGCTAATTGTCTCTGCCTGACAATGCCATTTACACTGAGCACAAAATCACCTGTAACCTCCACTGACTGACCAGAAAATCGTTATATCCTTGAACTCCCACCCTTCTGAAACACCACCTGGCATTGCAAACCTGGCATTGCATGTGTCAGCCCCACTCACAGGACAGTAAAATACAGAGATACTTACTGCTGACTCACTGACAAACATCCCTGTTTCCAGACCTAATTACAGTATCATAAACAACTGCATTATAAAAACGATGTTTTGACTTGCCATGCATAATGTAATGAAGCTTTTGCTCTGAGGGCCGAGCTGTCCTTTGAGAGGCACAGGGCTGGCATCTGCCCTAAGCACTCTGTGGGAGGGTCTGGCTCCTGTGCTCTCAGGCTGCACTGGGGTCTCTGGTGCAAGGCAGAGGTTCAGAGAGGCCTCTGCAGTCCAGGAGGCTGGGGAGGGGCTGATTGACATCTGCCCTCCCACAGACTGTGTGTCTGCATGTTTCTGTCAGAAAAGCTGGTGAAGCTGGGCTTTGCCTGTATGAGAACTTTTCAGTAAGGAAAACGTCTCCTCTTTTACAGTTTTCATTCCTCTTTTGCTTTTTTAGGCCATGTTGCAATGCTTGCCATTTTTGCTGTATAAAATTCAGGTGTTCTGCCCACCTGCTCCTCCTCCTCCATCAGCCAGATGATCACAGCAGCTACATCAGTTTTAAATGGGATCAGACCTGAAAGTGGCAGCTCTGATACTCAGGGCAATGACCTGCAAGGTTTTTCTCCTCCATTATTTAACACTTGCTTAACTTGGGGCACTAAGAAAACCATTGAATCTTGCTCTTCAGTTGGTGGATCTGCGGGAACGGTTTTTGTTTTGGAGACAACATAGCAAGGAAACTGGCGTGACAGCCACAGCTCAGTTAAATGCTATGGTGACTGCTAAAGGCAACAGAATAAGCCAGTGTTACCTGGGTCTACTTTTGCTAACACCAGTCTTTAAAGAACAGGAAGTTACATGTATACTTTTCCTTTGTTCCAAGGACTGGTTCAGGCATGTCTGACTGGGACGTGACATCTCCTGAGGGATGTGGTTAAAGACAGACAAAGTAAACTCTGCTGCTTTGGTGCCTCCACAAAAATCTGATAGCTAGAGACTATCATGGAGTGAGCATCTGGGCAGCAGTGATGCTCCTCATCTCCTCTCGTGAAGTTTATGGGACTGCTAAATATAAGGCACGGCTAAATATCTGGACCTCACAAGCAGCAGGAATATATTCTATGTATCTGAGTTGGTTTTACCCATTCTGCAGCAGAAAGAACTGGAGGTATGAATAAATTATTAAAAATGATGTAAAGTATAGAATAAATTATTTAAAATTATTAAATTACTCTTAATGACCTTTCAAGAGTTTCGTGTTAAAATTACCACTTGGTTCTCTGCAAGGGAAGAACTGATTCTGTATTAAAGGTGGAGGTCCCAAACCAACTGGAGCTCCTTCCAGAAAAAAAAAAAGAGGGAGTGAAAAGGCTTATTTTCTTCTCCTTTAAACAGAAAGGGAATATTAAATGTCTGTGTGATGCAGAGACGATAACAGGCATTGATAGGATGGAAGCAAAGATGAGTGTTCTCCCTCAGACGGGACCGAACAATGAGATTCTCCAGCTTTTGCTGGGGTTCAGGTGCATGTCTCCAGTGGGCTTGGAGGGGCCATGGAAGCCTTCTCCCTCTGTCCCCCACACCAGTGTTTCACTTCCTCTCTGTAAAAAGTCAGAAAAAGGGAGGGAGAAGTCAGAGCTTTTTGTTTGCTTTGATTTCCAATTTTTAGGCCTGTACAAACAGCTGAAGGATTTAATTATGTTACTGCTGCATAGTACCCTCGTTCTGCTTGAGTTATGCTGAATACATTCATAAACCAAAGTAGCCACAGTTATGAAGAAATGTTGTTGAAAAACCCATCCTAAATCTCATTTGATTACAAAACTAAGGGGCTGACTTTTTAAGAAGGCCCTCTTGAAGCTTGCCCAAAAGATTAATGTGTAAATACAAAGAATGCTCTGGAAGTTCTTGAATGGAGACATTTTATTTCCAAATAACCACAGGAGTAACTACTTGTAGCAAAAAGATGATTAATGGCATTGTGGCCAAAATAAGGTGAGTCCCTAAACTTGATGGCATAGTATTTGCATATTAGCTCAGTGTTGGAGATTCTCACACTACCTTGTTTATTTTTACTGGAAGAAGCACAAGAAAAGCACGCTGCTTGCTTAAATCTCCCTAAATCCAAACATCTGAAGCTTCATTACTCCTTTTTCCTGGCTCTGTTCCTCTCTGAAGGCATGCTGCTTGCATGCTCACTCATTTTTCCCATGAACTATGGGGTGTAGGCCAAAATACCCTTTGCAACTGGCAACTTGCTGGGCACACCAGGTTCCAGTTAATGCAACAACTGGACGTTTCATAATGCTCGAAGTATCTGTGGCACGAATATACTCAAAGTCCTGAAATTAGCAGGAAGCATGAGTAGCACTTTTTGTTTTCCACAGGGTCAATTTTATTCATCTGGTGAAAACACAATGACAAAAAGAAGTTGTCACATGGAAAACTGATACCGACACCCGCGTTAACAGTATTAGAGTGACGTGTAGGATTTGCTTGGATGTGCACAAGCTGAGCACCTCTCTGTGCACCAGCTCAGGGAGGTTTATTTGTGTCATCATGGGCCGCTGTGCAACGGCTCAGTGTTGCATCCCCATCAGTGGTTTTAGCTACTGACTGGTGTGTGTTTCTGTGGGAAAACCAGCTGGGGCTTTTAGCATCCGGTCACTTGGGAACCTGTCTTGGTTTGCTGGCATTGAAGGCACGAGCCAGTTCATTAAAGGCAAAGCTGGAGCTTGCTTAGCCCCCTCCTGCCAACATCACTAGCTGATGGATGATTTGGCTTCTCATTTCTAAGAAAATAACTTTCTATCTGACCATGCACTGATATCCTGCAGCACTGAACAACAGCTCACAATAGGGAGGCCATTGCCTGGAGCCAGGCCTAGGGAACAGTCTGAGGGTTGTTAAAGCAGCGTGAGTGAAGGTGTGTTGGTGAACAAGACTGTGCAGCTGGCACCAAGGCAGTGCTGATAGGCACCCAGATGGGCACTGCAATTGTCCCTTTGGGCATAAAGCAGCTCCCCTTAGCCAAACAAGGAGGGAGAGACGTCTGAGCTACAAAAGCCCATTGCATAATTGTCAAATCTGCCTGTAACACAATTCCTTCAGAGGCAATCACTGCTGTAGTGCAGTTGCTTTGGGAAGCCTTTCTCTCCCACTGTTGATAGTTGCTGAACTGCAACTATCAAACCTCTGTTGGTTTGGCTGAAAAAGGATCATGGCAGTGATGTCTTTTCACTAAAAAAGGATTGTTTCCCACTCTGCTGTCATTAAAACAAAATACAAACTAGCCAAACTCATTCTTCACCTAGACTCTCTCAAAACAAAACATTTTTGGATAAAATAACTGTAATTCAAACTGCAGCAGCCAGTGCTGTGCCTACTTTGGTACCCAGCCAGTGAATTATAAAGTAAACACCCTCCAGGACTGTTCTCCATTTGGATTTATTAGTCATTACCAAGAAAAGATAATTAGCACTTCTGAAGCATTGTGATAATCAGTTGCATGAACTGTTACCAATAGAAACGGGCTGGGGTAGCTGTGTGGCACAGGAGTTTGTAGCTCCGTTGTACTCCCTGTACGGAATGAGTACATGGGTGGGCAGATCCTCAGCTGGAGGAAATGCTCCAACTACCACCTGCTCCAGTGGAGCTAATGACACTTTCTACAGGGTACGGCAGGGAGGGGAGCTGTTCCCTGCCCTACTGGGCTTCTCCTTCTGTTATCCTGGAGGCAGAGTAATTTTTGTTACAATACACAATCCTTCTTGTAGGCCAAAGGCAATGACACGTACTACTCCTTTACTGCACAACAGGAAAATAGAAGGTAATTATTTTTCTTTTTGTATGCATGCTGCCAACAAAAAGGAAAATAACCTTGTGGTGGAACAAGAGAAACCTGACCCTTTAGGCAATGATGGGCTTTTTTAATCTTCCTCTTTCAAAACTAAAGAATGAGAAAACTATTGGGTTCAAGTCAGTGCTAAAACTTGTAGAATTGGTTCCCCAAACTTCCCTTACTTATGAACTGTAATAATCATGTCAGGGATGGGATGTAAATCTTGTGTTCTTAAATTCAAAGTACTAAACATGCCAAGCTCCCTGCCACTCAACGAAATATTACTGAGCTCAAAGAAGTAATTCTATCAGATTTATCAACATTTTGGTGAGCACAAGTAATGAAGATAGCTAGAGGATTTACCCCCAAAATACTTGTATGTCTGCAACTACTATTTTCTTTCTTGCACTGTACAGAGCATTTCAGGCCAATAAAACACCCCTCCAGTCAACAGGTGTTTTGTATCCCCTGGGAATCATGCAGCAAATCTTGGGATTGAGGCCAGTATGTATGCAAAGTACTTTGTCTGCCGGTGCTGCAGGGGCTGTGGTGTGGTGTGGTGGTAGAGGGTACCTTACCCATGGTGATTCCCGTTGGTGCTGATGGCCTTTACTCATGTACGTCTTCCTTGTCACACCTGGAGCAGAGACTGTTGGGATTGTGACTCCAATGCCAGTAACACTTGTTAATGCGCTCAGGAAAGATGGGAGCACCCTGGCAACATCTGACCTGTTGATGCACTCAAAGTATTCATAAACGTTTGCCCCTTTCCCAGGAAGATGACTGCTGTGGCAAGTCTGATTATCCCCAAGATGAAGTTTGCCAGATAGCAACAAACAGGATGGGCTGGTGGCTGTTTACAAGCTACGCATGAAGAGGTAAATGGTCTGTGAGCGTTTACTTTTCAGCTGCTGCTGGGAAACAGGCACCCTCCTGCCAGGTCACAGACCAGCTACGTTACAGAGCTCTTACAGCAGTTCCTTGGTCGCAGAGGTGGACGCGTAGCTGGGACTCAAATAGCTGTCCCATACACAGGAGTTGCTATGGCAGTGCTTTACAAATATACATTGCACAATGAAGCAGTGATGTCTGACCACACCGCCTTTTTTTTGCTGTCCTACAGAGAAGGTTTGCTCCCACCCTGGGAACTGTGGAGCAGAACAAATACCAGACTATAACAGCTATCTATATATATATCTACTTAAGTCTATTGTCAGATTACATCTGACTGTGGAACTGGGTTTAAAACACCTGGGTAACAATTTACATATTATGCCAACAATAGCACTTCTACCCCTCCCCTTCCCTCTTTCCCACCTGCAGTGCAGAGCAAGCCGACTGCATAGCATCCCTCACAGCAAAATGGGTCTTGGCTGCATCTTTTTGTCTTCATGAAATTAATTTAATTCTTGTACTTTAACACCCACTCCTTCCTCTGCTGTTGGTGCTATTGCAAACAAGAAATGCGTCCGGGTAACACTGTCTCCTTGGAAACCTGCCTCTGGCCTAAAAAAGTCAGTCTTGGTGCCTGTGTGGCATTGGAACGACAGAGAACTCATGGGCAGCTTTCACCTGGAGTGAAATCAGCCTAGATCAGATCTGGAACCCCTTGGTGAACAGATAAATAAGCTGGGCTATTGCACCAGCATGATATAATGGGAAAAATTACACATACTGGCCTGGGAGTGCACCAGGCTGCTGAGAGAAGCCTGAGAACAGTGTACTTCCTGTGGTGTGGGCATCCTGAGGGAAGGCTGGGGGCAGGAGCTCTGCCATGGTGTGCTCTGGGAGCAGCGAGAGGGCCCATCTCTCCATCAGCCTGCAGATTCCGAAATAATTGTAAACAACACTGACTTCAAGTCTGCTGCCAGAGCCTTGGGCTCTTTAAGAAATAACCCCTACTCATTTATTGCCTGAGGATATTATTATTTCCAGAGGGAACTAGTTAAGGATTACAATACTGGGCAGAATTATAGTACAAAGCATGTTTTAGTGCAAACTTACTTATAAAATAGTCACAAATCTTCTTTGATGAAAATGAGGGCAGAGCCCTAACTTTTTCCTTTTTTTTTGGTAGAAAAGTGCCTGCAGCAAATTTCTGCATCATCTTTATCTTGGGACTGTCTGGACAGGGCTGGCTCCCGTGGGAGTGTGGCCGCAGGGCACAGCTCCACCTCGCTGCCAAGGGCCCCAGGAGGTCAGGCAGAGCCCAGGAGCAGCTTAGCAGGGGCACTGCCAGCTGTGTCCCCTGCCCTGGCCGTGCCAGCCATGGGCAGGCTCTGCGGATTAGAAGCTCTTCACTCTTACATCTGATACGATAGGCAAAATGATCCTGCTCTGCTGAAGGCTCAACTCCGTACCTCTAATGTGAAATTTCTATGGACAATCCAAAGATTTAGTTTCAAGAAAGAGGTAATTCACATATACATATACTGCTTTCAGCATACTTTCCCTTAAAAGACTGTTGCCATCTTTTGTACCATGAAAAGATGGAAAAGAAATTGTTTTATGCCAGGAATGGCAATGCAGTCCAGCACAGAGCTCAGTCACTATATACTGGTAAACACTGTATTCCTCACTAAAAGTGATGCAATAGGTGATTAATAAGAATGGAGCTCAGAATTTATAATTAAGTACTCCATGTAAAGCCTTTCAATAAATACGTAAGTGGAGATACATATATGTTTTTAATACCAGTTCCAGGGTGAACTGATTTGGTCTTTGGTCTTTCTGCTTTTGTGAATTATACTGCAATAGTAGCTTTCTTTTTAAAAAAAAAGCATTTTTAATTTAAACTGGTCTAGGCAAGTGCTACACTAAATATAGTGAGCATTTGCAGTATATAAAAGCAAGGCAGGAAAAAGGATTATCAAAATAGCTGCAATAATTTTGTAAACAGCATATACTGCATGTCTATTTGGTGCAATTGTCATTCTTGTCCTGTCAGATCTGTGGGAAGGCAGCCACATGTTTAAGCACAACTTGGTCAAATTAGCTGGAGCGTTTACTCCTGTTTAGAGCAGGTCTGGGCTTTAATTCAGGGCTTAGGGTTTTATCTTTAATGAACACTGAAAGGTGCAAGTGCTTTGAACAGCTGTACCCTAGCATGATCTTTCTACAGTCACCTTGAACCAACACTTTAAAATAAGCCTTGCTATTAACTTTAACGGAAGGTTAGCCAGGCACCTGTGAAGAAAAAGGCATTCTCTATTTCTGCCTGTTGCAAATTCTTCTACAGTTCAGCTTGTCTCAGCTAAGCATGTAGACCTGAGCCCCATCCTGGAATTACTTATCCCAGTTCCAGGTTACAATGGCACTTTTCTATCGGGCTTTTCCTTTGTTTACTTGTTTGGTTTTGGTGTCTGTCCACAGAAGGAAGGTGCTTAGCTGCAGGGAGAAGCTTCAGAGCTCCCTGGGTATGACAGTGAATGGAACGACAGGACTGGTGGATTCAAGGTCCAGTGCAGTCAGAAAGCACTCGATGGCTGCTTCATTTTTCCCCTGAGCTTGCAAGACCTCTCCAAGGCTGTTCCAGGCAATGTGACTGGTGGTCTGCACACGGATGGCATCTCTGAGGACTTTTTGGGCCAGTTCCCTCCGCCCGAGTCTGCTCAGCACCAGGCCCTGTCAACAAACAAATGATGAACATTTAACACTGGCACAAAACAGAGGAAGAAATGGAGCAGCCCCGGCTCCCACCAAACTGAGCTGCCACATGACTGCAGGCACCGGAGTCCTGTGGAGGGGGGATCTTCACCTATTTCTGAAGAATGGAAGTGATCAGCTGTTAAGCTCTGCTTTTTTTTTTTTTTAAATAATAATGTGCAACTTAAAAAAATAAATGTGAAAGCCATTTTGTTATAAGGGGGCACTGATCTAACCCTGCAAGTGTTCCTGTTGTGTATTACTGGGAGAGTGTATACTGGTGCTATAGAGAAGAAAGGTTACAAGCTCTTTATCCATCCCTCTCTCCTTGCCCAGAAAATAGACACAGGTTCAATTACACTCTGTATCTAAATTAACTCTTGCACATCTGGAACATCCAGCTGAGGCTGAGGTAAAGTCTCTCATCTCCTACATCTCAACCTTTTAGAAACAAATAGGTGGCAGAGGGATGTGGTCCCCTCCTAGGGGCAGGCTGTGTGTAACAGCATGGGATGTAACAGCTCTGTACTCCTGCACTCCAATGTAGATCCTAAGGCAGTGTGAGGGAGGAGAAGGATGCAGGAACCTTGTTTAAAAAGCTGTCCTTAGGGTAAGAAAAGACGCAAGTGGGTGTAACCATCTGGAAGGAACAGGAGGGGGAGGATGAAAGAAGTGTTAGGAAGAACATGTTTTCCTATAGGGCTCTCATGGATGTATCTGAACCCACAAAGCACCTAATGAGCCAGGCTCCGTGTTAATTACATAGCAGTCAACTACACTGAGCCCAGATGGTCATGTGGGCTTTGCAGGCCACAACATATTAGTGGCATTTCTCTGCGTCCTCCAGAAGGTGCACACAGCAGGATGAACCTCCCACCAGCTTCATCCAGGGGTGGCATCTGGAAGAAGCAGCCAACACTGCCATGTCGCCTGCCAAGCTCTGCATGGCCTCTGCCTGCACTCACCCATGGAAATGCTGGAAAGTGAGATGATTGCCTGACTTCATGCTTTTCCTGGAAAAACATAGTAGGTGGATGTATATATGTATAAAAAAAAAGCATCAGCTTAATCTTCAATGTGTCTAATTGCCTTTAGTTCATATGAAAAGATATAAGAAACCTGAAATATCTTTCAACTAGAACCTAAGTAAATTTCTAAAAGAATGCTTTTTGAAAGAGTAAAGGTTTTTCCTCTGTCTTGTTTTGCTTAATTTTCCAGAAGTACCATTAGACACAGGGTGCATCAGCATGACTAAGATCCTAATGCCAGTGACAGCACTAATACAGAAAAACATTAATTTTCCTGAGACAAAAAATAAGAAGCACTCATTTCATCAAGTATTGGTGGTGATAGGAAAAGTTTCAGTGCCTCTTTCTTGCCCCTAACAACCTTGACCTGAATAATCAACTCAGAATCAAATCTGATCGTTTAGAGGTGCAGTGGGGGTGTTCTTTCTTTAGGTTTCTCTCTGTAGAGGAAAATGACAAGGCAATGGGGTCTAATCTTACCACTGCCTTGGGAGCAGACACATGTGGCACAGAGGTACCCTGGTGGGAGAGGCTGATTCCCCTGGAGGTACTGCCTGGAGATGACTGCAGGCACGTAATGACAGACTGGAAGGAATTTGTGCAATTATAATTTGAGTCACCCGCTTGACAGGGATAATGAGGCATAGAAAGGGCAAGTAGTGTGGCCATAGCAAATCTGCTGCTGAGCCAAGAATAGACAGGAGTTATCTCAGCTCAAGTTTGTCCCCAACCACAAACTCACTCTTCCCAAAATCTCTTCCTGTTGTGCTGACGGAGCAGAGCTGATTGTGCTCTCTGGTGGCCGGGGACCCATCAGTGTCCTCACCCTGACACTAAGCGGCATCAAGCCTCTCAGTGCTCTCAGTGCTCCGGCACCAGAGGCACAGGGGCCAGCGAGCCTGTGCAGCTGCTGCCTGTCAGCCCTCCCCAACTAGGAGGGGAATTCCTTCCCTGGTTGACATCTCGCGCCTCTCAACAATGCTGCAGTGAAATCCATCTCGTCGTAAACTGCTCGTGCAGCACAGCTCCCTTGTGCTCCCAGCACCCTTGCTGGTCAAGCATCAGAGACTGGCGTGGCTCCCCTGCTACGGCTCCATGGTCTTTACTTTGCCTGTGCCTGAGGTCCCTGCAGCTGTTCGGCACCACTGGGAGGAGGCTGTGCAAACCCAGGTACTGTGTTCACCAGGAGGAGATGCTGAGGCTGATGCCCACCAGTAAATGCAGCATACGTGAACATTTGCACATTGGTATTCAGTGCTTTCAAGTTTGCCAGTTTAGCTGCAAGAACACCTGTGAACCCTGAGAAAGGGTGATTCCAGGCTCACCAAAGCCAGAGGAAGGCCTCCTGCTGATACGGCATGAGTGAAAAACTGCTCTATGTTTCTGGAGAGAAACAGGAAACATTTGTTCAAGGAATTTTTAAGATTTCCCACCCCCTCCTTTCTTACATGCACAACTGTTGGTACCAAAGGCTGCCCAGGTCCATGGCCCATCCCAGGCATGCCTGCAATTCTGCTTCCCTCTTCTGACCAGGAACAGCCCCTATAGCCTCTTCCTGCCCATGCACCTGCATTTCCATGTAGTGTGGGCACAACACGATGCTGGGCTTCAGGCCACAGCCCAGGTGGAGGTCAGGGTTTGGCCAACCCACTCTGCAATCCATGTCCTTGCCAATATTCCCAAGCCCCAGCACAGAGACCTATTCCTTTGCCCCAGAGCGAGCTGTGACAGATGGTGTCAGCCTTCTCAGTGAGGCTCAACTGAAGCGGCAGAAATGTGCTGCTGGATGTTTAAAGGACAGGTTGAACATCATTAATTCTGTGTGCAGGAGAGTTTCTTGCTTTGGGTTTCCTCTCTCTCCTCCTCCCCACTCTGCTCCTTGCAAAACACAAGCATTTTCTGAGGGCTGGATGCTGCACAAACCCCAAGCCTCAGGAAGAAGCAATGCTGAGCACTTGAGTTTTTGTTTCCCTGAGGTATTTGCACTTGAGAGCTTCTCCTTGCTACTGAATTTCTTATTTCCCTGTGGAGTCTGGTCTGCTCTAAACAATGCCTGCATGTTGTTGCTATGTAAGTCCAGTTGGAATCTGCCTACAGTACAAAAGAAAACAATTATATATAAATTCAGAAAGCCACCCACTGACAGGCAATTTGCATTTTTATCTGGAAGATTTTTTTTTAAAAAAGATTTTTCTAATGAAAGTTCAGCTCCTGAGTTTCTATGGAAACTCATCTGCTTGGTGTGCATGCATAATTTCATAAAGTCATATCTCAGGAAGATGAGCAATTAGTATAAATACAAGCAGCGATGTGATTAAGGGTTTCATTCTCTTATTCTTGAAGATGGAGGGTGGGGGCTGGTTTTTGTTGTCTTTCCTCGGTTTCTATTAGTGTTTTTGCCAAACTAGCAGCAGAAACTGGTGTACAAGGTAGCCTGGCTCCTCTGCCACCTCCTGGCTAGCACTGGCACTTCTGGTTTTGCCTGGTGATTTTCCTCCCAGAGATGATAAATACCTGTAAGTACGGCATTCTCTGTCAGTGGTGTTGGTACTGAGTCAGGCCCTAAGAAACAACAATGACAGACTTATTTTCAAACTCAAGCAAATTATAAATAGTAAAAAATCCCAAACCAACTCAAAAGGCGAGTGGGAGTAATTTTTCTTTCAAGCTCCTATGGGCAGCACATCCCCAGGGCTCATGCCCCAGGCCTGTGCTAGCCACACACAGGCATTTCATGTCCTGTCCGTGCTAATACAGCTGCCTAGTGCTCAGATGCTAATTCACTCACCCACTCACTCACTTGAGAAGGTCTGAGGGTAACCTGTGCAGATTAATTTAATTTCTTCTTTAGGCCAGAAGATGCACTGCAGATCCTGCAGACAGAGGCAAAGCACTGGGGCCAGAGTACAAGCCGGACTGTGAAAGTCAGCGCTGAAAGCACTGGAAGAAATTCATTCAAGGTGAAGGGCTGTGGCACAGCGAGGCTGGCGCAGCCCAGCAGGGCACGAAGGCTAAGAAGGGACAGTGAGTTTGGTCTGCTGATTTAGGGTGTCTCATGCTGACAGCTGGACTCCTGAATTGATGGGGTTTAATTTCAGGGAACAGAAGGTGCCCATGGGAAGCTTTTTCAAAGGTATTTTTGACCTCGTCTGCATGCAAAACAAACAAAACCTAAACCAGTTCTATGGTGACACTGGGCTGGACTCCCTCGCCTTTAGTGATGTGATACTTAGTAACTGATATTCGTGTGAGGCTATTTTTGGTTTAGAATAGGAGAGCCGTATTTCAATTCAAGTTAGATGAGAAAAAAGTGACTTATTTTCAATTTCCACTAATAAAGTGAGCATAAGCCACACTTGAAGTACCACTTTCAGAAGGCTGTGAAATTTCTAACTTGTGCCTTTATTTCCTGAGAGTTTGACAAAACCTCCTTAAAGATTGTTAGCTCACAAAATTCCCAGAAAATAGTGCAGAAAAGACATTATGGAAGACTACAAAATAAGCTGGAACTTATTTTTAGTAATAAAAATCAAAACTTCCTTTGCAAATGTTTAGTTCAAACACCTGATGAGCTGCAGGGAGTTATCCTGAGTCTTGGTGTCCTTGTCTCCTTCCACTAAGGTGGCACAGATTTGCTTGTTCTTTCCTTTGGGGCTTGCATTGGAAAGAGATGTCCAGAAAAAACATTTTATTCCAGTCCTGGAAGGTTGCTTTTTGTTGTATTTGCATGGTTATCTCATTCTTGGAAAATCCCTATAGGTGAACTGGACTCTAAGCTTTACAAATGAATTTTAATAATTACATCAAATGACTTTGCACGACACTCTAATTCCAAAGTGAGGTTGTCTCTGATGCTTGTTTCAACTGAGCAAAGCATTTTCACTTCATATGGTCTAAATACCCTAAGAAGTTTCAAGAATAAATCAGACTTTGCCGCTGGGCTTCTTTTAGTGCATTATTTAATTAATTTCAAGGTAGATGCAGTATCCTTACTGCCTACTCCAATCTGTATTACGGACATGTCACTAGTGGTTAGTAGGAGGGTAATCAGCAGCTGGCAAGAGCAGGGCATGCTGCAGAAAAGTGCTCCTTCAAAAGTGTGCTTATTCAGCAGAACCTTACAAAAAGCCTTTCAAGATGCATTTGGCACTCGGTGATAACAGTCTCATGTAACAGAAAAATCCACACTGCTACAGGGCAACATACGCTTCTGTAATTATTTAGCAATCAGGGGAAGTTGCAAGCAAAATCTGTTGCATAAGCCATGAAATATCACAGTCCTTTTGAAAAATGGCAAATAATAACCCTAGAAATACTAAGTCTCCTAGAATAAGGACAGACATGCAAGTAGCCAATTGCTCTGTGATTCTTTCCCCTACATTCATGACCTTTGCATTTCTGAAGAGCCAGGAGTTTTTTTAGCTGTGAGCAGGGAAGTGAGTTTTTGTGCTGTCACTCAGCCACACAGTGGCTGGCAGTGTGGGGGCAGCTGATCATCCATTCTGCTGATTCAGTCCAGGTTGCGGTGAATCTGAGCTTTGTTCCTAGAAAATACAGTGTAGGAGTACATGGAGCAGTCAGGGTCCTCTCAGCAAACTGAATTAGAGACCCTATCTTAATTTGCTGCCCTAATAAAGGGTGACTGGCATCCACTTCTGGGGGAAAGCTCATCTTTTAGGTTTTTTGCTGCCTCTTTTGTTGAGAGCAGCTTTTCCTTCTCTTCCTTCCCCCTTTCGATCTCCTCTGCCAAAGCTGCTGCATCCCCTGTCAATGCGTGATGCTGAAGTGCTGCATTTGATAAAGCAGAGGAGGGGAAGGACAGGGGAGGAGAGAGAAGGCAGGGAGGGTCACTGTAAAACACAGCGTGTGGAAAGGAGAAATGATGGAACGGCACCAGAGGGGGGAACTGGAAAATGCAAAAAACCTGAGTGTGCATCACAATTTGTAGCACTTGTGCACTGCCTGTGGGTGGGTTTCACCTCAGTAGGCTCAGCCTGGAGATTTCAGCTCGAGTACTGCAGGCACCAAAGGCAGCCTCTTAGCCTTTGCTGTTTAAACTTCACTGCAGCAACACTGTGTGTTACAGAGGAGTGTGAGGGAAGAGAAGAAATGAGACTGCACAGAGGTACCAGGAGAGAGAGACCAGCTGAGTGTGAAGACAGAACATCTTAAGCCCACCAGAGACTTGGCCACACGGATATGCTTTATCAACCATACTGAGATAGCACTGGCAGGGAGAGAAGAAACAGCAAAAGAAAGAAAAGATCAAAAGTGGTGAAGACCTGAAGAGAGCGACATCCCTTTCATTAGCTTGTCAATGTGTTTTGCAAGGCAGAGAATAACTGCAAATGCAGCATCTCGCCCAGGCCTCCCTGTGAGTGCAAGGCAAGCCCCCCCTGCAGAAGAGAAGCATTGTGTCGTGCTGCACACTGCCCTCTGCCCAGGCTTGCTGTCCCTGTTTGAGTTCATCAAATGTTAGCAAGGATGTTTCTACCGTGTTTGAAGCTTAAATGTGATAAAACATTTATTGACATAAAAAGCAAACCCTAAGGCAGCAATTCAAACCAGGAGGCTCTGATCTTTTCACAGGGAGGCTCATACAAGCCTAGGGAGAATGAAGAGTTTTTCTGCCTTGTTGGATTGTCGTCACTTAAGCTTCATGCAAAGCAGAATCATTTGCTGCATGTTGAATAATCTCTAGACAGTTATTCCTTTGCTGAGACCTACAAGGAGATGAAGCAGGAAGCAAGGAAGCCTACCAGGATGCCTCAACCACATGTTTGAGAGTAACTAAATCCAGTATTTGTTTCACACTCTCTTTTCCTATGGAAGGCAAGATTTCTCCGAGCCCTGATCTTAGCAGTTGTCATAGTAATGTTGCAATAGAGTGGCACAGCAGCTTCAACTAGGAGTCGAGCTCATGGTGTCATCTGTAAAAATATTCACCAAAAGAGAGTCTCAAACTAATAATAAATAATAATTTAGAATACATAATTTATAACTTAAGGTCCCAATTCTGTTATGCACTGTGCCAGCTTCCCTGGCAGAAAGCCTTGTTGAAATTAGTGAGATTCAGCCTAGATATATCCAACTATTTTAAAATCTGTGCAGAATTGAGATTAATAAGCATCAGCAAGGACAGAAAAGGCATGCAACATACACGCAGGATGCTGAGGAGTGCCAGGTAACCTGCTGGCTTAAGCACTAGACTATAAAGCAGTTACTGTGCTTCACTGGCTGCTAATGCATTTCACATTGAATAATCTGTCATTACTCAGGAACAATTCAGAGAGCAAGGACAGGGTCAAGTGACAAGCTTTGGGAGGTGGAAGTCCCGGGTTTAAGTGTTATCACACTGAGGAGAGCTGAGAACTTGCCTCTCTTGTGCCCAGGGGGTACATGCTAACTTCTAGCAAAAGTTAAGAAGGTAAGGCAGCTGTTAAGCACGCCCATTGCCCCCAGAAGGAGAAAAACTGCCTACATTTTGATAGTAAGCAGGTGCCTATATTTTGTTGCATATAACAAGATGTTACTGCATATAGCTAGGGAGTGTCCAGGCTTAAGATTTGAGCACCCAATTAATCTCAGTGCCCACAGTATGCAGTGGCTGATGAACAAGGAATTTCTGTCTGCATAAGTACCCTCCAGTGCCAATGCTGGGTCTTTCCCCACTTTTTAATGCACTGCTTTGCAACAAAAGAGGGGCTGATGTGCACATTTCCCATGCATGTTATCTTCCCCTTTGCATACAGAGTAAATCTTGTCTGAATGTGTAAGTCATGAACAGGTTCTCCTAGCTAACAGCTTCAGTTCTGCTGATGGTCTCTAGGAAGCTCAGTCCCACAGAACTCATCGCCAGAACAAGTGCTGCATTTGGTATGTGGATGAGCAAGGGCGCAGTGCAGTGGAGACACGCCTGACAGAAGCACACAGCATGCCAATGCAGATTACAGCAGATGTCTTCTGAAAGGAGAGCTGAGATATTTAAAATATCTTAATTTGCTTAGTTTTCCTCTACTGGCAGTCTCTGGGATAGCATGTGATTAATGACATCCTCCGCACAACTCCAGCCTGAGTGCAGTATCACAGCTGAGTGCTAAGCTCAGCTGAGCTGCTGGGAAACACACAGAGAGATGGGCAGGACCACACTGCTGTGCCTCCAGCTTCTGCTCCAGTGCCTCTGATCTCACAAGGAATATGTTCTCTTACTGTCTCTTAACACAAAATCTCTCTTAAATCACAAACCTCTGTGATGAACAAAGAGATTTTGCTCAATTACAAGACAGCATTTTCTGTTACATGCTGAAAAGAGAGTGAATGAAGAAAGTCATTGAGAAGATAAAAGACTTGATCAATACTACACATAACATGAGTGTAAATGGAAGCACCAGCAACACTGCAGAGCTGTGATGTTTTCACATCTTTCCCATTTGTTTGGCAAGAAGGGATTTCTGTTTCCTTCTCCTGACTGAGGCCAGCTCAGCATATTGGGACAGCTTGCTGAAAACCTGGAAGTCTTGCTAGTTCCCACGCCCCTGTTTGTGCAGCTGTGTCTTACGTACCAAGAGGCAACATATTCTGTTATTGTGCTACACCCTATTTTATATAGTGTATTACTGTAGTCTATGACTCTGTCCTGCATTTGGTGCAATAACAAGCAGCCTAAATAGCACAGAATTTAAACTAATTATAAATGATTTCCTTGTTTGTGAAAAACAGTGTTTGAAGGTTGAAGGATAAAGGAGACAGTCATTCCAACCCCTCCCCCTTCTAACAGTTCTCTGAGCACTGTCTGAAATACTAGTTATGAGTTCAGCTGCAGACCAATTTGACCACTACAATTCTTAAGCTTTAATTTGATCTCAAGGCAAAGCACAGCATGAGGACAATATGTCTAGTACAGCTGCAGTGGTATCTCGAGGGCTGTGTATGGGAAAACATAACTAAAGCTAGTAAGTATCTGTAAGATCAGGCTGGAGCTCAGTGGAGAGGGGTCTGCTGCAGCACAAGATCAGGAGAAGGACAATGTCTTCAGATCCGGATGCAAGTTTTATTCTCCAGAGATGATTGAACCATGCCAGGAATTAAATGGGGGTTTAAGAAATGTTCTGGGTTCTTCTCTTGTAAAGTGTTACACACACTTTAGAGAAGAGATCAGAGAAGAGCTGGGGAGTTTTGTCTTTCAAGGTTTTATTTTGGTTTCTAAAGTTATATAAACAGAGTCTGAATAATGTGGTAATGAGCACCTCAGGGACATGGAGAATAACTTACCACAACAGAGGAACACAAGTGATTGGCACAGATAAACAGGAGCTACAGATTCCCTGGAAACAGGGATAATCCACCTCTGAGAAGCAGGGCACCATCCCCGTGCTAATGGACTGAAAGCTCTGTGCTGTGCAGTGGATCAGATTTGCTCCTTCCAGTGACCCCAAATGCCCCAGCAGGTCCAGTATTTCCTTGATGCAGAAACTGTGCAATTTCCCCAGGAGAGGAAATGGCCACTCGTAGTGTCTAAGTGATGGCTTCGGTGTCAGGGAATCACTTTATTACCTTGTTTGAGATGGCTCCACTGTCTCCCTTGCATGGAGGAAGGAAACCTGGCAACTGCAGAGGAAGAGAGGGCAACAAACCTACAAAAACCGCTTGTCAGCTCCCAGCTGGTGCTCTGGAGCTGCGATCCCGCTGCAGAGCCAGGGATTTGCTCCGATGGCTGGGCTACAGAAGCTGCCAGCTAACTAGTGGATTTACTGGGAGGATGGCACAGGGGGAGGGTTTTTTGCAGCAAACAGAAATGAGGAGAACAAAGTGTTTGCAATTCCTTGGACAGTGAGTGAGCTGACACACAAACTTATTAATGTGAGCATCCAAAATGCTCATTTCTCCTCTGGGAGCCAGTGACTAGAGGCAAAGCCAAGTTTTCTCCCTCAAGCTCAGCTGCTTCAACACAAAAATTTGAGTTAAGAGGCTGCTTTAAGGATTGCTTTTCCCCAAGGAGAGCTTAGAGCAGTTATTTTGGGATATCTGAAGTGCAGGAACATTCCTGGGATTCTGCAATAAGCTTCAGAGTTGGGAAAACAGAATCTGCTAACCACCATGGCTTGGAAGGAGTCTACCAATAATCTCCAAAAGCCAAATGTTGCTCTACTGTTGCCCTGCTTGGTGAAGATGCAAAAGGTGCATGCCAGACAGGCATCATATCCATTGGGACAGCTTCTCTTAGGGTCAGATTAGAATTAGTTTGATGGTTCTCTCCACCCCACCCCATAACCCACCTATCTGGGACTTGCAGCAGAGCACCCCTGCTGTATTGACAGGCAGGAAGGAGCTGTCCTGATTACACTCAGCATGACCGGGGATGCTCCCTGCAACCACAGCCTTACGTACAAGGAGTGTGCAATCCCTTGCTGGGGAATTCCAGGGGAGAGCACTGTCCCACAGGACACTGCGCTGATGGTCCACCAGCAAGTGTTGCACTGCTGAAGTCCATTTTTGGGAGGAGGTGTAACTAGCTATGTCACCCTGCAGAGCAGGCTGAAAATAGGATTGCATTCACTGTGCCATGTGGCTCAGTGGTATGTTAGGACATGTATTTTTAGGAAATTCCTCCTTTGGGCAGAAAGGGTGAAGTGCTTGGCCTGGTTTGCAGGCTGCTGGCTTTGCCCAGATCTTTTGTACTAGAATGTAGGAGGATGTCAGCCACCAGTCGGTCTGTGGAGGCCCTCAGAGCACTCCAGAGCACTGGATATAGGGCTAGTCCTGGTCACCTCCTGATCAGGGTGGCTGTGAAAGGATAAAAGACAGCTGGTTTGCTGCTGTGCTATTCTTTGTTTCAGTGCATGCATGCTTGCTCTCTTTGCTAGTGCTTTTCAGAGAGGGAACTGACCTCCAACAGAGCAGGCATGAAGAAAAAAGGAAGATCCATGTCTTTGGGAGACTATGGTCTCTGAGGAGCATCAATAAAAATGTACCTTTCAGAATGAATGTGTGAGGGGAATAGGGAGCTCAGGGAAGATAGCTCATGCAGAGATGAAACAGAGAGGGAAGGAAAACCAGATGTAAGCAGGGGATTTAAACAAGCTTCTGGAGAGGCAAAGAGGAGTCTGACTTGGTGAGGGACCTTTTGGGTGCAGCATAATCAAAAAATGCAGTACATCTCCACGCCCAGCCAGTTACTGATGCACAGACAGTGCAGTGAAAAGGACAAGGTAAGGCAGTGGTGGACTCAGAATCAAATTCTTCTCTCTGACAGACACTTGCTGGCTTCCTCTTTTCCCCAGAATATCATTCCTATCAGGCAGCATGTGTTCAGCTCCAGCATCTGGGTTGTGATTTTTTGGCAGCTGCACAAAATCTCTGCTATTAAATCCCACCTGCCAGTCTCATGTCTGCTCCCAGAGACCTTTGCCTGCCAGCAAATGTTTCAAAATCACACTGCCAGGCACAGCACATCATTCTACAATCCCACCTCGAGCAAAAATCCTCATGCAAGGCCTCCTTTTAACTTCACTGGGCTGCAGGAGGGAAAGGCTAGAGGACAGGCCTCTGGATAGCAGGCAGAAATACTCATTTAGGTCATGGCTTGCACTGAATTCTTTTCAGCACTAAAGTAAAACATCTATTTTCCCCCTGAATTATCTGAATAATACTGTTTTGTCTGACATTTTAAGAAGCTTTGTTTTGAGACTTGTTCCATGCTATAGCTGTGCTGTAGGAGAATTTGTGAACTTTGTTCACCAGAATCTGTTCATGTCAGCTTGTTCTTCTCCTATTTAAAATTCTTCCTTTCCCTCCTCTTGCTTCTCAGCAGTCCCAGATGGGCAATGCTGCCTGTAGGACGTATGCATTCTGTATGTCACTCCATTGTTGAAACAGTTCCTTGGTAAACAAAATGCTGAAATACAGCTTGTTCATCTATCTTGGACATGAGATCTTCCATGGAAATCACTGCAATTTTTAATTCTGTATGGGGAGAAAGGGCCTAAACTTCCACATAAATCATCTGCTGCTGTAATATTTCACAATCTGACTTTGAACCAAGGCGACAAGGTTGTGCTTCTGGTGCACAGGACAACATCTCTTGGAGATGGAAAAAGCTACTTGGTTGTGGTATCTCTAAAATTGCAAACAAAAGAGACAATCAGTGCTTTTTGATGTGGACATCTGTCAGCAGAGAAACAACTGCTAATTGTCATGTAATAACCACACCAGACACTTTCACAGCAGTCATCTTTCTGGAAGTCAAGCATGAAAAAAACTGTTACTCATCCAAGCACCAAGCATATTTTATCTGAATCTGGCTGTATTTCTGTAACTGTTTAAAACTCAGAAGTGATACAATGCTCTCTTAGAGATGGATATCTGAGATCAAAATACTTAGCCAAAATATAGCAGCCAGTTATTGTTTTTTCTTGGCATGGGGTTAAGGTATTTAGCTTTATATTCTAATATTTGCATTTTAATTTTAGAAGCAAAGTAGGTGTACTAAGAAAAGGTGCTGATATCTCATATAAATACAAGCACGTGGGATTTGTAGAGAATTGGCTCAGCAGCAGAACTATTTAGTTGCACTTCATTCAGAGAAGTCCTTGCTCCTACAGAAGACCCGTAGGAGCTGTCAGTTTGGCAGCTACATGGCTCTATATGAGCTCTGAACAATGTTAAAGCAGTACAGTGCTGTCTCAAAGCCATGTGCAAGAAGGAATAGCTAATTCCCTTTTTATGAAAGGATTGATTCTAGACAGCCTGCCAGCTATGGAAACCATACATGTAATTTCCTAAAGCATCTGCATACCTCCCTTGCAGGCATGAGCTCATCAGCCCATCATTTAATTGAAGAGAATGGAAAAAAGAGTTGCAACCTCTCCAGATACAACAGGCAAGGGGATGTCTTCTAATGACTAGTAACCTGAACCAGGTTTGAACTGAATGAAAACTTCTGCAGAGTACCCCTTGTTTAGATGACACGGAAGGTGACTGCACTACAGACCAGTTATTTTGATAGTTACATAGTTTGGCAGTAGTCTAATGATGGACACTGTCTTTGGAGGAGGGAAAAATGAATTTTCTTGCAAGCTGCCATAGAGAACTGCTGGATCATCAGGAAAGTGGATAAAATCAATCTCTCGTGATTTTCAGCAAACCACTGAAAAAAATTCAACTGACTAAATATAACAAACATGGTAACTGCAGCAATCACACAGAAACACACAACATAAAATACATTTTAGTGCTGTCCAGAGTCCTAAGCAAGAAAAATAAATAAGCGAACATTATGAAGTCTTTTCATACGTAATGAACAAAACTCTTACAGAGCAATACAACCTCCAGCGCTGCCTCCGTTCTCCAGTCTAGCAAAGCCCTTTCATTTTAATGAGCCTGGTCTGCCTTTGTCCTAGAAGGAATGGGCACGGGTATGTTAAATGAACCAGCTTGCATCTTTGAGATGCCCGGGGAAGCAGCAATGCGGAAAAGACCCATGGTCTCTGGGGAGCACTACAGACAGAAAATGAGGGAGACGGGCGTCTTCAGTTGTTGTGTCAAAGCCTCAACAAAACACCGACTCCAGCAGCAGCAGCACCTGATGGGCATCGCGCACTTGTAAAACATTTACATTTTCAGCAGGACGTTTCTAATTAAACTCAATTGGTTTGCACACCTGCTGGGAGTGACTGCTCTGCATCTCATCTCCCTCTCCTACTTGTGCACAGAGGATGCAACTGCCGAGGCTACCACACAGCACTGTGTTCCTTTTGTGCACTGACAGTAATTGAGAAAATGGATATCAAAAGCCTGTTTTGTGTTTGCTACTGTTCTAAGAAGTGCTTTGTTTCCTATCTCTTTTTTTTTTTCCCTCCAGATCATCAGACTGCTCAGGTTTTACAGCCCCTTTGAGAGAGTGAGTGACTGACAGGGTTTTGTATCGTTTCCCAATTGTAGGGTATCACTATTGGTGCTGGTAATGAACCCCTCAGGACCGAGGAAAGTACCCATACAGATCCTGACTATGATCAGATCCAAGGGGAAAGGATGGTACTGAAGCATGCCATGGTTAATAGTGCAAAGCAGAACAGCCAGCTGTCACTAAACACTTCATGGACTGTTTTATGTGAATAGCCTGACTTGAACATTTTAAGAAAGGGTTTCATTGATACTGTATTATATTGTCTGAAGCATTTATGGTTTTGCCTAGAAAGGCCTTAAGCAACCAAACCTTCACAGAAATCTGCTAAAACTGTGTGGACAATCAGTAGGACTTCTGGTTTATCACTGCTGTCCTAAGGCTCCCTTTCTGCATGTTTAGGGAGCCAGCACTTGTCAGTGAGATGTAAGTCATACCTCAAAAGAATACTTGAATGTAATGGCCTTTCTGTACTGCAGCGTTGCCCTGCTATGAAATGAGAAAAATGCATTTACTGTGCTGAGGCAGCAGGTCAGCATCCCAAATGTTCTCCCCTCCACAAGCTCACTGGGTCAGAATAATTCTGTTTTGGATTGTACAGGACAGTCTCCCGGGTAACACGCTTCACAGCAGTGCTTGGGGGGAACACTCCCTTTAATGCAAGGCAGTCAATGAGGTTTATAATTACCGTGTTTTATAACCTCATTCATTCAGGAAGGGAAAGATACTGCTGAAGGGACCTCAAACAAGAGGAATCATCTATCTACAGCTCCATAAATAGTTGTTAATATGATTTGAATCCTGGTTGGCAGAAGGCACTCTTCTGTCCACTGTGCTGTCCAGTGTCACACAAAGAATGCACACACAAATTTTAAACTCAGGCGGCATTAGGACATGAAACTCCAAGTTCAGCTGCACTCTCCCAGAGAAGACGATGTAAAATCCACTCTATCACTGAAATCTTGTGACTGCATTAACCAAGGTCTTGGCTGAAAGCCAAGTCCCAGCTGTCCCTGCAGTGATAATGACCGCTCTCCCCCGGGGTGCTGGGCACAGGCAGAATCCAGCTGCATTTTCACACACGCACACATGTAAATTGTCTGAACGTGGTGGTGTTAATGCTTCTGGGATGACAAACCGAACCCACAGATGTCTCATCAACAGCAAGATCCTTGCAGAATAAATTTCATTTTTATATTATATTTATTCTTGGAAAAGCCTGGAGGTTAAAAAAATAGAATCTCCTGCTACAGTTTATCTGGTGCTTTGTTTTTGAGTGTCCTTGATGCATAACAGCGTGCTATCATCTCTAAAGATTAAAAACAATCCCTTCTTATTGCTCTGCTGGGTATTTTCAAAGAAATTCATGCACAGATGAAAACAAATAAAAACAATGCCCAATGGCTCTGCAGAGATCCTGGGCCTCTAGTTTTAGATAGTCTGGAGACAATTTTAAACAAACATAGAGCTCTTAAATCCTTAGCTACAGCTCCAGTGAGGACATGCTGGCAAAACTTCAGCAGCTTTAATGGGGTGAGGCTGGTTGAGGATTTCGAACATCATCTCCATTTTGTGGTTTTTAGGGTACAGCTTAACTAGGATCTAGAGCTTATCATGTGCAACACTGGATTTTCATAGTTTTTTTTAATTAGAACTTCAAGTTAAATAATAAGACTTTTGTTCAGGTTTAGTTTAAACAAAAATTCAGAGTAGCCAGGATGGTTTTCGTGATGTTGAAGTCTGAGCTTTTTGATGGACTACGGCAAAAGTGGAAAGTCACCCTCTTACCATCAGTACAGGACTGGGGCCCAAAACAACTGAATTAAATGCAGTATAAACTGAGACAGCCTCAGGCACTGATGAAGGAACAGTTCAGCTCGCTTCAGTTAACATGTCTTTTGCTTTTACCCACTTGGCTTTATTGTTCTGAGGATCTGGCCCTGTACAAAACCAAAATCCCTCCCTCAGCCCTTGTTCTGCTTCCAGCATTTGCTGCTGGGTAGCTCTGATGGACAGTTGTAGGAGTTTCTTAAGGAGAAATCTATGTGACACTGCTGCACTTAGGGAAGGTCTGAAAATAGGCTTTTTTTTTTCTTCACTCCTGCTTATGTGCTAGCTTTGCTCAGACTGAAAAACACTCAGCAAAAGTATACTTGAGGGTTTGGTTTTTAAAGGCTCAGCAAAATCATTCACAAGGTCACTTGCAAAGCAAAATAACTTCAGATGGAACTAACTGTAGGATGCTTGGGCACAAGACATGATATTAAGTACATGAGTATTGATTTAGGGGTGCTAGTGGTATGGAGGATAATAATGTTGAATACAAACCCATGCTCTCTTGCTGATGAACAGGCCCACAATACAGTGTGTCACAGTGCATAGGAAGGAAAACACAGCAGGTCACGTTCAGATTGTACCTGCTGCACAGTTTCATTCCAGTTTTAGAAAACTTCTCTTTTATTTTTAAATTAACCTTACAGCTGCTATGCATTGCTCACCTACTTTATTGAAGTTGAAATTTGTTTCCTCTTAAATCTGTATTCTGGCTGGGTGTTGAAATCACCCTGAGATTAGCTCAGTTGGTTAAAACTTGGTTGTAATAATGCCAAGGTCATGGGTTCAATCCCCTGTGTGGGCCATTGACTTAAGAGTTGGACTCAATGATCCTTGTGGGTCCCTTCCAACTCAGAACAGTCTGTGTTTCTGCGAAGTTTTTGGACAACAATGTAAAAAAATCCTCCCATGGCTCTCCCTCACCCTCTTTAGGGCATTAGACTGGCTGCTTATCAAATGCTTTGTCCTTGCTAACCTTGGCCAAACCCTATCCTTTGCTGTGAGGCCAGTGCTGCTGACCACACTGCTGTTAATTGGTTACTTGTGGTGTAAGAGAACAGGCAGCAGCATTTAAGATGTACAGTATTGCAGAAAGCAAGTTACTTTCGAGGCCTTCTTTGCCTCTTCTACTTTGGGTGGGGATTACTGAAGTCCAGTGGCTTTGTTTGGGATAGTTATTTTTACTTTTTCCCTGGTTTGCCTCTCGAAGAGCTGATTTCCCAGCATGCTGGGGGAGCTGTGGAAGCCATCAGATCCTTGTGTTGTGTGCAGTGAGGGACAGCAATGTTCAAGCACGGTTATTTAGGCTTGTCAAAGCTCTATGTACCAGTGCTAATCACCTGGGAAAGGGGGTGGCATCCACACCTACACAGGTACTTCCTTAACCCCCTTCCTTGAGAAAAAACACTCAAGCTTAGGTAGTGTTAAAGGCACAGCATAGGTTTTTCTTCCTTGCCCCAAGCACGGGGATATTCTGCCATAGATACCTAAAAGCCATCATAATTCCTTTTAATTTGAAAAGTTTCACCTTTCACCATCTGCTCTGTGGTATCTGAGAGAAAGAGGTCTCTTCTAAAGCAACTCTGTTCTAGCAGGAGATGGAGAGAGGCAGTCCTTCTGCTTCTTCTCAAACTGTGACAGGCTCTATGACCACTGGCATGGAAAAAGTTTGCAAATCGTCTAGTTCAAAGTATGCAAAAATAGCAGGGCTGCAGTTCCAACAAGGCTGCTCTTCTGTCCCTGTTTGATGCCAGTGTGGGAGAGTGAAAACGAATTGTCCAAGACTATTGAGATTTAATCCCTTTACAGAATTTTAGTTGTATGAACTTGATTTGAAAAGATTTGTTACATGTATGTATCATGATTTGTCTCTGCTCACTGCATTGACACCACATTATGTGAGCATTCTTATTCCAAAGACTAGCTACATTGATAAAATCACTTAGTACAGCTGACCCATCTAAAAATAAATTTATAAAAAAACTGGCTGTCTTTTGGCTCAAGGATCTCACATATATGCCATTTTTACTTTGTGATGCTGCTATTTTCGATGATGCTGTTTTATATTTTCTGGTTTGGGAAAGCTAATTTCAAACAATGGATTAGTTGCAAACCACTTCCTTTGATTGTTCTTCATTCACTATTCAAAGTAACAGATAAGTTAAAATGATATATGCTTCCAGTTTGTCTGATTTGCTGTGTCAGCCAGCAAATAATATGCAATAGAGAATTTCTCAGAGAATGCAAAATCTATGAGCTGAGAAAGTTGTCTAACCACTAGTGACTATGGTGAGGTCCAAAGAAAAATAATTTCAAGCCGTAGAAATGTGAAATTAACACTTATCTCAAATACTTGCATGATCATTTATCACTAGTGAAAAGCAATCCTGAGCTTTCAAGTTTGCTTGTTCAAAATATTTGTGGTATTCTAGGAACAACAGCAAGGAATGCTAAGGTGAGGGTTTCTGCTCCTGAAGCCTGGGATTCTCCAGGGCTCGTGGGTTTTACTGGTCTCTCTAAGTTTATTTACTTTTCTTGACACTTTTCAAGCAAACAGGGTACCAAATGGTCCATGCACCCGGAGCCGAAGATACTGTAGGCAGTTTTGCTCTTAATGTGAATGAAATACGTGCAGAGCCTCTTATCTGTACTGAAGTCACAAGGAAGACTAATATCTGCTTGTACTGAAGAAGCCTGTCCTGAACTATCCTCCCATATATAATCTCAGTTCAGAAAAGATTTAAATGCTGTGGGGTCTGGCTGCATGCTAACAAAGCTATAAGCTCTCCTACAACATCACAATGCAGTAAGGGATTATAGGACTTTAGAAATGCTTCACTGTGGCATTTGTTTAATTTGACCTAGCTTCATTTGTCTGTATTAGTCACTCCTGTGTTCTGCTGAGCTGCAAGTGACAGCCTCAAAGAGAAAACACCTCTGCTGGCCAATCTGGCACAAACATTACTATAAAAAGGTGGTCAGAAATTCTGTATATTTTGTTTGGATACAAGGGAATAATAGTGCTCTCTTATTAAAAACCATACAATCCCACAGGAGTGCCAAACCTGCTCACCATGAGCTGCTTTGGAAAACACTCCCCAGGGGAGTATTTATGTAAGGCTGAAGCTAACCTTTCTTCTTGTTTAAAAAAAATTATCACTATCTCAGAGCTGCTTGAGAATTTATTTTGAGATGGAATTCATAGTTCATCCTTCACTACCAATTAGGTTTGGCCAGGTTGGTATGTTATGCTAAATGTGCTGAACAAGTGCTGTATTTCACTTTGCAAGGAAAAGAGAGGCAGTGGGGTAGACCTGCAGGTTAGGGAGAGTTCTGATTGGTTCATCCATATGCTGTCTCTTTAATGCTGGTTCAAGTCCTGTTCAATGCAGGTGTTAAAGCCTGCAATACACAGGTTGGCTTCACTGGTTGTGGAGAAGAAGGGGAACTGTTCTTGTAGCACAAGGAGAGAGACACCACAAGGACAAGTTTACCACTGAACAGCAACAGCATTTACGGTGCTAATGTATGGAACAGCAGCTTTTCCTGACCCTCTGGAGTCGAGGCCCAGACACGTGAGAGCAAGGCACAGACAATTATTTCCCAGAGGCTCTCTGTAATTTTTTGCATGGTGAGTTTTGGTAGTGTGGGTGCTGAAGGGGTGGCTGAGGTCAACCCACCACACCCTCCATTTCAGGTATCCAGCACTGCCCTCACTCAGCCTCCCACTCTACCCACTTCAAGATCACAAGACTTCACTATTTCAACAAATTAGACTCCTCCTGCCCTGACCTGGCTAGTTCTGCAAAGAAAGTCTTCTTTAGAATCCGGCTCTTTTATTTTTCTGCTTTGCTCTACCCTGGGGCACAACAAACTTACCAAACAGCCTTGGCGACCTGTCCCCTTTCCAAAGCACCAGAGCCCAACCAGCCAAGATTGCTTGGGGGATGCAGGAGATGCTCTTTCCATCTAAAGTTTCATAATGAAGTCTGAGCCTGCTAAATAGCTGACACTACACTTCTTGTAGCTCTGATACACAACTGTGTATGTGTACACAGAGATGACACACTCATGGCCCTGCTTAGGCCACAGAGGAGGTGAGAACCATTCCAGCAGCTTGCCTGTTTACAAACAATGAAAGCATAAAATCACTAGGCCACATCAGGGAAAGGGGCGGTCTCGTGGTGTAAAGGAGAGCACTCTGGACTCTAAATCCCAAAGTCGCGAGTTCGAGTCTCAGTGGGACCGTCCCCTGGCAGTTCAATGCCTCCCTGCCATCCCATCCCGTCACGTCTCGGATGCTCAGCAGGGTCAGTCCCGGTTAGTACCGGGTGCTGTGACAGTCCTGAGGACTTCACTGTCACTGTCCAAGCTCACTCAGCCGTGGCAGATGGACCTCAGGACTTAAACGGTGGGGCCAGTTCTGTGCACGCTGTGCCTCACCTAAAAAATCCACTGTGCAGGCTGGAAGGGCACAGCCACGTGGGGAGAGCCCTGCCCAAATCTGCGTTCACGAAGTGTGGCCATACAAAAAAAATACATCAGGGAACCTCCTACCAAACCAAAGGTGTCTTCCTCCAACAGCTTTCCAGTGACCAGTGAATTCCCAACAGGCCTAACTTTCTCACATTGCTCTGCTTCTGCTCACGTTGCCTTGGGCAGTATCATTGCTTACTGTCTACAATGTGGAAAAAAGTCTTGAACGCTGTTAGTCTTTCTGTACAAAGGGCACTGAGAGTTACTGAAAAGCTCAGTGTTGAGATCAAAATCTCAGCATAACTCAGACATGGTAGCTCTGTATTTTTAAATATAGCAGTGACCAAACTTAAACTTTTTACTTATTCTGAGTGCAAAAGTCTTACTTGCTGTAAGTGACCATTATGTGCAATTTGCCCCTGGCCTTTAACAACACAGGTCTTGCTTGTCATTTCAGTGCCACAGTCTCCCTGGAGCTTTAAGAGGAACTGCATTTGCTGAACAGTGACATCTTGCACGTGGGATGGAATAACTCCATGCAACTGTACAAGCTGGATGCCAAGTGGGGAAAAGTAGCTCTGCAGAAAAGGACTTGGGGACTCTGGGGGACAACAACTGAGCGCAACTCAGCAGGGCACCCGTGCAGTGCTGAAGACTAATGGCATACTGTGCTGCATTAGGTAATGCATCACAGCACACTGACAGTCATTATTTCCTTCTATTTGTTTCATATCTGGAGTGCTATTGTCAGTTTTGGGTTCCTCAGCACCAAAAAGATGATGCCAAACTGGAGAAGGACAGGTGTAGGGCCACTGAGATGACTGGGTGGACCATGATATTTTGAAGAGCTTTTCCTCTCCAGGGTAAGGACACATTCAATTGCCATCTTTTGCTACCTGATGCGTGACTGGAAAAAAGATGGGACCAAACTTTTCTCAGAGGTGCTCAGTTGCAATGGATTAAGGTAAAGCAAGGAAAATTCTGGTTGATTAGCTATTACGAAAAAATTCTTCACAGAGTGTGCAGCATCAGAACACAGGCCCAGAGAGGTGGTCGAAGAGCCACCCTTGGAAATACTCAAAGCTCAGCTGGACACAACCCTGAGCTATCTACATCAAATACAGGTATTTGAAGCTGGCCCTGCTATGAGCAAGAGGTGGGACCAGATGACCTCCAGAGGAAAGGTCCTTTCTCACCTGAATTCTGTGATTCTAACGTGCCTCATGACATGTGTGCTAAGATATTAAGAGCACTTAATATATCATCACTGGTGTCAGGTATCATCAACACTTTCATCAGCTGGAACACTGCCGAGCTGACTCAAATACTGTACATCTTGTCTAAATGCAATTAAAAAGGCACATGGCAGTTTCTGTGTATCTCAATTAGCCTCGTACAATACACACTGACATTCAAAATTAGCTGACTTGGGGGGTCTGTTCCCCACTCAATTCAGAGTTTATATTGAGCTTGCCTTTTTTGTTGCAAGTCTTACTAAGGCTCACAAAATAAGGCCCTCCTTCAGAGTCACAGTAACCACAGTCTGGATTTTGAGGGATCAAAGCAAAGCTCACACAGTACAAACTTAATGAAACAAATCCTAAAAGATTAATGTTCCTGAATAAAGCAACAAAAATCACATAGAGCTCCAAAGACCTTCCTCTTCGTTTATTGCTCTACTCTTAGGATGCACGAGGAGCAGCGGGGCAGTGATGTCTCTCCCACATTGGTATCTATTGTTGTAATGCTAAGTGCCAGCTCGTATCACCCCCCATAATCCTGTTTGGGAAGCTCTGCTACAGCATTTACATTCTTATCTTTGTTTAGTCAATGCTGGCAAATAAAAGCATAAACAAATAATCTCCACTGTACAGCTTGGCACTACTGAGATGCTGCCATTTGTGTTCCATTTGATTTTTACTTCCAGTCTCTTACATTGGTGACAATCTTGGAAAGGAGACACAGCCTGGTTAAGTGATGCAACTGTAAAACTGATGTTTTTATGAGACTATTCATGTTATTTAAATGAATGCTGAACAGGTGATCAAAGGCAAAGAGAGAACTGGGCTAATTATGAAAACATCAATGCAGTAATTTCTCTGGAACAAGTCAGTGTAATTTTACCTCATTTCCTGCCTTAGGCTATGCACTAGGAGATACTCAACTGCCTCATAATTCAAAGAGGTATGTGACCTATACAAACATAGGCATCCACTTTAATTGCACTGGCTCTCTATATCTTCAGGGGAAGAACAGAGGGAGACTCTTCCACAAGGCAATGCAGAGCAACAGCCTAACAAAAGGGGCTCTGCATCAGCCTTGGAGAATCCCTCTCTCTGGGCAACAGGTAGAAAGTGACTAACTCATCTCCTTAAGCTAAAGGCTGAGAACTAGGCAGTGTGAATTTTCCCCACATAAAATGAAATTACCACCTCAGACTCTCAGAAGTAAAGAAGTATAAAAGCCCATTGTTTTGTTTATCTCTTACAAGGCCAGTAGTTATTAAGTAAAGCATGACAGAAAAATTACTACCCATCCGACTTCCAAAAATACTAGTCATGAGGACGGATTTAGGCAAGCATTATATTTGGCAATGCCAGTGATCTGCATGACTCCAGAGAGCAACCACAAGGCAGAGATGATGCTCCAGCCCGTTTCTGAGTAAGCAGCTCCCAGTTGGTACGCTGCACCCAATGGCTGTCTCCAGTCCATGCCCTTCCTGATGGAGGAAAAGCTTGGGTAACTACAGTGGTCATAAATCTCCCCACTGAAGGTGATTAGCTTGAAAATCCCCTGTTGTTCTGTCAGAAAGCCATACAGAAGAAGTGTAAATCCATTAAATTACATCTGGCAGACATGTATCTAAGGATACATGGCACTTGGTGATATATGGAACTACCATGCTATACCTTCAGACAGTTTATACCAGTATCTCTTTCCAAATTAACATTCCTGCCATCTGATTCTCATTAGACTCACTCAACTGTTCCGTTAATCTTGTATTTTTCCTCCCAAGGGATTAACATTGATTTTTTTTGTCTTGCGCACACACAGGAAGGTCATACTGTTTCCTACAGGGTGGATTCATTCAATAAGGAACTACACTATTAAACCCAACTTGTTGTTATTGTCAATAGACCTGAGCTGCCACAATGCTGCTTATTTTTAAGAGAATATCAATGCAACTCTCCTGAGCCCAGCTACATCCATCGTTCCACTCCATGATACACACACAAGCCACTTGATGACTCATTAAAAATATATATAAAAAATGGAGGTCAGGGCTGCATTCAAGAGAAGCCTTACTAACACTCAAACTCTATCTCTAATTTAAAACATAATAAACAGCAAAATAATTACAAAATTCTTCTGGGAATAGATGTTCTTTGGCATAAAATGGGAATGCTGGACAGCAGGTAGGCCTGCAAGACATTTTTAGCTGGATACTCTGCGTTTTAGGTCACAGGTGAGGGCACTATGAATTCAGTCACGGGTGACCTGGGCAAGGCAGCCTATATGCCTGAATAGGCAACCACTGTTCTGCATTTGGTTAAGTCCTACTTACAGGTACTTTCAGGGCTGTCCAGTGTCTCCCTCATGAACTGACCAAGCTGCAGTATCAGAGGATGACACTTGATGACCTAGAAGGCTGCTTCAGAACCTCCCTGCGCTGATGGCCAAGAACCCGCCTCAGTCTCCAGCAGCAGTGCATGGCAGATAAAGCTGCCTCCTTTAGCTGATGCAGCTTTTTCTCCCCACAGCATTCACTATTTGTTTCCATATGGACCTGCAGAGAGCACATGTATCCGTTCCCAGTCTTTGTTTTACTGTCCTGACAAGTCAAGCTCTCTCTTGCCCATCCCAGAGGATCACAGGCCGTTTGTTTCCCAGGGATTCTCTCCCTTGACTACTTTTTTCAAAAAACATAGGCAAGAGTCACATTAGCAATACTGAGCAGCAGCTCATAGATAGACTGGAGCTTTGTGGAAGTATGAGGAAGGACAAGAGGAAAGGAGAAAGAGGAATGTTTCCAACATGTAAAAAATACACAAGTTTAGATGTCATGAAGAACAAACAGGAAATGTATATTAAGTTACATCCTCAGGAGTTGATTTTTCCAAAGGGCTGAGGACTTCCTCCCAATTTCTTGGTCCTGGATTGTTTGTTCTGTTGTTTTCAGATACTTCTTCAAAACCACTGGAACAAGCTTCTGACCTAAATGCACTTTAAGATTCTTTGTAGTGGATTTTACTTTTCTTGGATAAATAGCAAATAAATATCATTGAAGGAGCCTTCTGGGGCAAATCAAGGTTGGGTTCATGTCTTGCAGAAATCCACAAGGCGGAGAGAGATGAAAAAGGAAGAAATAACTTATTGAACAGCTAATGGAAGAGAGAAAACATGATTTTAACTGTCTCTGAGTGGTCAATGCTTTACCTTGGTATTTTTAAAATAAGCAGCAGCCTATGCTTTTTGCTGTCTCTTTTATGTTCCTTCCAATTCATTCCCCTCCCCTTCTCTCTTACATACCTATATATCACCATCTGCCTGTTCTTCAAATGCACAGGAGAAATGCAGTTACTGAACAGAAAAAAAAATGAGAAAAACTTCACAGCATAGCCCCCACATCAAGGGAAAACTTATGGAGTGGGCTGAAATGTTTAACTGTTTTGCACTATCAAGAGTAGTCCAAAAATATCCTGCTGGAGACTAGGACACTGCAAATTCACCCTTGCAGCGTTTTCCTGTGCACTCCATATTAGGTAGACCTAAGAGAGTCCCAGTGTCTGCAGCTCTCAAAGCTGCATCACAGAAGACGTCACTGGTCTTCCTTTGGGTGGTTCGAATCTCCTGTTGACTGTCACTATTACTTACTTAAGGAAGGAAAAGAAAAAGGCACTTGGTTCAAGGTTGCTCCATTTTTGGAATGGCTTGTAATGACTGTCTGCTTGAATGCTTTTCCTACCTTTAGGTCTGTCGTCTCTCTCACAAATCCAACCTCCTTCTCACCAGGGAAAAGCTGCAGAACTGTATGGGTACAAAGATGTTCTGCTTGCACTGAATTTGCAGAGCAGGAGGATACGTTCATGTCAGAGAAAGGAAGCACCCTCCCTCCTCCCTGCAAAAAAGCTATTTTTTGAAGGTGTTGTCATATCTTATCCCCAGGAAGAGGAGAGGGCTGTGCTAGAAAGCCGTCAGCTTCACATTCGTTTCTATGTTACTCTGTCCTTCACAGCACTGCTGTAACAATTTATCGATACAGCGGAGGGCAAGGCATGACACACAGGCACAGCAATTCCTCTAATGAAAACAAATCCCTGCTAGAGGAAGAAAGAGTTTGCAGATCTGCCTCCTAAATCCTATTCCCACCGCAATAACGTTTTCATCACTACTTACATTTAGGGACATAAGGGTACTCAGAGCTGTAAAGCACATCATTTGTGCTGCTGAACAGTTGCAGTACTTTGTCCAAAATAATCTGTGGCCCAAAATCCCAAATGAATAAAGGAATCAAGACATATAATTAGAATAAATAAGATTTTGTGCATACAGAGCGTCTGTCATCTGAAAGTATGTGCAGATATTGATTAAGCTCCACAAACCCCAGATGAAGTAGATTAGTAGCTTCATCCCTGTTTTACAGAGGTTTAGAGCAAAGTGTGACACATAATCAGAGCTGAAAGTGCAGCAGAGCTGGCCATGCCAGGGACGGTGAGGGCCAGGGCTCCACCTCCTCTCCGGCCTCTTCAGTGAATTGCCTTCAATGGAAAATGACTAAGTTGCAGTTCTTCCCTCTAAGAGGAAGGACCCACCCTGTTGCACAACAGTAGCAAATCCCAGCCGTAAGTGCTTTGATAAATACCATCAAATGGTGCTTAGTTTGGAAAGAGAAACCTGGAGCTCGCTCACTCGCGTACACTTGCTCTGGGGGCTCTATCCTGCTCTTTCTAAAATGGCAAGAGATTTCCCCTGCAGCAGCCCCCCCCCAAACAGTCCTAATAGCATGGTCATGGCTGTCAGCTTTGAGGGGCATGGCATGCAGAGTATCTGAAGTACTTTAGGCTCTGACACTGGGTTTTATACATTTTTACTATGTAATAATTCAGAAGCCACACTAACCTTGGGTCACACAGACAGAATGTAATTAAAACCTAGTCAATAAATAAATCAAAACCTTAAAATAACCCTCTGTTGAAGCACATTTTACATACAGAAATTCAGAATAATAAACACACTTGGTATTATCCAGAAATATTTCAAGTAATGAGCTCAAGGAACAGATGTATTAAGAAAAATAAAAACTTAGAAAGTGCTACTAGTAAAGCTTCAACTGTTTTGTATGTTAAAGAATAGTCAAACATTTATTCTGCAGACATTATCTACTGTAATTCAAGTTCTTATGACAGCAGTTTCTCCAAGATTCCATTTAGTATTTGTTTAAGTAGTAGCTATGATAATGAAAACTACTCTCAGCATCACAAAAGCAGCACAACTGTCCACTTCACCACAATTGCCCAGCCCTTAACTCTGCTTATTACCTCTGCCTAAACAAGAGCAAGGGGAGCATCAAATGCAGGCAGGAAAAACTATCTCCAGAACAGATAAAAACAGGTCACTTGCTGTATCTCTAGATACAATTATCCACCTAATTACACATAGGACAAATGCACAGTTGTCCAGACTACTGAGGGATGCTTTTTAATTGTGATGTTCAATTCTCTGTACACAGATAAAAAAAAAACTGAGGAAGAAATGTCACTAGAAAATGGAAACAGACCACAACATACCTATCTACAAAATAGCAAACAAACTGGATAAACTGTGGACAAAAAGCAGCCCCTCAGATGATAAATAACTCTATTAAAGTGAAAACTATGCTCTTTTGTTCTCACATTTAAGCACAGAAAACATTCCAATTTCAATTTTTAAGGCAAAAATGGTTTTAATTAGAATCCTAGTTACCTTATAAGACATACAGACTTTGGTATGATGTAGCTGTAATAATTTACCCATGCAGAGATTCTGCCCTGTGATTTATATCATTACTCCATGGCAGCATGAAACAAATCCCCAAGGAAGTAACACATGTCATCCTTGAAAATATTAAGCAATCAAACCATGTTTTTATTATGTGAATGGATGCCTTTGAAAACAAGGATGCATGCACCATACTGTGAGGTAAAATGAAATAAATGAACAGAAATAATTCACTTCCATGTTCTAATCAGTGGAAACTGCAGTCTTCAAATTATCCTGATGCTACCAAACGCGAGTCTGGACACAATAGGTTGACAATACTAGTAAAATGAACACGAAATTGCATCCTAAGTACACAATGAAGGCCAAATTAAACAGTCCAAGACTTCTGCAAATACTCTTTCTTTTTATTCAGCCGTTACATCCCATTGAACAATTAAGAGCAGAAGATTTAAATAAAATATATAATTTTCAAATGCTCTGATCTAATCAAGAGCAATGCACTTATCTTAGGGAAAATCAACATAAATCTTAACAAAAATCTGTTCTCAATCAAGGTCTTCAGCTTCTAGCATTATCAGCAGAGTGAAATTTGTGTTCCACCAGCTAAAGGGATGTATCTGGCAAGCAAAATGAAGTGTGTATATATATATATCTCAAAGGCTAGAACTACATGCTTCCTGGCTGTGTTGTACTCACAGACTGGGACACTGACATCTCTGCAAGGCTCTGAGACAAGTGTTACACTGCTTACTGCTTACCATGCATTTATTAGAGGTGCTGACCATTCAGAAAATAAAATCCAGCCCCAGGTACCAGGAAATGGAAACAGAGCTTTGATAACAAAATCACGTTACTACGAAACAGTTGAAATAGAACATTGTATTTCTATGAAAATGTACATAGATATAATTATGTGAATAAAAGACCATGGGGCAGAGAGAGTTTTTCTAAATACTGAGTCAACAATGCTGCCTTTGAAGCTAAGCTATTTTTTGTTAGTGTATTATTTGCTGGAGCCTACTTATCTTAAAAAGAACTGTAAGAAGTTCACAGAGAGGTAACACCAATAATGAAAGGAATGGGACTGGTTCAGTGACAGGTACCTATAAAATCAGTAATGGCAGTGGAATTAGTAAGAATCAGTAGTATGACTTCCAAAATAAGAACAAGGTGCATCAGCATGGCTAAGAAGAGCTGCATCAAGAACAGACAAAATTTGGCAGCTCTTTGTACAGGACAAAGGAGACCTCTGGGTCTCTCTGTCAAAGGGTAATTGTGAATGATGAGAGCTCTAACACAGGCTCAAGACAAGCTCCTGATGGAGAAATCCAGTGTCAAATACTATGCAAGTAGAATCTACCCCTACTTCAGGATGTCCCTGAGCTAAGTCATAACCTTAAAAGTACCATGTGTGCCTGCCCTGCCTGCATTCTTTCCTAGGCACTTCCTTGCTGCTGTTGCTGAGGTCCACATGAACCTCTGGCCTGATCTGGCACAGTCATGCCAATGTTATGTTTAGCATCTACTTGCAGAAAGAATTCCTGGTAATAGCTTCAAATTCACTTTGTGGGGAAAGGCTGGATGGAAAGCAGCTTTGCAGAAAAGGACTTGGTGAAGAAGTGGCAGGCCAAGGGCCAGCAATGTGCCCTTGTAGCAAAGTCAGCTAACAGCATCCTGGGCTCAGTCAGGGAGGGTGTTGCCAGAAGGTCAAGGGACCTGATCCTTCCCCTCTGCTCAGCACTGGTGAGGCCACACCTGGAGTGCTGCATCCAGTTTTGTGCTCTCCTGTACTAGGAAGACAGGAACAGACTGGAAAGACTCTGGCAAAATGGCATTGAGATCATTAAGGGACTGGAGCATCTGTCATACAGGAGAAGCTGAGAGCTGGGACTGTTCAGTCTGTGGAACAGACGGGAGACCTCATCAATCAATACATGATAGTAAAGTGCAAAGCAGACGGAACCAGACTCTTCTCAGCGGTAACCAGGGACTGGATGGGCACAAACTGAAACCCAAGAAATTCCATCTAAATGTAAGTAAAAGGTTTGTTTATTGTAAGGGTGATCAAACATTGGAAGAGGTTGGACAGAGGTTGTTCCATCCTTGGAGATACTCAAACCCCAGCTGGATACAGAGTTGGCAGCCTGCTCTAGCTGAAGCTGGACTAGAAGATCTCCCAAGATTCTGGTATGTGCCAGAATCCCAGCTGCATTTACCATAATAACTTCTCCCCCAAAATAGCAAGGCCTTCCTAGGGAAATGTCACAATCTATAGTAATCATGGAAAACAAGAGTCACCAAACAGCCTACAGTCAATTTGCTGACCCAGCCTAGGTGACTTAAACCCAGGTGAGTGGGAAGCTTGTTTTTCCAACTCCAGTTGGAGAGTATTATGTGACTGTGAAACCTTTCTGAAAGGCTGCCAAACTGAAGTTTTGTGATGCAGATGACAGTCAAAAAAGAGCGCTCACGATTAGCACAACCTTTGTTACCTATATATTCTATTTGATTTTATTATGGAACAAATCAAGTACATGTTCACTAGATTATGTTTTCTGCCCATTTATGTGGACACATTACAAAGACTGATTTTAACCTTCAAAAACATCACCAAACAAAACCCAACATATTTCTCACTTTGTTTTGCTATCAAGCACAGGGATGAAGTAATGCAGACAGCTACGTGGCATTCTGAAAACAACTTTATTATCCTTGCCCCAGCCTTCAAGAGAAGTGAGGAATCATTATAATCTTCCACTGCATTCAATAAGATCCAAGTGTGAATCAAGCAATCTTTTATCCTTTGTTTTGATGGTATTGTTTGTTGTTTTCATTAAATCTGGCAGTGATGGAGACGAGGGTGCCCGTTTCCTTCCCTTTTAAATATGAAATCCTTTTTCTTCCTTTCTGAACTAAAACATGTTGAGAATTGCTCTGACTTGACAAAGTGCTATGTGACATGCATGCTGTGCAGGAGTCTTCTGAATATCTCAGTATCTTTTTTACTTTATCTTGCAATATTACATATGGAGCTTTAGGACTCAAATCCAACATGCTGGCATTGATTTTCTCCTCTGAATCAAAAGTGAGAATGGTACTGAATGCACTGTGCCTGGGAACTAACAAATTTCAATGTCTTTCTCTAGTTACATACAGGTAGGTGGATTTGTATATTGCTTTACACGGAGGTGTCATCTGCCCCAGCTTATTTTCTGACTGGGCACGCGTCAGTTTTGTCATCACTGTCCCACAGCCGTGTATAGCGTGATGTTATATAACCAAATTTGGTACATACTGAAAGAAGTAAGCCATAGTTATTGGTTGTAGAAATGTGCTGTCAGAGCTCACAGTGTGAGATAAGGAGATATGGACTAAGCTCTTGTTTCTAGACCAGCAAAGACACCTGCTCAGTAGAAATTCCATCAGCCTCCCTGGGAGGGAGAAATGCTCTATGAGCCCTGCAAGCAGGTCCCAGAAGGAGCCTGTGAAAGGGAAGAAGAAAAAAACTGGGCTTTTCTGGTAAAGAGGATGGACAACAGAAATGTATGAGAAAGAATCAGGAGAAATGAGGAAAAGCAACCTTAGCAAGTTGTATTTATTAAAGAAAACTTGGTCTCATAGTATGTACAATTTGTAAGGGCCAAGCCAAGCTAATTGTTTTTGCCAGTCAAAAGAGTAGTTCCACACCTCACCTCACACCCCATGTTCTTTGGTACATAAGTATGCTCCAAACAGCCCCAAACCCTGATTTTGTATGGTTTTTTTTTTCAAATGAAAACAGAACTCCTCAAAAAATACACTTCCTTAGATTAGGTATTAGCCAGTAGTATTTGTATGGCCAGACTTTGTGAACGCAGATTTGGGCAGGGCTCTCCCCACGTGGCTGTGCCCTTCCAGCCTGCACAGTGGATTTTTTAGGTGAGGCACAGCGTGCACAGAACTGGCCCCACCGTTTAAGTCCTGAGGTCCATCTGCCACAGCCGAGCGAGCTTGGACAGTGAGAGTGAAGTCCTCAGGACTGTCACAGCACCCGGTACTACCCGGGGCTGACCCTGCTGAGCATCCGAGATGTGACGGGATGGGATGGCAGGGAGGCATTGAACTGCCAGGGGATGGTCCCACTGAGACTCGAACTCAGGTCCTTGGGATTCAGAGTCCAGAGTGCTCTCCTTTACACCACGGGACCACGCCTCCAGTAGTATTTATTCACCTTGTAAAGGCCAATGGTGGATTCCTAACGCAGGCTTAAGGATCCTCAGAAAGTGCAGGTGTTACCAGAAGCAGCACACCTACATGGTATTTTCAAAGTGCCTGTGGTGTGCTAACCAGGGTATTGGACACCAGGTGCCTGAGCCCCTGTGCTGAAGCACACCTTGCTACCCACCTCACAGGATGCACACGGCACGACAGCCCTGCTGTATGGCACGGCTCTTCCACACAGCAGTGTGTGTATGTGGAAAGCACACTGATTTGACAGCTACTGTAAACACCCCACAGTCACAGTAAAACAGCCATTTTCAGCTAAGCAGAGTAAGAGCTTGTGTGCATTATCGTGGTGACTTTACCCTGTGTAAAGGAGAAGTTACTGACACCCAGTGGACTCATTCATTGCTAGATCTGTGCCCTTCATATAAAGCCAGCAACATTCTTTAGGTTGGAAGTTTCCAAATATAGCTCTGGCAACCCACTTCTGAGAGCCCAGGGGAAGAGACATGACTACTTTGCTAATTGATGCTGATACACCAGGGAGGATTGGCACTGTCTGCAGCAGTTTTCCCTTGAAGTGGACTAGGTCAGTTGGATGGCACCAAGTCAAACAGTAATTCTCATAACCAGACTGTCTTTCTCTAAATTATTACATATCCACCATAATATTACTACAGTGGGAAAACTCAAACTGGGACGACCAGCACTGAAACAATATGTGTGAATATAATTCCAGCTGCCTGAGTATGTGTCTTGCATAATTTCGAACCCCTTGGACTAACTAGCAAACAATATGTTCTGGCCTCTGGAATAATCCAAGACATATATTTCCCTCTGGTAGGGGACTGAACATACTGTGCTGAAGAACTTGCATTTTTAATAAAAGTACATCTAGTATTTGGCTAATTCATACATTTCAGGAAGGCATTCAGTTTTCTTCTGATAGCCTTGAGGAGATTCAGAATTTACCACTTGTTACATTATATCCTCAACTGCATAAACCCAGTCTTAAGCTCTTCATGGGGATAGTCTCATTCAGTACACAGGACAAAAATCACTTAGCTAGCAGCCATTCAATATTTTATTTTTGCCCTTTTTCTTTGATGCATAGCCCTAAAAGCCTTGTTTACTGCACATTATTCCAGCTCTATTCTGAAGGCAGAATGATTAATTTCTTTACAGGCTTTTCTATAGTGCTCATCAGATGTTTCTAACTTGTTATGTGCAATTTCCTAGCTTTTGGAAAAACATACAAAGGAGTGCCATTATGTGGCATCATATAACTGCTGCCATGATTCATATCAGCAGGGATAGACCAGACCTTGCTATCTTAGCTAACAGGTGTAAACCACTGGCTGCCAGCATGGCCAAGATAAAGGAGATGAGGCACATGCTTAAGCAAGTGATTTTCACTTCGATTTGCTGGCACTAGGATGGGAAGAATCAGAATCTTAATGAGACCGAAGGATATGGAAACGAAGTACAGGTTCCCAGTCCTCTGCCACTCTCATAAGGCCGACCCCTTTAATTAGTCCTTTCCAACATGCCCACCCCTCAACTCACGTGTCGTCTTATCTATTCAGTCTTATCCAGTGTTACCCATCTTACTCTATTTTCTGTCTATCCTTATTTCTTTCACTTTGTTACTGAGTTTATCTTTTCTTTTCCATACTTGCTTAGAGAATCAGTCTCTGCCTCCAAATTTCCAATCCCACTGTCTTTTTCAACTCTCCTTAATTTTACTTCTATCATTTGATGAAGATATTGTCATCGAATACTCTGAATTAGAAAGGACCCACAAGGATCATCAAAGTCCATTTCCTGGCCTAACACTGCACACGACAGCCCCAAGAATCACACCATGTGCCTGTGAGCATTGCTCAAACACTTCCAGAACTCTGTCAGGCTTGGTGCTGTGACCACTTCCCTGGGGAGCCTGTTCCAGTGCCCAAACACCCTCTGCGTGGAGAACCTTTTTCTAATGTCCAACCTAAGCCTCCTGTGACACAACTTCAGGGCATTCCCTTGGATCCTAACACTGGTCACCAGAGAGAAAAGAGATGAGTGCCTGCCTCTTCATGTCTCCTCATGAGGAAGTTGTAGACAACTATGAGGTCTCCCCTCAAGTCTTCTCTTCTCCAGGCTGAACAAGCCAAGTGACTTTAGCTGCTCCTCGTGTGGCTTCCTCTCTAGACTCTTCAACATCTTCTTGCCCTCCTTTGGACACTCTCTAACAAATTAATATTGTTCTTGTATTGAGATGCCCAAAACTGTACACAGTATCCAAGGTGAGGCTGCCCCAGAGCAGAGCAGATCAGAACAATCCCCTCCCTTGACTGGCTGGCGATGCTGTGTCTGGTGGCCCCAAGGACATGGTTGGCCCTCCTGGCTGCCAGGGCACTGCTGGCTCACATTCAACTTGCCATCAACCAGCTCCTTCTGTGAAGCAGCTTTTCAGCCTCCTGTTCCCCATCCTGTGTGTACATACAGAGTTTCCCCAGGGCACATGCCCTCAGAAGCCCATCCTGTCTGTGACCAATGACAGTGTTGTCTTTCAGGTGTTTTTCAGTAGCTCTCAGAATAATGCTCTCTATAATTTTACCTGTCACTGAAGTGAGACTGACAAGCCCACAGTTACCAGGCTCATCCCTCTTGCCCTTCTTGAAAATTACTGGAGTTCGAGGGGAATTCCTTAGAACTCTCAGAAATATGTATCTGCTAAGCACATGTGTGTCATTTAAAGGTTACAACTTAGGTAACATGGGAAGGATTTTCTTAGGGATGGCAAAAAGCACATTAATATATTATCCATTCCTTGCAAAACCTGGAGACACTAAGGCACAGTAAATAAGATGTCACAGAAGCCTTTAATGTCTCTTCCATAGCCTCATTTTCACAAATAGTTAAGACATGTTGGGATGACATCTTCTGGAGTAAACTGAGCCAGAGCAGATGTGCATCTCAGAAATTTTTATTCCAAATTACTACAGTTTCAGAAAATTGCAAGCAACTGAAATGAAACGACACAGAATGTGGTTGTGTCCATAAAATAAAACAAAAATTAAAGTTGTTAGTATCATGTTGGCATCTAACTTGATGGCTGTTCTGGTATCAGTGACTTCTTGGAAATCATGACACTGAGTGACTGAATTTGTAAAGGCTGTATTACAACAGCAAAGTAATATTGTTACCCCATATAAGCTTGATATGTGTATAGCTGTTTTGTAATGTTCTCCTGACATATGCATCATTTGCTATTTTTGTACTGAACATTCATTATTACCAAATATCTCATCTCTTCCCTGTAAGTTCTACTATTTTCTTTGTCCTCCTAATACTCCTTCAGCTTTGCACTAACACCCCTTCAGTTTTGGAGATAACGGCAAACCTCATCAGGATCAAATTTATGGCAGGAGATACAAATCTGCTAATAAAGCTACCAAGCAGTTGCATGGACATAGAATTCCTGTAAAAATGAAATTAGTCAAGACAGACTTCTAAAATCCCAGAGAGACCTGGTAAGGGCAACAGTTAAAACATATCATTGATGAAATTTGATTAACTGTTCTGATTTCACAAGAGAAGTGGATTTTGGTCTTCCACAAAGCTCCCTGTATTATTGTTATTAAACTCTAGGCCCTGTGTCTGGAAAACAGTTTGTTTTGGGCTTGCTGCCAAAGAAAAGAAAACTTACTGGGTAGGAGTGTTACCAAAGAAACCCCACAAATGTGGAGTCACTGCCCCTACACAAGGCTGGAACTAAGCTGCAGCTTAAGAGAGCAACAGATTAGTTTCATTGTAAACTCATAGTTTATCTTGATTTGAGTAGACCCAAGACACCAGTTGCAGGTTTACAAACCCCATATATATACAGACAGATATAGGTATATAGGTATACCTATATTCCACAGTCTATAGTCATTTAGTTCAGATCTTTCAAACATCAGTGTACTGCTTATTTAAAATGCGTAACAGTTGGTAGGAAAAGCAGCAAAGACAAAGCAGTGAATTGACTTCCAAAACTATCAGCCTTTGTCAATTAAAATATTTACTTTTGACACAAGTGCTAATTAGTTAAAAACATTCAATCCAGTCTTAAAATAGAGGTTCAAACTACCCAATTTATTCTTGGAACACTCACTTGCTCTCAGGATTAGGAAAACAATGGCATCCAGAGCAAGTATGAGCCCTCTCCTCTCTTATTACAGTTAATCAGGAACATAAATACTATAATGGAGCTGAGCCCCTGCAAACTCACCAGGCTGTTCATAATTTCCACTCCAGCTGGATTCACTGTGAGCGCTTCATCATACAATTGCTTTGCCTCCTCCAAATTGCCTTTCATCTCTGCAAACCTCCCACGCATGTACAGTACAGCATGCGATGTGGGGAAAAGACTAGCTGCCTCCTGGATACAAAAGCCTGCTTCTTTGAGATGCTGCTGTTCCATGAAGAGTTCAGCTAAAAAAATCAAAAAACACAACCATAAAAATTAAGCAAAAACACACCCTACCATTAGAGGAAATATAGCAGAGATCTTTCTTCATATTAATTATATATCATCTCCCTTAAGCATATTAAAACATGAGGCCTGATCCTGCACAATGCTTACTACTATGGTTAGTGCTTACTATCACGACTGGATTCACTCAATGGATCTTTTCCTTAATGCTAAAGGCTCTATACAGATATTTCATGGACATCTTTAGGTGGTGTCCTGACAGAGGACAGCCTTAAGGATTCCTCCATTGGGAATGTAAACAGTGATGAACTGAGCTCTAAGGAAGAAGAGCTGGTAGCTACTTGGAGTCATCATATGTATTTCCAAATAATCTGAGGGGGAAAAAAAAGAACAGAGTAAGATATCACTGTAAACTGAGAACTTCAAACATGTCAGAGTAATAGGATACATCTGAGCTGGACATTGGATAACTACTTAAATGAGTATTTCCACATTTAAAAAGATGATACAAGTGTTTCTCTCTGCTTATTTGTCAAGTTTATGAGATAGTTGCCTCTTAACTTTTCAGAGACTGTTACAATCAAAAGGCTTTTATAATATAGACTTATATTGTGTATTCACCCATTTACTTCCTCAAACATTACAGAAAACCAAAATATAGCTCTTGGAAGAATCTGTTCATTCACTTTCTTGAACTATCAGCAACTATCGTAGTGGTTTTCTTAGGAAAAAAAGTAACAGGCATACTCATGTACTTGAATGTCAACTTGTTAATAAAATAATTTCTCATGATAAACAAAAATTTCATAACACATCTCATAGTTGAACTCTAACATTACCCAGGATTTGGACCAGATGATTGTCTGACTGGATGATCGTTGTGTTGGACTGGATGAGTTTTGTAGGTCTCTTCCAACTGAAATGGTCTATTCTAATTCTAGATTTATTAGGTACTAAATTCTTTCAAAAGGTCAGAAGTGATACTCAGTTGTCACTGCCACACGTAACTGAAAAGGGAAACTGTGTTTTATATGTATTTATATACACACACACCTACACCTGTATGCACATATGTATATAGCACATACGTATATAAAATAATTCTCTCTCTTCAAACAGCAGCCATTGCTCTTTGGTCCATAACCTGCTTGTGTTCTACATGTTCTTAGTGCAAAAACTCAGTGTTATTTTTTTTTAACTGATGTGGTATTGCAGTAAGTATTGACAGTTCAAGAGCCCAATTCAAAATTACTAATACAGGCTCCAGATTTAGAAAAATTATTCTGAAATTAGACACCCCCTAAATACCCTGACTTCTAAAGGTAGAGAATATTTTCAGGAGGTCTGTGTGAGGAGGGAAATTAGTGTGACAATTTCTCTCAAAGAACTTTGGAAGTCTGTCAGTTCCCAAACACTTGGAGACCCTGATGACTGTGGGACTTGGCACGGTGACATGGAGCTTGCTGGGTAAAGGTGAGCAGGAAAGCATTTCAAAGGCACTCCTGCCTGACCATGGGAAGGCTCCTCCCTGTCTATCTGACATGAGACTGGGACCACAAATAGCATTTCTATCGGCACACTAAAATGATTCAGTGCTGAAGTGACAGCATGGTTGAACACCCCTCTGCTTCTGAGGTGGTCCTCCTAGAAAAAGGGTGAGACATTGTTGAGAAAATGCTCAATTATTCCTTCACCAACCCTAGGCTGTGCTATAGATAAATGTCATTCTCCAAGGCTGTGAATATGAGCAAAATATTAGTTCCTTCATAAGAGTTACACTCTTTCAGAATGACTCATACACATTTCTCTCTGGTTAATCATAAAATCTCTGCATGCATCCCTTCCCTTGGCTCCAAGAGGCTGCAGCTATCTATAATAACAGAAAGCAAGGCCACATATCTTGTCAAGCTGAGCCTTATGCAAAAATTTGTGGGAGGACAGTATTTCTTTGCAATTCCAAGGAACAGAGCATTTTCCTGCCAAGTGCTGCATAGCAGCTGATGCCGTGCATGTGGCATTAATGAGGATGGGGATGTGCAAAGAGGCGATTCACAGCCTAAAGACGAACACTTCATTCGCAAAGTTAGCGCCAACTTAGCAGCAGAAAAGAAGGGGTGAAATTCTGAAGTCCACAGAAGTTCTGGATACTGCCATATTAAAAACTCTATTAGTAACTGACAGCATCATGTGACTTGTTTCATTTCAGAAGAGAATTGGGAGTAAAGGGGTTTAGATGTGAAATCATGTACAGCCAGTGATTTAGTGCATACAAAATGAGAGTACTTATTTTTTCAATGCTGCCTGCAAATCTTCTTCAGTAATAACAATTATTTAGGGGAAGTGCAGCAATACAGAATCTAAAAGAGATCTACAAATTGTATTTTATGGTATAGTAATGTAGATTATTAAAGTTCAGTCCATTTCTTTGAAGGCTCAATAGTCAATAAAAATGATTTAATGGTGTGGGAGGTCTAATTTGCATAAAAAAGAATTAGAAGGGTGCTTTTTGGTTACAAAAGGAGTGCAAAAATTTTTAGCTACCCAGCTAAAAATAGACATTAAAGGACAGCATTTAGGCCTACATTAAAATGTGTTTTCTGCAAACTCATTTCGCACTTCTATTACACACTCATTTTATTTACAGATTAACAAGCTACGCTTATGTAACATGGAATAAAAACACAGCTAGAGGCAGAAATCAACCCAAAATACAAGTACCTATTAAATTTTTTGTGGTAATACCCCCAGTGGTACTTAAAGTACTGAAACACCTGCTTTTTTGTTGCCTGGGTTAGTAGCTTCCTGACCACTGGATTAATCAGCCTACCTCCTTATATAACCTAATCATTCAGTAAATAAACATCTAACTAAATTAGCAGCCCTCATGAGGAAGTTCTGTTGCAGAGACATGGCACCCAGCTCCACTGCAAAGCAGAGGATATCTTCTCCGGCTGACATTGGTACCAAAGATAGGTAATTCCCACCCTGTGAAAGAGTCAATGCTTCAGGGAAACCATTTATGAACCTGTAATTGTTCGACCACATTGTACTTGGTACTGACATTCTTCAAAGCTTTGAACCCAAAGTCAAGCTTCCTTGCCCTCTCTTACTTAACACCATATTCATAAGAACTAAAACAAATTTACATTCTGTTTTGAACTCAGTCCCACCAAAAGCTCTCTGAATCTTACTGAGCAGAGAGCCAGTGATCCTGGATGTACCACTCCTCTATCAGCCTCTCTGGAGTAATGCTAGAAACCCTGACAGTGAATGGTATTAGGAAATATTTCAGCACTTCTACCTACAGGTATGGACTGAGACAGTGCACTGCATGGATGGGCAAAGACAGGTTGAATCACGCACTATCTCCTTTCATTCAGTAATTGAAGCTTGCACAGAGATCATGAGCGGCTAACTTCAAGGTCCAGTCTAGCATGACTCATTCCTTTCTCAAATCCACTTCATGCTTCCCATCTGTGCTCTCTTGCAGTACTCTCCAGCCTACTCTGCTCTTCTTCCAAACAGCTGTTGTGTCCTCTTGTGGCTATGGCCTCCTTTGTCTTGACTTGCAGCTAGACTGCTATACCAGTTTGAATGCTGGACCCAGTTCCTGAGAGTGGCACGCATCTTCCCTCGGATTATTATTAGCTCCTAATTTGAGCTCCTAGTTCTTCCAGCTGTTTCTGCTAGCGTTTGAGCTCGTCTACAGTGAAGATCCTTAATCAAGTGAAAACTGCCAGAAGCACATCATCTACTTGCTCTCCGAAGACCAGTAACAAACACGCAGACCAAGAGCAATTCCCAGAATACTGACAAAGCCTGGTCTCCTACAGTTAGCCCCCCTTTTTTATCTCCAAGATAAATTGTTTGCAGAGTTCTGTTAAGGAGTCCATTAGAGGCACAGCACAGTGTAATCTAGTCATGTCTGCATCACAGTGCTAGTCTGAGACACAGAGCTACTTAACATCACCTTAAACACTGACTCTATTCCCCATTTCCTACGTGTTTCAAAGCAGTGTCAAGAGTGATAGTGCCTGTCACTGCAGCAACAAACTAATTCTAGTCTAAAAAATCAAACAGATCTGAGATGTTTTTCTGCAATGTGAACAACCCAGGAGCTTCATTCCTTGTGAATCACATTTGGTGTTATCCAAGATGCAGCACTTAACTCCCACAGAGAAGACTGCTCCACATCACTTGGTTGTGTGCCTGCCGGATTTAAAGCACCCTACTCTCCCCCCAAACGTTACTGCACAGTGACACGGCCAGGGTAACACAGCCAAATGCCCAGCGGGATGGTACAATGGGGAGCAGCCCTTCACACTTCAGAAGGTGAGAACGCATATGTGAGGATGCGTGGGAAGGTGATTTCTGTTCCACATCATCTACCTACAGGAGCTATTAATGCTTGTTACTGCGGGAGCCCTTAGCCAGGCGGAAAGACCCACTCCTCTGAGACAGCTCTGCCTTCACCAGTGACTACGGAACTATTACCATGACAAAGGGTTCCCCCACTGCCTTTCCTTTCTGGCAGGTGAGGTTTAGTCATTGTTCCATGCTATGACACTACTCTGCATGCAGTAGCTTGACGATTTGTGGCAGCATAGACAGAAGATTCCTGAAGACATATCCTGACTACAATAATTTCACTTGAAGCAAACACTTGATACTGAAATGAAGTACAGAAATTGCCATGTGTTCCCGTCCACCCCAACTCAGCCACTTGCTCTTTTGAGTGAGGCAACAGATTTACATCCTCAAGGGCTCTTTGCATGCAAATTGGTAGTTAACTGAAGTCCAGGGACCCTCTTTAAAATCACAAGCTTTGGGTCTGGCAGGGCCTGAAATGGCCACCAAGCTTCTTTATTTACAAATCCAGCAAAATTTTTTGTAAGCAGCACAGAATTGCCACAAGCTACCTTCTATACTACATGGAACAGTCAAAGCATGACTTGAAATACTACAAGATACCTGATTCCTTTATGTGAAGTGGGGCCCTGTTCACTGGTGAGCTCTTTCCCAGCAGGGAGAAGGAAGCCACTATCTTCCTGGTAATTAGGTCACCCTTAAGGGTGACATAAAAATCCTTTTGTTGGAAGACCACTTTTTGGGCTTTCTTGTACCTGTTCTCAAAACACACATTGCTGGTTATCATTAAACAAAGGACTTCTATGCCTTCATATTCCAGCCCTGTCAATTCTTATTTTGATTCCTACAAATAAACGTCCTGCCTCCTTCTTCATGAACGAGTACACCTTGTAACTTGTCCAAACTTACTGAGCAGCTGAGGAATGCTTGTATTTGGTACCCTCAGTCACTCTGGGCACCACTGGCAGCGCAACAGGTTTCTCTCCGTCTCGTGGCAAAGAATCCACAGAATGCTCAACAAAAAGCATTGGTAGCTGCTGCCTGTCTCCTTCTCAAGCAAATGTTCAAGACACACATGAACGTTTGCATGTCCAGATTTCAAGAAATGGTATGTGCTCTTTGAGGATTGTCCATGCCGAAGGATTATCAGCCCACAAACTTTCATGTCCCACTCCAGCAATGAGAAACATCCAGAAGCCTCAGGAATTGAGGAGGCAATCCACAATGCCCTGTACTGATAAAAGGCTGTAAGAATCCTTTTGACTTTTTAAATTCAATGTTGATAGAAAATAAACTAAACCAAGCTGGAGAGTGTAGATCAAAACGTAGTATCCCTCCCTGAGGATGTTCAGATGAAGAGAAAAGAGGAATTTGGTGACTGTCAGCCTCCATCAGAAAAGTCTAGAACATAGCTTGTTAAACCAGAAGGCTCAGCAGAACCACTGCTGGCCTCTTAACTTCACTAATAACATTTCAAAGGGGACCAAACCAGCTCACTTTACCATTTCTGTCTCCAGTGTGAAGCTTTCCCAACAGTAAGTAAATACTGCAGGGGAGCAGTCTTTGCAATACACCTTTAATTTCCTCAGTAATAGCTGTATAATAAAGGACTCCCTCCTGCTCCCACTTTCCAGGCCCCAGCTATTCATAGTGCTTTGTGTCACTGTAAAGAGACACAAAAATTAGCAGCATTTATGGAGCTCAAGAACTCAAGCAGTGGATGGGGACATTCTAAATCCAAAATTCTAAAATTTGAAAGCACTTGAAAAAAAAGAAAGAAAAATATTAGAATTGGTTCAACAATCAGTGCTGCATCACAGGACAGTATCTGATCTAGCTATTCAGGCAATGTCAATAAAGATGTCTCCCAAACCTGATAAACACCTTTAATATCAGAGCTAATAACTTGCAGGAGCTTAGGATCACTAAAAGCTTCGAGAAGGAAGGACATTTAAGTACCCATGCGCAGGCTGTGCAAACCCACGCTGTGCTGGGTGAGCTGAGGGGCAGCAGGGGAGGGCCTGGCTGCCCCCTTGGCTGCTGCCAGCGTGCCAGCTCTGGGGCCCCGGGCCAGCTGGGCTTGGAGATTACAGCCCACCAGCCCCAATGACACATTCCCGTGGAACAAAGCACATCGCCTCTATCACAGCTTTTTCCCAGGAACTGGCCCATATGGAATAAAATAAATAAATCACAATTGTTTTGTGAAGGGGAAGAAAGAAAGTTCCTGCTGTACATAACTCAAGGGAGCAGATGTTTTTCCATTAGCTCACTGTTCTCTGCTGCACTGGCTCTCTTTGCATTTCTTGTTGGTGACATGTTCATTATAATATTTTTTTTCCCCCCTAGGGTAACCTTTAGCATGTTACTGAGACAGCAGGTAGCCCACTCCAGGCCCCCAATGTTTTTCTCTAAATGCTCCTTTAAATTAGCCTCAGGGTCTACCTGGTGAGGCAGGCTGAGCTTAGCAGGCATTTGGCCAAACTTAGATCAAATTACCAGACCTACTTTGCTGTGAGTGGCCATATTTGGTAAAGTATTGGGTTAGTCAAGAAGCTAAATTGTCAGATACAAAGTACTAGTAAAGACAAACAAAGTGGACATTGTAGTTAAAAGTAAAGCTTAAAATAATAGAGTAATGGGAGCTGGAATATTAGAACTCTTATTAAAACTGGCTTGCAGCATTCTAAAATGCTCTGTGTAAATAGAGCATATGGTTATTACTGCCTGGAAATATAACCACACATACTTCAGATAAGAAATCACTCCAGTTACCCTAAGAGCTTTGAACTACTAACACTATTTCTTTTCAATACTGATGTGCTTTGCTATCTGGGTCAAAAGGGATCTTATAAAAATGTCGAATGAAGGTAAATTTTGGTCATAAATTTGAACGATTTCAAGTATATTTTCCTTAGCCAAACAGCATGACTCTATTTTCTAAACAAAAAAGAGGAGTACTGGCATGATTTTAAAAAGTATTAGCAGCAATAATCTCTAGGCTTCCCCTTGAAGCTCTTCCTGAAGCACGAGGGAGGAGTTAACAAGCTTTACCAACGCCACAGAAACTCCTTCTCTCTTCTCCAAGTTAAATTCAAGCTCTTAGATGTAAAAAGTAGAACGAAGAGGAGAAATGAGCATATGGATTGAACAAAGATCACCTCTCCTAGAGAGCTGCACCACCACAGCATGTGCACTGTAGCACTGTGCCTAAGCTGAAAGGAGCTGTTTCTCAGACTTGGGGCCAAGAATAATGTTTAGGCTTATAAATGTTAAAGTGTTCTGAGATGACTCTTTTTAAGAAGTCATTACATTTCAAGAGAACTAGGGGGGTTATTGTTAAAAGGGACCAGACAAGCTGTGCTAACAATCTTTGTTGCAAAACACTTGAAAACAGAGTATGCCTATTAGTATTCCAAGCATGCCTGCTGCAGAGATGGACAACCTCTCTAGTCTTCTGGGGACAGCATACTTCCAAAACTAACTGTGACTGCCTGCAGGAAAACCAGGAAAATACGGAAGGCCACAAAAGTGATGTGTTAAGTTTCCTGTTGCACATGACTGTACTCCCAGGTGGTCTTATAAGAGATGGCTGGACATAAGATTAACAGTGAGAATTCAGAGTTTTATTTTGATGTGTGAAGGAGAAAAGGACTCATTCTAGAGACCACAGGCCCCTCAAGCAGCTCTCTGTTTACAGGAAGCTACAAAATATTATGTTGCCAAAGATCACTAGGCATTACTGCAGGGAAAGACAATGTACAGCATCTGTTACAGTGCAGCACGTTTGGACTTAGCAGCTGCACACCCAAAGCTGCTGCTTTACTCTCTTCCCTACAAAACTGTGCTGGTCATAAACCCAGAAAATTTACAGATAACACCACTAAGTCTTCACCCTCTTATGTGCAATGTAAGTATCTTTATCACAGCACAAAGGAGACTCGCACAGGGTTCACAGCTTGCCTTCCGCCACTGCTAAAGGAGAGCACATATCCTCATAATCTCATTGTGAATCCCACTAGGGAACAAGGCCTCTCCAGCTTGGAGGGACTGAAGATGCTTCTGCACAAGGCAGGAACTTGTATTGCAGCTGCAGGTGGAGGATGATACAGTAAGGATTCCCCTATGTAAGCACCACCAACACTCACTTTCGCAAACATGTGCTGGCTTTGTGGTGTGGCCTGGCCTGGCTGCTGCAGGGCTGTAAGAACAGGCTTGCATGGCTGTGGGATAGCTGGTTCTGTGTGCCTCTCTCCAATCTCAGGGCAGAAAGCTCTAACTGGATCAGTTGGTTGGTACTGTTAGTTTTCATGCCCTGGGATATGAAAGGGCACGGGAGCTGTGATGGCTCTATTGGAACCCAAACAAGATTGCAACTGGCACTCTAAATCCATACCCACACAGAGACAGTCAGCTGCATCCTGTTAGTGTCTGAAAAGGACGGATGCTTTGTTATAAATTTACTGCAGGACGAGGCTAGGAAATTGTAATAGTTTTATCTAAAGATTTCTGAGTCATGCTAAAAAGGTCCAAGTGTTAATGACAACAAAAACAACATCACACAAGTCATTTCCCAAAGGCAGATTAACATTTTTTCCCTTTAGAGATAGGACACTGAGGTATGAAAAAGTTAGGCAACTTGCCTGGAGTCACAAGATGAGTCATTGATTGAAAAAGGACAAACGCAAGCTAAACCTGATAAAACCTACAGCATACTGATGCAGCTCTTTCATGAATATGAAGCGACTCAGCATGCAGCCATCAGAATGCTACACTAATCGCCTGTTGCTTTCCACAACTGTTGATTTTGGGGTAACCTGTAATGCAAAAGCATGTGACTACCTCAGCTGCCACTGGCCATGCATTTCTGCTTAATTTGTTGTTTATGAAATGTGTCTACTTTGGAAGTTACTAACTTCTTACAAGTATACTTGTTTATCCTTTCCTCTCCTTCCAAATGGAAAGGATTCTAGTACTGAAGGTCAGTGATACCCTTTTGGACTATTCCACTCACTAAACCCAGTACAAGATCAACGCACTTCTGAGAAGCTCTTTAATTATTCAGCCAGCCTTCTCCACAGACCATAAAGACCACCACAAAACTCCTGCATCTCTTTTTGCCCCTCAGGATACCAGAACGCAGCAACTTCCACACTACTGCGCAAAGAGAATGGCCAGTACCTCACCAAAAGCTCATTAAGCCGCATCCATAACAATAACTGACTTCAGTAATGAAATTACAAAGAAGTCACAGTACATCTTTTCAAAATATCAATCCACATTAAAGTCCAGCTAAAAGTCAGCATGAAGCAAAATAAAGATTTAAAAGATGATAGGACAGAAAAGCTACAGCCTATAAAAATAAATTCCACCTAAAAGAATTAATTAACACCTTAGAGAAAGGCGCTTGATTCACACTGAAAAGCAATCATAGCAATTCACAGCTAGGTCATAGCAAGCACTGGGTCTTTATTGCTTTTGTCTTTTTAGACAGCAGCAAGAATGCAAACTGCCTAGAGCTATCTGCAGGATGATGGACAACAGACACCTGACTTCTCATCACAATAAATTCCATTTGTTTTGCTGCTCACCAGCCTTCTCTGCAGCCTTAAATCAGGAATATAAACTGACTGAAGCAGAATCTGGCTGGTAATTTTGAAGCCCACAGCATATCACTGAAATTTACATACACACAAGTCATTAAAGTGAGCACATGATTAACTTAAAGGATGATGCATTCCATAAGAAGTTACCCCAAATTGTAATAAAAACAATGTCACATATTTTGTTCTAGAACTGAAGTCCAACTGGTAGGAAATGGCCCACAAAAACAGCTACAAAAATCTTTGCTGAGAAGTAGGATAAGACTGCCAGGTTTTGTGAGAGAACTGTCAATTGCATAGGTTAGCTAAATGAGAATTTGAAAGGTGCTCCTGCATAAAGAATAAAAAATTATCATCAAGGTTCCAGGGGGCCCTACCTTTTTTCTTCATTGCAAATGGTGAGACATCTAATAAGCAGCCACAGCACTTAAAGGCAATTTCAGGTTCACAACTGTGGGCTAGTTACAGAAGAAAAACTGTCTCATAAGAAGAAAATTGCAGGGTCACAATGCCTTCTATCAGTTCTGAAACGCTGTGATGCAAATGGCAGAATGTGCTGGGCAACTCTGTTCCTCATCAAATGTACTACACAAAAACTTTCCATGAATTTGGGAGATTTTCTCTTTTCCCTTTATATGCAGAGATGCTACAGCACAAGTGTCTCAAACTGATAAGCAACCTACAAGTCCTTGGGAGATTCAAAGAGTCAAGGATAAAGTGAGTGGAGGACTTGCTCGTTTTAATAATTTTCACTTAAGCCACAGCAAAGAGTGGAAAGTTCCCAGTCTAAATCACATTTGCTATATGATTTACACAGTCTTATTACAGGGAAGCATGCAGGAAAAAGAGAGTGAAAATAACTGTCCCTATCAACTAGCATTTGCTAATTTAGAACTACATACCCCCTTTTAAAAAAGTGATGACTGTAGTTTTCTGTGTGTTTTGGATAACCAGAGATGAGCTGAAAAATCAACAGTACTACAGTATTTTTTATCAAAATCAAGTAAGTGGTATTTCAAAAACCATCTGGGATAGACAGGCAGATTTTCTGCTGGAATAAAGTGATTTTCAACTTACAATTTCAACTACTCTGTTAGTACTTATGTCATCTCATTCACCACTGGAGGGGAAAAAGGATCTCCAAGTGGTTCAGGACTTACCAGCTTGTAGCCAAATTTGTTCAAGAGTTGTCCACAGTTGCACTGGTCCCTGCTTCATTGTGCTGCTCTGTACAGTTACCTCAGACATGGCCTGTTCTAGTCTTGATGCAGCAAGGGAAGAGGCTCGTTGTGATCCTGTGGACCAACAAAACAAGAACAATAGGGATAGATATTTCTTTGACTCATTAAGGCAGAAGGTCTGATCCCCCACTCACTGCATCAGTTTTATATAATAAGAACTCTACTGAGTTCTGGCATGACCAACTGGAGAACTATGTTTTATAAAAGGTTAATTTACTGAAAAAAACCCCACTAAATTACCCAAGGGCTGCAGTTCAAACAAGCAAATTAAGAGACAGACAGTAATTTTATAAAGGTCTCCTTAGCATTCGTTAAGGAAGCAACCATATTTTGCTCATTTGGGAAGCAGAAATCTACCATCAAGTATTTCCCACAAATACTTATTAATAACCCATTTTACAAGCACAGTCACCATACAATTACAAAATCTGCCCCACTAACGTAAAAACTCAGTACAGCATTACAAGGTAGTTTGGGCCCATTCACACAGCACACACATTTCAAGTGACATCAATATTGTTCTACTGATTTAGAGGCAATGTGGTTTTTCATTTAACCTTGGGGAGCAGAAAGTTCAGAGCTCTGACTACATTAACCTTTAGTATGCACTGTAACATTTACGCAAGAATCAAGTATTTGGCGCCCACATCTCTGGGACAAAACATCACATCAAAAGCTGTTCCCAGGGGGAGTGCATGGGCAGAGACCACACTTTCCAGTATGGCAAGTGGGACTATATTGCTAAGCCAACCTCTCAGAAGGGTACCAGGAGGATGGTAACAAAATAAGAATCTATGAGATTTCAGAGTTGACTTTGTAAAGCTTTGAGAAATAAATATTTTAACATACGTAGATTTAATGTGATTTTAAGGTTGATAAGCTCTTCTCTGGAGAGCTGCTGTGACTGAAGCACTTGTGACTGAAGAATTACTCTTGAATCAATCCTTACAGGCTGACTTCACAGACCACAAGATCATGGAGTTAAAATCCTGCTTTCTCTCACTGCAGCCACCCTGAGGGAGCAGCAAAGCCTAGAAACAGGTACTTGAGAAGCTGGGATGGCTCTGGGTGAGGAAACAGACAGAAAGGGCAGAAAATCTGTCACAGGACTTGTGCATTCAGTGGTCTCTCTTAGAGGGACAGCAGCTTTCCCAGCTGGAGTGTGCTGAAGAGAGGGTTGCCAAATCGCACCTCCTCACCAGCAGACGGTCGCATCACCCTGGGCCAGGGTGGTGGCAGGCACAGCAGTGTGGTTCCCCCAGCCACTGCTGCTCTGCATGCTGCGCAGGGACCCAGCCTCCTGCCAGGCGTGAGGGGAAGCACATTTCTGTCCCCTGCTCCTGTGCACTGCAAGGATGGACATGGCTGCAGCTTCTACCAAACCCACAGCAAATGTGTCATGGCTTGGGAGAGACCACAAGTGCAACTCCAAGCCCAAAACTGCTACAGGAAATACTTGTCCCATTATCTCACTGCTAACTAATGTCATTCATTTTAAACAGGAGAACTTCGAAACAGCCCTGCAGGGCAGGCCTCTCCCACAGCTCCCTTAGAAAATGCAAATGTGCTCTTCCCAGCTGCATTTCTAAGATTCCTACATATTTTCAAAGACATTCCTGATCTAACGTTCCAAGAGATGACAGTGCAGTAATGTAGCAATTACAGTTTTAACAGTATGGTAAAAGCCATTCTGCTTTACAGGGAGAATTTTTTATATTTAATATATTATATTATTCAACAGATCCATCTTTAGCGGATTCCACTACACGAGATTCCTCTCCCTACGCTGCCCACCTACAGCCCTCCCACCCCTCACCCACTCCTCACCCTGTCCCTACCCTCATCTGGGACAAATTCCACTGAAACTCACAGAAATTCAAGTCAGACTACAGCTGTTTGACACAGGGAAAACTACCAGACACTTACTCCCGACCATCTAAAAAACAGACAGCTCCTCTAAAGTGCAGAGACAGGAAAATGGACACATGAACACTAGCTGTAGGAGCACTCTGAAGTTAGGGCAGACCTCCTGCCTTCTAGATTGGCAAACATGGAAAAAATTACATGTGCTTTGGGGATTGTGCAGTCAGCCTAATCAGATTCCTGTATTAGCACTCTTGATGATGTTAGCATGCTTTGAAAGCAACTTCCAGAATTACATTTTTCTGCCAAGACTGCCCTCTTCCAGAGAGGCGTTCTGGAGCAGTGTTTCTTGCAACCACCCACATGTAATGCCGGGTTGTTTGCACTGGGTGGGCAGATGGGTTGGTGTTTTATGCACATTCTCACAGAGCTCAGGGAAATCCTCTTTTCCTTGCAAGTGAATCCAAGAAAACTATGTCACTCTAAGGCACCTTTATGCATTTTTGGAGAGGTTCACACCCTGCCTAAGTAGATCCACTTAGGATCAACTAAGCATCCTTCCCTCACAAAACAGGCTTTACAGGAATATCACAGTGAGCTAGTTGCACACAAAGGAACACAAGTTAGTTGCTCCTTTTCTCCTTCTCTTCATTAGCCCAGTAGTTGCCAAGAGGGAAGTTTGACATTGAGACTGATCTTGCCCTCTGCAGTAGGCACCTACACAGCCATAAAAATAAGAACCCAAGTTACTTAGTGATCTACAGCAGAGGCTCTTTGCATTTAACAGCCTTTGGCACTACAGTCCTTCAATATTTACTCTCTTTTCCAGCCTACACAAGGAAGCAAACCACACTAGGCAGAGACCATCCCATCTCATCCATTCCTATCCCCGTCCGGCCTCAGACACAGATAACCTCCTTGTTCTAGACACATGAACACCAGATGAAAAGGTTCTCTCCATCACAGCCCACACCTTCACTTTTGCCACTGCTGTTCCTGCCCATCTCTGCTGTTCCTGCCCATCTCATAGTTTTGTCATTTGTCTGGTCAAATAAACTCTGTAAGACAAGAGTTTTGCCAGCCTGGCCCTTCTGAACTGAAAGGGGCTCAGCCACAGTTCTGATTCTGAGGCAAGCAATCTGGTGACCCTGGGGGTGCACTGATGGCTACTGGGGCACAAAAGAGTATCCCCCTAACACACACCTTCTCCTGAGAGAGGAGGTCAGCACCTCAGGATGGCTGGGGGAGACGGAAAAACTTCAAGCAACATTAAAACCAGCATCTGAATGTCTCATTATAAAATATCTCTTCCTAAAGAAATGTAGATCTTTATAGGTTAAAAATACCTCCCCACAAAACCTGTCTCACAGAACTTTAATGTCAAGCCTCAAAATACATGCAAATGTTGGCATAAGAAGATATCACATCAATTTGTTATTTTAGTGCAGTCTCTTTCTCTATTTAACAGCTCCACTAGACAGAATATAAACTTCACATTTTACAATAAAGCCCTCCACACATTTTGGAAATAACTCATAAAAATAACAAAACTGATTTTGTCGTGATGAGCTCTGCATATAAGCCATACCAGATCTATCCAAATAATTTAAAAGCACTGTTCTAGGGTGTTATAAGACCAGAAAGACCAAGTTGAATATTTTGCATGCATGAAAAAACTGCTATCAAAATAGAAATGTACCTCAGTAGATTTACTAGGCTTATAAGAGACACAGAATTCCCAAGCCTAAATCACTTCAGGGAAGAGCATTGTAAGATAAGACTAAATCAGAAAAAGAATGAAAGAGCAAGGCAGCTGACTGATATCAGTAAATTTAGTTAGGAACACTGCTTCAGTTAGGAGAAGATGAAGAAAATGAAGAGGAATTAATCTTTCTGGCAGCAAACGCAAAATTTTGGCACTGCAAATAATCTCATTGTGGTCTAACTGAGGGCAAGGCCAGTGTCAAACCCGGCCACAGCAACCCCCTGCCCCCCTTCAGTGATGAGCCCAGGGATCACAGAGTGCCTGTGCATTACAGTGATACTGCTGCACACTCCCAGGGGATTCCACAATGGAAACCAAGGCCTGCTCCAGAATGATGCAGAAATATCAAATCCCCTCCCTCCTTCAAAGCAGCCAGACACAGCCACAGCTCTGGGGAAGCACAAGGACGAGAGGGCTAGAACTGTACCCTCCAATCTCACCCTCTGCTCCCTTCAAAGAGGCTCCCAACTGCGTCAGCAGACCCAGCTGCCTCCCTTCTGCAGATGGAGAAGAGCAGCACCCAGAGCCTGTGGAGCAGGGGCCACAGACCCCTTCTCAAGCCAGGCAGTGCCAACCCGGCACTAAGGTGGGTGGTGTCGTTTCAGTACGAGCTCCATCCTTATGTCCATTATGGGGGCAGCCATGTTAGCATGAAAACATGAATTCTGGAAGTAGAGGAGAATACATTTTTTGCTAAAACCAAACTGCATTCAGTGCAAATCACTTTAGGTGCATGAAAAGTTGGTTTAAAGCTTGGACTTTACAATAATTTGCTCTTGCTGGCAGGCAGCATCATGGCAAACAGCACTTTCTGCTGAACTACAGCTGCTCCATTCTATGCTGGCTGCTAGGACCGGGCTAAGAGAAGGCTGGAACACTTCCCCAACCCAGGTGCTTTTTGAGGAGCGCACTACAGAAGACATCAAACATGTCTGAGTTTTGCAGTGACTCAGGAGAAGATGCTGCAGTTCTGCAGCAAAGGAGTAAGCAGGAGTCAGGTCTTTGAAGAGTGATACACCAGCACATCAAAATATTACAGGCTCCACTGGTGATAATTTGGTCTCAAAATTCCAAACCATGCTGTGAGGTGGGTGCAGCCCAAACCTGGCCACACTTTCCACTAACAATTACAAAGCAAGGCAAGTGATCTCCAGAAGAACAACTTTTAGATTAAGCTCCAGCTAGAGCTGAAGGCACAGGGATAAATCCAGGCTCAACCCCACAGTCTAGACACTACACCACTCATTGCTGCAGCAGCAGGGTGAGAATTGGATGAATAATAAAAGCACTGTAGCAAATATTTTTTTGGGGGGGTTATTACTCTCCTAGTAATCCCTAGTGGCAGGGGATTCTGCAAACCACCTACGGTGTTTTTCAAACTATTTTCATATATTCACTGAAAATGAGTCCATTTTATTGCTCAGCATCAGAGATGACAGGATATAATTCACAAATCTTCAGAATTATCTTTAAGTGATGATTATGCTAAATGATTTTGTATTACCAAGAAATTTTCATGATATATCAACTCCCTTTTCCATTTAATTTTTAATATTCCAAACAGCACACATTTATTTAGTGTTTCCTCTTCAACTAGTTGTGCTGAATTTGGTCTGTTCTAATTTAGCCAAAGACTCTAGAACACTGACATACAAACAATGAGAAAAAGCACCTACACAAAATACAAAGAATCATCTCAGCAAAGGGTAAAAAAAATAAATGGAATTAAAAAATTTAAAATTACATAAATATATGTGTATAGAATCAGTAAGAGCAATGTCGTAAATGTAGACATTAAGTGTTTGACACCACAAACAAGAGAGCAGATGTTGATTTTTGGTAAATATTTTGATGTTTGAATGCTCAAAACCTAACCTTGCAATGCTTTTTAACAATTAGGGGGTGTAAATGGGAATTAAACACGTACTATTTAATGAAAGCACATAAGGACTTGTCTTCCATCTCAGCCATATATGCTGAGAACGTGATTTCAGTTTTATGAATTCCAGGTGTTCACAATTAAGACATAGATTAACCCTAATCCCCTCGCCCCAAAGCATGAGACTTGTTTATGTGATGGGTTTCTTAAATCAAGCTTTTATATTCTTCTTGTTCAATTTCTGAGTTTGAGGTTCACTTTCTGTTTTGCAAGTGTTTTTTCCACAAGGACAGAAATTTCCTTTTCTAAAAAACCCTCCAAGTTTGAAGTCAAGTTTCTCACATAATCATCTGATTTTGAGAGTTAGGGTTTTAAAGGAAGCACCAAATATCACGAGATTTACAAAAAAAAAAATCACAAGTCAGCAGCACTCTTTGAAAGCTTTCTTTCCCCTTCTGCCAAGATTAGCTTTGATGTCTCAGTTATTTCCATCTGACTGTATCTGTTACTGTGAATACGTATTTACCATATAATAAAACATCACAAGGTTTATGAAGAAATCCCAAAGCAAATCACCATCTAATAGAAATTGACAATTTCATTCAGCTTTCCAAAACCAACAATAGCAGCAGGTCTGATTAGGACATCTAAAAAGGATTAAATGGTGGGGGGAAGGTAGGAAGGAGAAAAAAAGACTGAATTATACAGTTCTTGTAAAAGTGTAGTGAACTCACATCTACCACCTTTCATGCTTGTCTTGAAGAGCTTTGTAAAGGAAAGCAGAAACTCATCTCTGTTTTATGCATGGGGAAGCCAAGGTACAGGCAAACCACAGTTGCTTCTTAGGCTGCAAAGCTGGCCATGGAGACAGCTCTGAACCTCCTGCCCACCAGTCCAGCACCATGGATATGCACAGCCCCGCCACCCTTGCCAAACAAAATAAACCATCCATCTCTCACAAATGCATGTGTTTAGCATAGCAAAGCACAAATCTTGCTTCCTCACCAGAATCGGTATCGTGAGCATCTGGGAGAGTGAGATGCAGTCCATTGTGCTTTTTGATGGCTGGTGTCTCGGTCGCACTACTGCCTTTCTCAGAGCCACTGCAAAGAAACAAAATTGTGTTACCTGGCCAAGTCTCAGTGGAGAATGTCTCCTTAAAGCAGACAATAGTCTAGCTGCCACTAGAACTAAAAAATAAGTTTTCAGTTTCAAGAAATCAGCTTCTTGAATGTATTAACATCCCCTCCATCGCTGCCCATGGACAGGAAACTCAGAGACACAGTGCACAGCAAGGGCTCCAGGGCACGTGCTGGTATGTAGTTTATCTGGCTGTTGAAGTCTTTGCAAACCACAAGGAACATGGTGGCAGCTTGAAGCCAGACAAGAGGAGGCCTACCAGCAAACCCACATCCAAGAAGAACCATCATCCCTTGGGTTTGTCTGCAGAGTAATTTGTTCACAGGTTTACTATGCTGATCCTTTTGAAACAGACCAATTACCACCTTCCACCTGGGTGCTAATTTCTTCATTTTTTCGTTTCAAAAGGCTTATTTTCTCCCCTTCCATCTTTGTTCTGTTCAAAAAGAGGAGAAAGATAAAAGCTACCACATAGCACTGCTTTATGAAAGGGAGAATATATAAAAGGGGGAATATTTGGTCTGCTCTTCTATGAGACTTTTGTCTCCATAGGAGAGGCCTTCCAAACAGAAACGCAAAAAAAAAAAAAATCATGTGCCTAACAAAAAAAAATAAAATCACTTAACACAGATCTCCTGAGCCTTCCTGTCACCACATAGCCTGCCATTCCCCAAGGATCAGTGGTGATGATATCTCCTCTCATCATCCGTTAAGGGACAAAACATCAAAAGGCAAAGTGACTGCCCTGGCTACTTTTCCTGGCACACTTCCAAGCCTGCAGCTTAGCCTTTGGACAATATTCCTTCCAGGAAAGAAGCTGACAGAGAGCCATGATTGCAGTGGATGCCCCTGTCTTTCAGTCTGATCAGTCCTTCGGTAGGGATTGCATAGAATTCTCTTGAATTTGCATTAATCCAGCAGAAGAATTAGCTTCAGACTGCTATTTGGTGTTAAACGTGATCATTCTGTTATCACAGAAAACAACAGCAAAAGACAAATCAAATCTTGTCCTTCCCAGCTAACAATCCAGGACTGAAAGCCACTCAGTGTCATTCATCATAGTAACAATCATATTTACATTAGCTAATTAACCTTTTTCTTGGGCTTTGGGATCAAACACGATGGTTTCTGTTAACAGACCCTGAATTCTTGGGCGTTTGACTCACCAGTCTCTGTCCTTGAATGGGCCTCCCTGTCTTCCATACTTGTTTCCACACAGATGCCACATTTGAGACTATCATGTGGTGATAGACAGAAGGAAAAACTGAATTCTCCATCCTGTGCCTCAGCCTTGCCTAGTCAGGATTAACCCAAGTGTAAGTGTCCTGGCTGGGAGCTGCTGGTGGAATTGTAGGGGCAACTCTGTCTTACTGGTGCACTGTGTATGCAGGAACAAGGCAGCTGCACTTCCAGATGTTACTCCCATGAGGCAAGTGCTGCTTCAGTGCAGCAGCCATCACCACAGAGCCATTGTTTAGACACATGCTGAAACACTGGCTTCTGTGCTGTACTACACTCCAAGGACCAGTGAGGAACTGGAAAATCCCAGGCTGAAAACCAAGTGGAATGCATTGTGCAAAATAGCCACTCCCAATGGTTCAATTTGGTATCCTGGAGAAGGACTGAAAATTAACTCCTCCTTAAAAGCCGCAGTACAAGGCCTTCAGCCAAGAAAGCTTCTCCATGCACCATGGAAGGGACAGTAGCCAGATGATTTGCCCTCTGCATACAGCACTGGAAAGGCTTACAGCAGGACACTTTGCCACTCTACTGACCATGTTTTTGAAAGGTAGTTGAGACAGTGGACAAAATGGTGACAAAAATGCTGAAGGGAACACGTGATTGAGAGACTGCAGAAGCCCCAGTCTGTCAGAGAGACAAGAGGAGACTTGAGCATGGCATATGAATAGCTGCCCGGGCATAAAATATTGGGCCCAGAAAGACTCTTCAGTCTATCAGAGTCACAGTAAAACTACAAAACTTAGGCCAGACAAACACAACTAAATATAACTAAAGTGCCACCTAATTGTGTAGGCAATTATCTACTGATTAAACTAGTAAAGAGTACTGGGTGCAACAGCTCTCAACTTTGTGTAAATGCAAGCTTCTTTTTTCTAAGAGGTGCCAAAAAACATCTGCAGCCAAGTTTCACTGATAAGAATTTCCCTTAAGTTCCTTTGGAAGCCCTACCCAGAATACTTTACATATTTGTCAGCTAATACTTCTGCAGTTTGCTTAATACAAGGGGCTTCCTGAGTTACTAAATCCAGTCTAGAACCGCAGGCACCAAGTTCATTCTTGTTACCTTTCAATTAGTACTTCCTAATATGAAACACTTTATGAAGTAATTTTTTAGAAAGTTAAAAAACCCCCAAAAACAACAAACCAAACAAACCCAAACGCCTGCTGGGAACAGCATGGAAATACATATTAGAATTCCTAAAAGTAAAAGCAATTTTTTTTGTTTAGGCTTCCATGGTTAAAGCTGATCAAAAGCCTCAAAAGCTATAGCATTTTAGGTTTTTAAGTGTAACAGTCAAAGCACAGCATGGGATCCAAACGCAGTCCAAATGGCTGAACTATTTATTTGTCTGTTTTCCAACATACTCTTTACAATCTCAGGATTGCAGTCCTTCCTTGCAATAGTAAATCTTCCTCAGTCATAATTGTTCAGCATGGATTTGGTTAGCTTCATGAGGACTACTCATGGGTATAAAGATTATTCATGTGAGAGGTGCATGACTGAATCCTTAGCTAAAGAGACCAAAGCCTAAGGAAATCAATGATTCCAGTCTGTAAGAGACCACTTCTCTGCTGCTTTGCAAATATCTTGATTTTTGTGTTTGGTCTGCTGCTCATTAGCTAAACCAACAGGATATACTAATAATCCCTCAAGGATAACTTGTATATAGACATGTATCATTCTGTACATGTATTTCTGGTGTTTATAAGGCTTATGTAAATGCATACAGAGATCAGGGAACAACACAAGCTACTTCATCCTGCTGTCGTGACTGTTGCCATCAAGCATGCTGTCCTTCCCATCAAACACAACCTCTATGGAATTATGGGTGAAAGGTAAGTACAGTCTTGGTATAATATTCCCAAGACAATTGTAAAGTATTGACTAGGACAATATCCAAAGGGTGTGCGAAGAATGAAAAATCCAACGCAGCATCTTTCACTCTTCCTAAACTTTTGGTAGGGCAGCAGATGAAAAGGGAGGAGACAAACAGGGAAAGTAGCATTGTTTAAATGCAGTTTTACTAGGACAAGGGAAGAGAGAAAGATCCTACTTTCTCCACTTCTTTCCTTGCCCAGTTAGCACCAGGCTGTGCAACCAGCATGCAACAGCAGCACATGATATGATAGTTTGGCGGAGTGCCTTTCCTTGGCTTACTCACTTCAGGGCTGTGTCACCCCCACACATTCCTGGTGCCAACTACTGCAGACTGTGAACAATAGCTGATGAATGCTCAGCACTATTGGGGAAAAAAAACTGCTCTTTCTTCTGGACATCCAAATATGGATAGAGAAGTTTAGACATTTGGACCAGAAACTCTTGGTTCAAATTGCTTCTTTGATATTAAAATAATTGAGGGTTTGGGGTTTTTTATTTTTATTTCTTAAATACAGCTATTAAAATCTTACCTTTTGTAAAAAAAAATCACAGCTAGAAATATCACTTATCTTTTAAACAGTACTGCATAACTGCCCTTTTTGCAAAATAATCTAAGTATCTAGAAAACTAAAGGTAACTGCATCTCCAATAACCAATCAGAACTTGCTACAAGGGAGAAAGCCTACCTGTGCTGTGAAACGTTATATACCATCTGCCACATCTGCAACATACGTCTGCATGTCACCAGAGCCTCTTCAGGTCCTTTATGTATCCATTCCAGTTTGACTTTGGTAAAGAGTAAGCTGCAAGATGAAAAACAGTAACTCCTGTTTTACTGGCATTTCATAAATGTAGAGAATCAGTATCACTTCACTCTAGCAAGATCCTAGCAGGCAGCATTTTTACATCCTTTGTATGTGCAGCAATAAAACACCAGAGCACAACACATTTCATTTGGCTCAACTATGATTCCCCACAAGGAGATGAGCGGATTAACAATATTCCTCAGCTGCAGTCAAATTTGTGTCACAAAGCTGTGGCAGGACTGTTAAAAGTAATGCAATGCAAAGCTAACAAGGTCAAACATACACTGAATCTCGGTTTATTTCGGACAGTATTGAAAACAGAATAGGAACTAATTGCCATAATTCATATATATGTCAGGCTGTTTTCTTAGTCTGGCATCTTCTTATAGTACTGGCTTATATAATAAATTTCAGGCAAAACCCCCAGTACACTTAATATACACAGATAATTATGTAATGCCTCACAGGAAGGAAATGCTTTTCTTAACCCCAGCTGGCAATCATCTCATGCCCCTAGGCAAAACAGCTGATAGCCTTGTACATTCTTGTTCTAGGTAGTGTAACTGCTGCTACTATTCTTATACCTAGAGAAGACATACTTGCACAGACCACTGGAATTCAGCAGAATCAGGTCACGCAGAGGTTAGAAGACAGATTTGGCAATGACACAACCTACCACTCACTGCTAGCATGGCTTTTAACACCATCCTTCACAACACCCATTTTATTTTAATTGCCAAGATGATCTACTTTATTTCTCATTTACTGATGCAAACTTACCTCTAAGCTTTACATGTTTTCAGAAAGTCTAATATAAATGCATTTTTAATGCGCTCAATATGGCTAGTGGATAGTGCATTGGATGCACATACGTGTACACACATGCCCGCAAACCACAACAGCTGAATGTTAAAAGTTCTAAAACCAGTTTCATGAATTTGACCTGGAGGCTCCTGAGGAATCCAAACAACTTCAGAAAGAGACAATGGCAACTGCATATATGATGTTAGAGAAGACTTTGTAGCTGAGTAAGAGATCCTTCACTCAGAATAATTAAAAGTCTGCAGCAAAGACTGTTATAAGGACGTCTTCAAGCGAATTGGGCTCCTAAGAACAAAGCTTGGTCCAATGCAACAGAATACAGCATCAGTCTGTTTGGTGCAAGGAATATTTATCACAGCATAAAGACGGGAGGTTATGCCTTGGAGTGCACTGGTATTATAAAAGATACCCTCAGGAATGTGAAGTTTGAGCAAAAATGCAGTTTAGAGGTCAAGTAACCCTTAGCATCCTTATATGGAAGTGCAATCAAGTAGGAGCTGGAAGACACGGTTATTACCGATCATGGCATCAGGAAGACACTACAATCCTGTTCCTAGTTCTCCCTCTAACTCCAGAGGATGACTGAAATGGGCTGAGGTTCAGAAAAAGGTTATGGAGAACTAAGAAAATGTATTTCACCAGAGGCTTAGGAGGATCAGTTTATCTGGTTTAACCAAGAAGCAGCAAAGAAACTATTGTGCCACAGCCCACAAACACCTACGTGGAGAAGCATCTCATTGTGAGTCTTTGATTTAAAAGAAAAGCTATCAGAAAATCTAAGAATTTGTTAGAAGCTGAAACTAGTCAAATGGAAATTTATAAGTAAATGCGTTCATATAACTATCAAGGAAAATAATCTTTGCAGCAACTACCTTGTGTGCACAGTAAATTCTGTAGTCATTAAAGCCTTTTCAGCAAGATAGGATAACATCTGGAAAGCAATGGTAGTGTACAAATAGAAACCGTGGGTTTGATGCACAGGCTTAAGAACAAGTTTCTTTGGGCTGTGCTGTGCAGAGGGGTAAAACTGCATCATCACTTTCCTTCTGGAAATTAGGATATTAAAAATATTTTTTAGTCTCTGAAACAAGCACATTGAACAACTATGCTATTTAAAGCATAGAGAATAATTTTTAAACCACTATAAGCTTGGAAAATGAAAGACCCTCTAAAGTACTGTACAACCTTCCTTGCAGCAAAATAATAGTGGTCAGGGAGACCAAGGCCTAGAGACCATTTGTATTACATCCTGAATAACACCATGCTTTTGAACCCAGTAACATATTGCTCAATATTAATTATATAGAAGAATCTATTAACAGTCAAACTCCTACATATTAAGGGTTCCTTCCCCCTTTGACATTAGTAGAGACATGGTTTGTTATCCGCAAGCAACTAAAAACACTACACAGTATATTTAAACCTTGCAGTTAAACATTACAAAGACAAGCCTAGTACTTCACCACTCTACTGTTTACTGCTTACAGTGAGTGTATACCAACTACTTTGGATGAATCCAATGTTATGTCTCAGGAGAGAGAGCAACTGGTGAAACAGGAAAAAGCACAACTCTCAAAAACATAATGAAGCCTCAGCACAACACTACCACCAGTCGTACGGCATGGGCACACGACAGGATCTGGGAGATGCCATGTGCTGTTAGCTGTTGTGGTAATTCACCCCTGGAATAGTGTTATCCATGGTGCTGTACAGCAATACAATGAATGAAACCAAAAGGCAAATGGCAAGAATGTAAATAGCAAAAGGAATCAAACCATACCAATGGCAGTAGTAAACAATGCAATTAAACATGACAACTAAAAGGTGGAAATACAAAATGGATATTAGGTTGCATGTGCTATATGCTGTTAGTATTTCTCAATTTTGAATAAGCTTTATAACAGTGAAACCAGATAAATAAATACGCAAACACTGAAGTAGTATCACTTATCTCAAGCTTATAATTTTATTACTGAGACAACACTCTTGCTACACATAAATCCAGTGAGTATGGTGACCTGTCAGTGTCAGGGGCATAAATACAAATTACTTATGCACAGATCTCACCTTATTATATTTTCTTAATACCATTGTACATTTATATGACACTTGTAGTATTAAGCAGCATCGACCATAAAAAAATTCAACATATAAAAATAGCCCCAAGGTTATTATTATTATAGTTATTGGTATTTCTGTTAGCATCTGAATATGAAAACACATTTTGAATAAAGCAAGCATATAAATTGGTACCATACAAGCATAGGGAAATAGAGCAAAAAAATCCACAAATCAATCTTGTAACATGCATGATTCCAAGGACAGCAACAACGGAAAGTAACCAGTACTTATTCTTGACATCAGACTCTAAGCTTCCTCTCAGAAGAGGTTTTCTTTTATCGTGTATGTGGACAGGACGCAAAGGCTTTTATTCCCTGATAAATATCAAGCCACTGCCATAAGCAAACACACACATCTATCACAGTAGCATCGACTCTGGCAAATTAAATTCTGTATTAGTCAAATTTGCTGAGATCTGAAGCTCTGCAAATTCAAAAATAGGTTTCCCAACTATCAAAATTTCAATGGTATAAATCACAGTATCACTACAATATGCCACTAGACTGGAATACTGAAAGGCCAATGAAAATTTCCAGAAGAAAGCAAGCCTCTTCAGTTGACATTCAACATTTGTCTCTGTAAAGACTGATTTCAGTTGCTTATGCTCATGGTGTCTCAAGGCCTGGCCAAACACACCTACCTACCACTTCCAAGAGTCTTCTAATCCTACCTGGCTAAACGTTGAGCCTTGAAGTTCTGTAATATTACCCATGAAGAAAAGAGGCAGTTCCTTCCTATCACTGACAATCTAATTACTGAGGTTTAATAGCTAATACTTGTTATCAGAAGATTTCCTCCGTGCATGTGGTACACTATAAATGCTTATGAGCGCATCTGTGGAAGTTGTAAGTTGCTATGTATAGCAGTAACCAATTGATAACTTTATGGATGCTCTAGGACTCTATTAAGATATTTATTACTCAATTAATTACTGTGACTTTTAAAAGATGCTTTAAAATAGAGTTTTCAAGTATCAAGTGTAGCCTTTGAACCACACATTTAGCAGCATCACAACTGGATCTCTGTGTCTTATCGTCTGATCAGCAATAAATAATGCCAGTACTGTAATAAACAGTAACACCTTCCACTCATCTCAAGGTTGAGAGTCTAAATTAGGACTAATGACTATTATGCAGTCATTTATCTACATATTTTGCCATTCACTGTCTGCTCATAACCCCTTCAGTTTTTCAGAGCTTGTCAGCAGCTGCTCAAAGATCTGTATGTCTTTGAGCTTTACCAGATCGGTGGTGTCATTCCCCAAAATCTTTCATTATTTACACAGGTTTGTCTACATACACACACAGCTGCCAGGTTATTTTGGATTCAGAATATGAAGGAAACAAAACACACCACCAAAACCTCAATTCATGGAAACAATTGTGTACATTAGCATGAAGATACCGACCTTCTGCAACTAATATGTATACTTTGTTTCTTTCTTTTACTGAATGACATGATGCATGTGCCTGTTTGTTTGTACAGAACATTTGCCCAAAGAGAGAAACCAGAATGTTTGTGACAGCTCCGAGAACAGCAAATGCACTTTATCCAGTGACTCACTGATGGGATGTGGAGCAGCACACAAGTGCCACTGGACAGCAGAGACCAGCTCACCCTACTGCCTCTCTGAAGCACAAATATTCCACACCAGCTCCAATGAAAAGCAGAGGGCTCTCACAACCTGGATGGGTGGTGGCCCAAGTCTGCCCCCTGAGGAACTGCAAGGCACGGATTCAAACACCCAACACTTTGATGACCGAACTCTTGAACTAGTTTCTTCTCCTTTAAGGTAATGGATGCAAAAGGAGGATACAGGTGAATACAGGACATAAACTGATCTAACAGAGCTGGAAAGAGGATGTAGCAGACAAGAAGAATGATCAAAGTTTTGGAATGCTTTTGATATATGGAGATAGTAAACAGACTTCTCAGCCTGAAAAAGAGGCTGACAGAAGAGATGACAGATGTATAAAATCATTAAAAGCATGAAGAAGATCAGGAAGCCAAAGCAAATATGTGTTGTCTCAATGAAAGAAGGAACATCCAATAAAGGAACCAAGCAGTGGATTTAAAATGGGCAAATGAAGTGCTTTTTCTTACAATACAGAAGTGCAAAACCTATTGTTACAGGATGTTCTGGAGCAGACACACAAATAGGATCAAAAAGGGATTAAATAAATTCACAGATGACAGGCCATCAGGGGCATTAAAAACAACCTAATGCAACCTCTGGCTCCAAAACCTCTGAACCACTCTGCTGACAGAAATAGGGATGATGTATGAGGGGTAGGATCATCCCACTGCCATGTTTCTACACACTTTTCCCTATGCACTCACCAGATGCCCTGCTGAAGCCAGACAAGCCCTTCGTTGGATCAAGAATGGCCACTGTTACATTTTGATACAGTAGAAACATGATTGCATCTATGTTCTTTTTATAACCCAGGTTGTCTGGTCTTGTTTTATCTGCCGGTATGAGAGGAGTGTGTATGTGGAACTGTAGTATCTTCACAGAAAATCAGTTGCTCAGTTTATCAGCTGCTGAGATTAGCTTCAGTGGTGAGTCACCTATACAAGTTAAATAGATAATGTATACTCTTTCACCATAACCATTGTGGTTTCATTAACCTTCCTACAACACCTACTAAAGCCCTAGTCATGTTCTCAATAAGAAACATGCAGGCAAAACTGGAAAGCTGCTTTTAATCTCCTGTATTTTTTGTTGATAAAATCAACATCAAAGTTGCTGTCTTCTTAAATAACTCTGTGCTTCTTGCAGTCCCCTGACACTTAAGGGCACATTCTCCAGTTAAATTAATGCCAGCAACTCTGACTGTAACCTCCTTTTATAATTTCATGCTGTGCCATGTTATCTATCTCTTTCTATACAAAAATAAATTGACCATATACTTTTACAGACATACAGTCCTATTTTTTATGGCTCCCTGCCCATTTACCTCCCATATGAGCAAAAAATAAAAACAAGAACTTTGTCAGCATGCCCAAAGAACTACTGACTTCATCTTCCTAGCCCAGCAAGCCTGGCAGACTCAAAGCTGCCATCTCTTGTATAAGAAAGAAAGCTCTGCTCAGAGCCCCAATCTTACATGACAACAGCAATTCAGTGAATGTTGCTCCACGAACTATGACTGCAGCAGGAAAGGGTGAAAACAGCTTCCAGAGAGGTAGACTCTAGGCTGTTTAAAAGTTTACATGATGAAGGCAATTTGCAAGGCTTAGCCTCATGACTCAAGGCACCTAGAAGGTTCTTGCTCATGGAGAAGGAGGGAAACAGAAGAAATGGTGAACAGAAAAGCCAAGATTGCAGCCCAAGCTTTCTAAGACCGCACAGCAAAGTCAAGGAGCAGCCACTGGGCACGGCTCAAGCTCTGGGTGTTTTTTCTTGGCCTGCCTCCTCCTGTAAGCTGCAGTTTGTACCTGATGGCAGAAAGGGCCTCCTGTCAGTCAGGTAAAGGTCCTGCCCTTGGACTACACTGCTATCTCTGCACAGACCCAAATGTCACTTCCCAAGACAACATGTCTGCAGCTAGCCCAGCAACCTCATGCACTTATTTTAGCATTCAGGTCCATCAGATTCCCCTGCGATACAGAGGGCAAATACGATTCTACAAATATTCATGTGGTTCATCCAGAAACTGACCCTTAGATCAGAAGAAGGTCTTGTAAGAGAACTTCTTTATCTGCTAAACCCAGACTGGTTGTCACTTGAAGGAAAAGCAAAAATTAGCTAATAGTCTGCTGAAAGAAAAAGCAAGCTGATTTCCTGGGAGGAAAAAACCCCAACAAAACAAAAACAAAACTGAAAACCGAGCACTGAAAGTCTCTTTATCTTCACCTGTCTTCAGAATTAAGCCATTTCTAGTCAGACCCATGAAAAGAAGGCACAAAAAAGAATGATCAGAATTATTGTCTCCTTTTCTTTTGGTTAAGTCATTCATTTTGAATATCAGACTTGTGGTATTTTTTTTTTTGATAAGAATGTAGGAATCAAGCAAAATCATTAGCAGAGCTGATAAAACCCATTGTCTCATCCTGTGTTATGTAGGATCCTTTGGGTGATACACCTGAAAAGAATTTTTATCTTCCTCTCACTCTGATAAGGAACTGCCAACAAAACAATTTTGTGCCATCACAACTCATATATATATAGCAGTCCACAACTCACTTGAATAAAGACAAAATTAATTTTCACAATTACAAGTTTTACATTAAAACCCAGGAAAAAACATTCCTGGTTTTGCGATGAGGAGTGTTTACACCAACCTTTTGCATTGTAATATAAAAATATATATCTTCTGAAAGGACAGTGTACTAGATTTTCAACACTTCAGAAGATGTTAAACTGAGGTTTAATCTGCAAGTGTCCCCACACATTGTTTTCTGAACGGTTTCTTCTCTGACTCCAAGTACATGGAATACTCCCTTCCCTGATGTGTTGGATACCATATGATCACATTTGAAAAATCAGGGCCAGGTCTCAGGCATTCAAGGCTAGGGGCTTAGAGGTCCACCTCCTATTTAATTTCAATCATGAATTCAGCAGGAGTTTAATGCATAGCTTCTCCATCCAGCAGGTCCCAGCACTTAAACTCAGGTGACTCTGTGGTGCAGTATCTCATTTGCAGGTAGAAACAGACAGCTCCGTGACAATGTGCAAATGTCAGTGAAGCCTCAGAGGAGTACTGCAAACCATGGTCCACTGTATTTCACCCACGGAGGCAGCATGGCCAATATCCTACAGCTTCGCTTCTTGTTCTCTCACATGGCTTCTTGGCCAGTGTTGGGTAAGTTGCTTTAGATCCCTGTGCCTCAACTCTTCTAACTGCAGAGCAGATAATAGGAATGACCTTTGCAAAGCATTTGGAGAACTAGGTTCCTTCATTATCACCTTCCCCATATCCTTTACATTTAATCTCTTAACTCTGGTGCTCTCAACTTCAGAGTTATTTGTGGACAGGAAGGAAAGCACATTGAGTTCCTCTGCAGCTAACATCACTGTAGAAACATTTTCTCATCAGTTGGGCATGATTCTTCAAAATTTTATCAGATGTGCCCCCAAATAAATCCAGCCAGCCCTGATTAAATAGGAATTCATTTGGAAGGGCAGAGCTGAGAACTATCATGCTGCCACAACCACTGGAATAACTCTTGATTTACAGAAACGGCAAAGAAAACCAGGCCTAGGGTCTCTAATTGCTGAGCTGAGATCCTGCCAGACAAGAAAAGAGCATTAACAGTACTAAGCTGAAACACTTAACATGCTGCCAATGCTTCCTATCCCCAAAGATTTCAGGACTGGATGCTTCACTTACACTTCTAAACTGTTGTATTTTTCATAAAGGTGTCTATTATGTGCAGTTTAGGCAGCTTTTAGAGGGAAGGATGCTGGCCAATAAAGTAACACTCAACATTAACTCCAAATCACCTCAGTCTGCAACCAGGAACACATTTTATGTTTGGAAAGGTATGTCAGAATCCTGATTCACCTATTTAAAAGAGTGAAACATCTTCTAACTAACCTAGTGTCAAGGTAATAAACAGTGATAGCATGCTTATATTATGGATGTATAAATTATGCAACAAAACACAATAAAGCAGAACCCCATATAGGATTCATAAAACATTTCTTCTCAACTTGACACATTTATGAACTCTTGCACGTTACTGATACTTGGAGTCAACCATCCAAAACTGCATCATGCCTTCCACCGTATTAACTTGGAACCACACAAATTTGGCTTTGCTATAAAAATAACAGGCGTAAATTAAGATTTTCTTTTTCAAACTGCTTTATGCAATATTGTCCAACAGACATCATTCTTTCTATGATTTTATTTCGGGGCAATATAATTTATGCCACTTTGGCCCTTCCCCAGTAAAGCACTTATAAAAGGTCTTCATCTTCAAGCATATGAGTAGTCTTGCTGAAGTCTACAAGAAGTCAGTTATTCCTCTCCTTAAAACTATGTGCTTAAGGACCTTGGTAGGTCCAGTTGTTTATGAAGAGAAGGATTTATGAGTTTCTCTCTTAACTGCTTAACTTTGCAGGGGACACGAGTAACACAAGAAGAGTAGGAATCTGCCGATATTTAGAGTCTGCTGTCTGCATGTCTCAGCAGAGATGAAAAAGACGGAAATCAATCTGTCAAAAAACACTGGATTTCACTACAGGATACTGGTTCTGGGGCACATGAGGGCATATTGCAACTGGCTAAGACAACCCACCATATATTTATGACAGTTCAGAGGTACCGCTTTCTACAACATGAGCTTGTTCAGTAAGATATGGAAGAGCAAGTTTCTTTGCCAGCCTGAAAAAAATACAGGGACAGACATGCTTAAAATGTGGAAATGACAGAAGACAGACAAAAGCTGCTTCATTTTGGGGAAAAAACCCCGAAAAAACCCACAATATCTAGAACAAATCTGTGTATGATAAGTAGACAGAAAACCGCTGGCTTCACCAAAGAAAATCCCAGAGAAGTAAATGGCTATTTTGCTACCAGCAGTAACTAATTTGTGCAAGCTTACAAAGCAAAACCATGATGTAAGTGCAGCCTATGTCAGCAGCAGTGCCAGCTGAACACGGTTAGTGCAGTAACAGCAGCAAGGAAGGAGCCTGACCTTTAATGCAGAGCCAGCGACCAGCATACAGTCCTGGGTCTGTACTTGAACAGGCAGATGTGCTCAAGATTGTAATACTGCAGTTTCACTCAATCCTTCCCTGGCACCATTAAGCTAAACTAGCAAAACCTGTCCTTACCATTTGGCTCAACATAGCACACTTATTTAGAAAAATTAGACAGATAAAAATGCATTCATGTAGTGCTGGGTTGCTTTTTCGCCACAGACAGTGTTTTGGAGATGCACTAAATATCCTTATGAAGCTCCTTTATAGTTCCTTTTCATCCTCTACAAAACTAACGGCAGAGTCAGGGCTTGCAGCCCTGACTCCCTGCATCCCTGTCAGGTTTGAGACCACGCAGACTGGCCTTGGCACCAATGGCACATCTTGTTATGTTGTTGCCATGTTGTTGCCCTCCCACACAGTACAGGCTCCCCACAGATTTCAGGCCAGCTGGCTGAACTGATACAGTGATAGCTCTCCTTAACCACCATTACTCTGAGATAAAAACTCAGGACGTAACAGTGACGTCCTCTGTATGTTTCCTGCCATCTTCTTCCTAATAATTTCCTAACTATACACATCAATCCAACAACACTGCCAACCCAGTTCCACAGCTCGGATCCTTGACTACTACTCCAGTATAAGGTTTTTGTAGCAGAAAGTTGTGCACAATTCGCCTGAACACGAATATAATTCAGGACTGCAAGCTGTATATTAGATGTGAAGCTTCATTCCTTAGCCTTGCTGTAAATTTGAACCTCACTGAGGCATGTATGACTCCGGCAGGTACACCTTACACTCTACGACTAAGCTGAGTCACTGCTTATGAGTAACAATCAGCAGTCTCTGAACCTGTCAGAAATACGTAACAAATTCCAATTGAACTGCCAACAAAAAATAAAAGCTTTGAGAAAAAGGTGAGAAATACGTGCACTGTAAAAAAACCAGAACACACCACAAAAGTAAGAAGAGAATCCATGGCAGATTGAACATAAAATCAGATTAATGGATTATTTTTCTGCAATATCTATTACACCCTAATGTGACAGATCTTCCAGATGTGCGGAGAAAAGATGACACAGTATTATACATCCAAAGCACTGTATGTGTGATTAAAGAAAATCCTTTGAGAAAAACATGCATAGTAATTACATTTTAAGCATCCAAAATTCAATAAAGTAATTACATTTAAACATTCAAAAATAGCAGTATTTGGTCTTGTTTCAAGAATTTCTGAAAAAACACCTTACTGTAAAACTGCAAATACAATTTAAATGCTGGCTGGAATCAAACAAGCTTAACTGCTGAAAACCAAGTCTCATTTATACAGCACAGTGCAGGTGATAGGATTACTAGGTTTTTTGTTTACTTTTTGGTTCTTCACCCTCAGAAGGTGGTTTTTTGGGGGGTGTTTTTTTTTTTTGGGTTTTGGTTGATTGGTTGGTTTGGTTGGGTTTTTTTTCTTGACGTACAGTCCAGCACTTACCTTTACAACTTTTTACACAACAGTGCTTCATAAAACCAAACTCTGTTCCAAAATGTAGAACTAGCAGCTGTAATGAAACAGGTAAAAGGAACTAAACATTCAGGGTCAGAGAGTAAGCTGAAGGCAACCAGCTCTGTTCAAGTGAAATGAATGGATTTTTGTCTTCTTAAACTAGCTGTGGATCTGGCACTCGAGCTTCAAGTCAGAAAAGTTCAGGCAATTCCAACTCCCTAAAATAAGCATGCATCAGATAAACACTGAAACCAAGTGCAGGGTCAGTGCAGTTTGATCAGCTTGTATCAGCTCACTCCTTATTTTATCCCCTTAAATAAACCATTCATTTGCTGAATTCTAACCTTTCATACTTCCATAAGGGTCCTGCAACTGAAAAAAAAAAGGAACAGAAGTTATGATGCATAGCAAGCCCCAGGCTTTCACAGGGAAAAGCTTTAATTTTCCTTTGTCCTTTGTGGAGAGAAACCTCATGTGGAAACGCTCTGCTTCTAGTGCGGATCATGGAGCAGCCCTGCAGCAGAGCAGCAGGGTGCCTGAGGTCAAACTCTGCACCTCTGCATCTCAGCCAAGATGGGAACAGAAGAGGCCAGGCTGAACTCATTCACACCCACTCCTGCCGACAGAACACAAAGCAATCTCCATGTTTATCCTGTTTCATGTATCCTTTTAATTCAGTACAGAACTCTCTGCAGAGTAAGACATCAGAGCACACTAGGATGGATAGATCAGAAGTGTTTATAATCTCTGCCTTCTGAAAAGGTAGCAGCATGTACCGGTTTTTCCTTGAAATAGGTCTGAAGGGGAGAAACAGATATCAACCTGAAAAGTACGAGTTCTGTTTACCATTTACCATGCTTTCCATTTATGTATGCCTTTACTTTCCCTCTTAAAAGGCCATCAATGCAAAGCCAGCTAGAGTCTAGAGCTCCCAATCTAAAGTTCTATTTCCTTCCTAAGACAGAGTGTCCAAAACAGAGGTATACTGTTCCTCTCCATTCTCACCACACTGAGGGCAGTTACTACATTTTTATGCCCACACCTTTCCCCAAGTACCTCACTGAAAGAATATCCAAAGCAACCGTACAGATCTCCGTACTCCAAGGCAACTGAAAGTGCTCAGGCTCTCTGCTGACCTGATTGGTAGTTTTGCCTCCAGAAGGCTTAACAGCGCCTGTCATTATGTATGTGATACATCCCACCATAATTAATTCCCTCAGGGAATGACATCCAGAGGAAGCATGGCTCAAATACACAGCATGCACCTGAAATCTGACATTTTGAAACAGATTCCCAACACCAGGATGCATTCATGGAAGAGCTGATATTTGTATTTCCCTTGACTGTAGACACATAACACAAACTAAATTCTGTCATAAAGAACCTGGATTAAAAACTATTGAAACATACAGCTAAAAACCAGCGTTCTGTGCTCTTGAACAGATTTCATTTAATTCATTAGAAAATCAGAAGGTGTTTAAAATTACCATGTGCCATTTAATATATGATGAAGTAATAACTTCCTTCAGCCTTAGTGGAAAAGATTCTGAGCTGTAATCCTTTTTCAAATAATTACCCTGTTCATCAGGCTTCAGCACAAGATGACTCCAAGCAGAAGAGAAAGGGAGAAACTGGCTACGAAAACCTCAGTATATACACATACCAATCTGAATGAGAATGAGAGCACTTTGCAGGTGTTTGTCAGGCCACAGCCCCGAATTAGGCTAAAATTAGAACTGCTGCAAAGGAAGGGCAAGAGCATGTGAAAGTATCAAGTCCATCTCTGAAGACAAGACTATATGAAGGTTGGGTAGGGATGCTGACCGGATGAGGCAACCTCTGAAAGCTACAGCAGCGAATTAATGCTTTCACACACATAACCTGTGGGTTTGACTCAGCCGTGAGTTGCTCTGTGTGGCTACCCAGCAACATGAATCTGTAGAAAAGGGGAAGTTAGTGGCAGATGTCATGAGCTGGGACAGCTTACTGCTACCCTGCCTCAGGAGCCACGTACAAGTATCTCACTTGAGCAATCCCAGGACAGTGCAACTATATCCTTGCTCAGGATAGCTGGAGTGTTTCCTACCCAGGAGTCAAGGTAATCCTGTATCAGCTTGCACCAATGACTCTCTCCAACAGAAATGGCAACATACAATCCATCATGCTGACTAAATAATACTGCGAATTACATCCTTGAGGTCAATTCCTGTACAGAGTACTCAGGACAACAGTCAAACTTCTTGGGCATCTTTTTCCTGGAGGCCTTAGAGACATTAGTTAAAGCAGAGACATGTGAGCTACAGTGCAGTTTTAGCATGAATGAGACAGTGAACAAATTAATTTGGAGAAACATCAGCTCTGCTGGAAGCTGACAGATTCCTAATGCATCAGATTTGTGATTACTTATGGCATGACTGATTTTTTTTTTCCCTGTGTGTTTTTCTTCCACTTTGTTCCTTATTGATAATGAGGTTCTAAAGTAGCTACACTTGGCAGATTTGATACAGATACAGGCCTTTCCATTAAAATTTCTCCAGTGCCTTTCTCCTCCCATCCTATGCCAAGATTGCAGCTCTGTCAGGTCTCTTCAGGTATAAAATTATTTTTCATGTTGTACCTGCCATTCAGTCAGCCTCAATGCAAAATTTTTCATGTGATTCCAATTACCCAAATGTTCAATTTCTCCACTGAAAACTAAAAAATAATGTAATGTGCTTGATTCACTCAAATCTGCTGAAGTCTACTTCAGTAAAACCTGCAGATCGATGTACCTCAGACTGCCATCTCTTCTGAGCAGCTTGCTGTTTCCAATGGACATAAATTCTGGTATTTATATTCAGGATTACAACCAATGGACAACTGAAGCCTCAAGTACAGAAATACCACTGTTGCAAAGCCATGGCATCACAACCATCAAAGCACATAAATGCCCGAGTCCATGAAAACTACCATCTACATGCCAAGTTGTAGAACACATCACCTGCTTGGTTTGCTCTGTAATACAGTTCTATAAGAGATAACCCAGCAAAGACCACCCTGGGAAATGGATTAAACCACTGAAACATTTCACTTCCACGTAAGCGGTGCGTTCCCTCTTGTTAAACCAGCAAACCTTACTGACAGGGTAGCCTGGTGTGGCTTGGTATAGCTCTGCACCACTGCAAACTGCTCCATCCAAACTTAAGACATTGTGTTTCACAGTGGGCAGCATCTGCATCAGCACACAGAGCCTCTGTTTGGGCATATCAGCCCTCCCTACCTGAACTACGCAACTGTGAGACTCCCTGTGTAACTGAGGAAAAACAGCCTGGGCACTGGACTCATCCCTTCCTCTCCTCTCCCATGGGCTGTGCCTCCACTTGTCAAATTTTAATTTTGCTGCCATAAATAAGAGTTAAACTGCAACTTACCTTGTCAAATGAGTCATTCCATGGTTTATTATTGCTACTCAGAAAGCAAGCCTAAATTACAAGAGTGGAAAAAATACTGTAACTGCTCTAAATTGTGTCTCTGCTTGGGTCCACAGACAATTTTTCCTAAGTCTGAGAGGACTGACCAGTCCCCAAAGCACCTATGACTACATTTTTATGAGCATGGTGGACTGGCAGAAGGAGGAAGGCACAACCCTAAAAGCAGTGATTACAGTAGCATCTTAGGCCCGTATATCCACAGAACAAAGCTACACCAGCTGCTGTATTGCTGTCTGTTTTGAACACCACCACCATTCTGCAGGGAACTGTAATCTACAGCTTTAGAAATTTTGTTCTAGAAAAATCCAAGGGATGAACTTGTCCAATACAAAAGCGTAAGTTTGTGGACCACAGATCATGAGCACAGTTATGCAGGACACATCATGCAGAAACTGTTGTACTCTTACAGCTTCTACACAACACAAAGTTGTTAAATGCTTCTGGAAAAACAACACAGCAGAATGAAGCCTGAAACCTACTGCCTACATTAACTCATCCTGTAACTAATTTATTAAAACAGAGAGAAAGGCAAAAGCTAAGTTCTTCATTAATAATCCTAACCAGAACTGTGCAGCAAAGATAGAAACCTCAGCCAGTTCTACTAATTTTAGAATGTTCTATTATGGGACTTAGTGCTGTAGCTGATTTAGGGGAAGTAAAAAAAAAAATCTTCCCAATTGTCAAATGAAAGAGGTAGATTCATTTATATATGGCCAACTTTCCTTAACACTTTGAACTAAAGCGCTTTTATTTGGGGCTTTTAAGATTACCTTTGTCCTCTTAAGATTCAAACATTTTAATATCTTGTTAGGATCATTAATTTATTTTAAATGAAACGTAAACCCCAAGTTTTAATGAACTGAAGATATTAAGGAGCCTAAGTCACATTTCCTACACAGGTGTTAGCTCATATGATCTGGTAAAACTCCAGCTCTGTTCTCCACATTCTGCCTCTCCAACCATCTTGTCAACTTCAACTGGCAGATTGTTCTTCCTAAATTCACAGCCTAATCTGATACATACTATTGTTAGTGCCTGTTAAACAGCTGTTCTACTCTTCCCAATCACAGCTTCACTTCACCAGTGTACAGTGTGATTACAAAACGTTTGATGCATCATAGGGCTGCTGGGAAATTCAAAGAAAATATCACTGCAAGGAGACTGGAGCTAAAATGGTTTACTACAGCTATGAACCATCTAGGAAATGTGCTTTTGCAAAAGAACAGCTTTTTCCTTCCTGTCTGCTGGTGGAAAAGCAGACTCTCACTATGCAGAAGAGGTGAATTACTCAACCTTCTGATTTACAGGAACAGCCCCATAGAACTACATAAAAGCTTCAGATGGATTTTTCTATCTTCCTTCAACTCCTAAGAACAGATTTTTGGATTTCTCTTACTCTTTTCCCTTTTATTTTCCACACCTCCATTTCCTTTCCCAGTGCTTCAAATACTCTGCCTCCAAATGGCTAGAGAATTAGTAGAAGCAAGAAGCTGAGCTGTTGCTTGAAAGAGGAAACACAGTGCAGTAACGCATTTAGGTTGACTGGAGACTCATAATGTGAATTTGTGTCTCACAAGCCATTTGAACAGAAAGCCACTCAACTTTAGAAAGACAATTATTCACAGACAAGAGAAGAGAGGGTCAGGGATCATTTAAAAAAAAACCCAACAAAACAGTACTTTTTTAGTTTATGAAGCCAGGATAAGGAAACTCATACAGACTGTGCTTTCAGCTCACTTCAGCAAATGCCATTTTTCCTTTAAAAACGTCTTCCTGTTCCTCATAAAACACCAGCCTGGCAACAGAAAAGCTCTCCATTGAAGTTTTATGAGACCTTTTTATTAATAGAATAATAATTCCTTCTGCTGTTATTTAACCAGACTGTCACTTTGAGGTTAGAATTTCTGTGAAAACCTGTGAAACCAGGTGCAATTCTCTGGTTTCCAAGGGAAGTGGATTCCTACAGGCCACGATAAGATCCCAGCTTTTTACCACACCTCCCACAGACGCAGGTTTTGGTAAGCCATGCTGATTATGACTTGGAGCATCCCTCATTACCTTCCATATTCATTCTGCTATCACTCATTACCCATGCAAATGAGCACGTAAGACACAGAAACAAACAGCACACATTTATATACTCATCACTTAAATGCCACAAACTGTCCCTTCCCAGGTTGGTATGCAACTTCCTACAGATTTGCATCCTCTGCACCTGTCCCCCACTGCAATCTGTCTGTTCCCCTGGGCCATCCCTTCTCCCAGCGCCACCACCCTTATGGCAGTGCTGCTGCCCTGTCCCCGTGCGGTGCACCCACTGCACAGTGCTCGCTGTCTCACTCGCAGTGCCAACCCCGGCACCACCACTGTCATGGCAGTACTGCTGCCCTGTCCCCGTGCGGTGCACCCACTGCACATGTGCTCGCTGTCTCACTGGCAGTGCCAACCCCGGCACCACCACCCTCATGGCAGTGCTGCTGCCCTGTCCCCGTGCGGTGCACCCACTGCACTTGTGCTTGCTGCCTCATTGGCAGTGCCAACCCAAGCACCACATGGCTCAGCTCTGCCTGCCCCCTCCAGCCCTGACTCAGCAGGCTGCTTTTAGAAAACTTGCAGAAACTTATCTTCAGGACTTCTAGCACACTGTCAAAACTTCTTTTAAATCAGCCAGTATTTTCAAAAGTCCTCAAGGTATAAAAAGCCCTACTGCATAATCCCCATTTCTGTAGGAAAACAAGTTAAAAAAGCAGGAATATAATTAGAACATTACCATTTCAAGCCAAAAGGAGCAAGTCCCTCCACAGCTTTAACGAAAAAGAAAAAAAGACAAAAACAACACACCAAAAGCAAACAAACGAAAATTTCTAACTAGCTTTGAAAATACAGTAGTAGCTATTAAAATAGCACTGCACACAAAACTGATAAATAAGCATATTTCAGGGGCTGGCTCAGAGACTGATGTCCTGCTCACTGGAAATACTCCTTCATTAGCTAGAAACTTTGTTTTGTTACTATAGTTACTGTCACTACAAGTGGCCCTGACTAAGGCATGAAGTATTTGTTACATAAAACCTCAATGCAACTGCAGCCTTAAACTTCAGAAAGTACCAGCTCCATGCTCAGTCCTGCCTGCAAATTCTATTCCAAGCCCAAACTCAAAATTCTTTCATGCTAAATAGGGCGTACTTTGAGTAACAGTTTAATAGCACTACTGAAATACTGCAAACATATTCTACATTGTTCACAATACACACTACAACTGTGAAGGAATTTAGATGGACTGTGCACTGAGCAAGGGGAGCAGTGACTTCCTCCCTAGAGAATTGTGCTCTTAGCAGTGGCTGTGAGGTACAAGAGAAACCAGCAATCAACCTTAATAAAATTTGCTGACAGGCCATTGAATTTGATGGAAAAAAATGCTTGTAGCCAGTAAGAGCACCATGTAGAAAACATGTATCCTGCAGCATTGCAATTGTTTTGTTTCATTATATTTTTACCAGTTTAGTTTGATGAAATTTAACATCAGTAAGAAAAAATAAATATACTCTCTTCCTTGGCCTTTAATATATTCTGCTTTCACATAATTTTTTTCTTGTTCTTCTAGGGGATATTTTCAGCCAGACAAACTGCTATTATGGATAATCTTGGAAAAGCAGCTTATGAGGTCCCCAGTGAAAACAGGGAGATGACAGAACCTCACTTTTTAAGGTAGTCATCTGATGATGATACTCCAGTACAATGTGCCTGTCTGCTTCAGGCCATCTGCACCATTCTCAGCTGTGGGTTTTTTCCCCTACTTGGGTAGAGTAAAAAGAGTGTGTCTTTCTTTCTCTTCAGCTTGAAATCCAGACACTAAGCTTTTTCTTAAAAGGCCAACAGCCCACACAGAACCTGCTCACAAACGATGATAAGCAACTAATAAGTGCCAAGGTCAGAAAATACATCCGCTTCTACACTTGCTTTCCTGCAGTAAGCATTACTCAAGGTTTGGGTCAAGCCACTGAACAGGGATATTTCTACTACAACATTATTTAGTTGAATTCTGAAATGGCAGATGTAGCCATTTATGCCACATATTTTAAGCTTTAAGCAATCTGAATGTTACAGAAGCCTGGAAGGGTCTCTTCTCTTTCTCTTCCTCCTTTGGTGCTGACACCCTGTACTATTCTTAGTGTGTAGAAATCAGTGGTGTTAATTTCAGAGTTCACACATCAGAGGAAGCATTCAGAATTTATTCATTCATTTGTGAGAACCTCTATAGGGCTTTGTCCTTAATGACTGAGCAACACACATTTTTTTTTCAGCTGTGACATTATTTGCAACCAGTGTTACAGCTTATTACAGCCTCGTAAGTGCTTAAGAGCAAATCTGCCCTACCCTACCCCGAGCCATAAGAAACATGATTTCCTTAAGGTGCTGTTTAGATACAGAATTGCTTCATCAGTAATAATAATGCATGCAGTGACACCTGAAACTATGATTCCTGTCTCTTGCAAGTCTGGCAACTAATCCCAGACTAATGTCCTAGTCTATGTAGGCACATAACAAGTACCTGCTGGAATACGTAATTTGCGAGTGCTGCTTCTTCCTTTTTATGGCACTGCAACTTTTTACACTGTCCTGTTGTTTAGACTGTGTTAGTGAAAAAAATAAATTGTTGTTCAGCTATGATATTGCTTATGCCCAGAATTCCCAGATTCAGGGAGCATGGTGCTATGTTGCACAAAATGAGACACTGGCTCTGCCGTGTGAAGAGGCCAATTAGATGAGATCAGAAGCAGATATTGCCATATCTAAAATACAGCTTTTGCACCAGAAGTTTGTAGGAGATCTAGGTGGAGAAATGAGTAAAGTCTAAGTTAACAACTAATGAACATCTGATGAAAAAAGCACTGCAAGGATTAGACATGTTTTGAGCCAGCAAGGCATCCGAAGAAGTTATTCTTTTAAGATTAGACTGACCTCTAGAACACCAAAAAATCTGTACTAGAATTCTCTACATGCTTTCCAGTGTTGCTATCACATCTACTGAGCTGAATAAAATCTCCCCACAGCAGCTTATTTAGATATTGTCCTTCACAAAATCATCATATGGCTTAAATAATAAACTTACAGAAGTTCAACATATTCGTTTCTACATCCCCCAAAACTCAATTGAAAGAGTCTTAAGTCAAGCCTGCTTTGCTGTCTTCCTTTCTCTGTGCATCAGTCCATCCTTTTAAAACAGTGAAGATTTCATTCAGAGGCATTTTGCTTCTGCAAAGTTGCTTTTTGCTTTTAATTGCAAGAAATGTAATGAGGCTTTGCTCAAAAGTAGTCTCATGCATATGAGATAAAATATGTCTGCCAAAACTAAGAAATACACCCTGTCTAGGGCTGTACAGAGAAGGGAAGTAACACCAAAGACAACAGGCTTTCATACCCTGTATAACACAGATAGTGCACATGAGAAACACTTGGACATCACTATCCTGTATTATCTCCCTTCCACTTCCCCACAGACATTTTGCACAGGATTATGCTGCTGCTTTACAAACCTTGACATTTGCAGGTGGTCAGTGAAGCAACAGGCAATTGCTGGTTGCCACTGAGAAAGAGGCAACGTAACTCCAGAACTGCTGGTGGAACAGGCTTCAATATTTATTATATTTGAAAATCGTCTGGTGCGAAGGCTCCAAAGAATGCATATAAATGGAATCTTCTTTTTTTTTATAGTGGACTTGAACAAAAACCTTTTTCCAGTGGGCATTTCCAAACTGATAATATGCAGCCTCTTGATTAAGATGGAACATAGTTTATACTGCTGGCAACAAAGGAGACTCCAAACATTTCCATCTGCTTTAACAGCAGAGCAGTAAACAAGAAGATGTACCATCCAGTTTAGTTTCAGAAGAATGTTTTTCACTGAAAGGTATTTTAGTATATGTACGCTAACTTCTACATGTAACCATGTAAGAAAAAGCAGTAATTTACACAAGCACTTTGGATGCAAAAATTCCAAATAAACCCTTCCAAATAATAAACTTCCAATCTACTGTGCACAGCTCTGAACAAACCTTTCTACAGAACAGCACTATAGTGGTGGCTCAAAGCAGAGGAAGTCTCTGTGCTCTCCCTCTCAGGAGCCATTCCTTCTGGAGATGAAGGAAGTACAGAGATTAAAGCAAGCCCACGTAGATTAAAAATCCTCCAGGGGTGATATCAGCACAGCTGGATGGCAGCAACATGAACGACCCCAAATGAACACTGGCTCCATGCCACCTACCAGTGGCTTCCCAAGGTGCACATCACTGGTAGCTTTGTTTTGACGCAGCACATGGGACATCTAAGCCCTGGAGACTGCTCTGTGCAGGCCAGGAAAATCTCTGACCCTTTTGCTCTGTGAGACCTTCTCTGCTAAGTAGTGCCAGTTACCATGGATGCTTTGCCTGCCTCACTGGCAGTTGCTGCAGCTGGATATGTTCAGGCTCATCGATGCCCAGCTGAATTGCTGCTGCGTGGTTCAAGGCAGGCCCCTGGGTCCCACAAGGCTCAGGGGTGTGAGCACAAACAACTGGGCACTTCGCCCACACAGATCCATGTCTCTATGGAGACTCTGTTAGCAGCAGCCCAAGGAGCTGGGCTGAAGCCAGCACAGCCACATCTCTGGAGCAGCCCTGGGAGGGTGGGCACAATCCTTTGCAACTTGTGCTCCCTTGTATGCACCAGCTGTTTATTTTTACTAGTGAGGATGGTCTAGCAATTGAAGTCTACCAATTCTGCATCCTTATCTGGTAGAGAGGATCACTCCCTGTGGTGTGGCCACAGCTGATGGCACGTGCACCTGGGGTTGGGAGATGCTGCACACTCTTCTCCTCAAGTGCCATTTTTGCAATGCCACGTTGTGTCGGCTTCTCAAGGCATTTCGGCTGCAATGGTCTGGGGAGGGCAGGAGCAGAGTCTACACGCCTTTATGGTATTCTTTTGTTTCATGTTGAGTTGTGTCATTCCTACTTTGCTATACTGCACACTAAAACATTACTGAAAGCCAAGCAAAAGACTTTCCCCCTTTTCTTCTCAACACAGGAAGTGCCTACATTTTGAAGAATCATACAAAATGACTGGTTGATGAAACTCATGAGGTGGGAGACAGGCTTCCTCCTTCACCCAGTGACACAGCTCCTGGCAGCGCCCTTGCCAGCCGGCTATCTCTCCTCCTTAGCACACAAACTGCAGTGGCATGTATACTCTCAGCTGGGTTCAGACCCCCACTGCTCTACATAACCTACCAACAATGGAAAGGCACTGACCTTGTCCTGAGAAAATACAAGGAAATAATCTCAAGCACTCAGATGGTAGATACAAATGGTCAGATTCAAGGAGAGGGAAAAAATAAAAGAAAAAAATAATATAAAAACGTCCAGCAGTCTTTTCACTATGAATTTCAGTTCAACTGCTTACTGGTAGGAACTTTATTTGAGGTGCTAGTTACCAGCCTCCTGCCACTTCTCCAGCTGATAGAGACACATGGAATAGAGGTCACTGCATTTATTTCCAGCAGTTCACATGCCCAGCCATGGAGCTCAGAAAGACAATTCTGTGTCATACTTACATCATTCTGGGTTGCATTTTCTGCTGGTGTATGTAGGAAAAACTCTGCTAATGACTGTGGCACTTGATTAGACCACTTAACTCTCCATCCTCATGTTCCTCCTTCCTCCTAAAATATAGCCTTATGGAAAACTTGCTGCCGAAGTATATACATAACAGAAAGCTTCAACTCAAGGTAAAATTGAGTAAAGGACAGTAAAATAATTCATATCTGTTTTGTGTTGTACAAATGGTAGCATATTACAAAATATGTCAGGATACTTTAGAAGACAGGTTGGTAACAGACCTTTAATGTTACAGTATCTCTCTCCATAAAAACATCTCCATTTATCATTATTTTTCCTTTACTAACAGAGACTAAAACATTAAGTAACATGAATACTGACTAGTATCAAACAGTATGACTGTGTCTGCTTAGATATTTGGTTCTTCAGACATGAACAACAATGGCAACAGAAGCTGACTTCCCATCTAAGAGGTAACTATTACAAGTACTTCTAAGACAGTGAAGAGCAAGGACTGTTCCTGTTTTCAGAAGGTAAAAACCACATCTATGGTTGAAAAATTACCATGCTTAACTTTGTTCCCCAATGAGTTCTTCAGAACATCTGAATCAATTCCTCTCCCTCTTCTTTTTGAAGAAAATAATACAAATCAAAACATTTTGTGCTCTTCTCATTACATAAATAAATACTCCTAGGACCTTACAGAAGAAGTCACTCAAGTCTGAAATTTCCAGCTGGAGAGAAAAAACCCAACCCTTTTATTGAGTGATCAGAGCATTATATTCTACTCATCTGCGAGACGACACGGCTTGACCGCACTGCAGACTTCTTGGAAAGTCATTTACTGCACTGAAAAACAATTTGCTAAGCCTCTCCGTATTTCAGGATCTGTGTTTTCCAGAAATGATTATAAACTGTAATTCTCTGTGAATTCTAATCAAGGTGATATTCCTTGTTCTCAGAAATCAATTCCCAAACAAAAAATGAGACCCTTGCATTTGAGGCTTTTGAAAGGTTTCAGAAAATCCAGAAAATATTTTCCCCTACTTCTCTGGTGATCAGCTTCTGAGAGCCTCAGGAAACAATTTCAGATTATTGGCTCTGTATGTTTGACAGCAGACTTTCCACAGCTTTCACTTCACTAGATGTAAAGAGACAAGAAACAGACAAGTAGGGCATTTTGTTTCCTTATTTTATCCACATTTTGAGAGCACCTTGAAGGATTTCAGTTCAAGAAGATTTAACCATGTTTTCCAGTCAAAACAATGTCTGAAGCTGCTAATAAAAGATGGCACTCTACTGAACCCCACTGGATACACGTAGTGAAGAGAAAGTTTTCTTCCCATAGCAGGAAGGGAAAGTTTAGAGCTGGGCTTCCCACACCAAGCCCACCTTTCTCCCTTGGTTCTCTTTGATTTTCAGGCAGCAAGCATCCTTAGGTCCTCTTTCTGATCTCCATGATGCAGGTCTGCCCCTGGAGTTTACAAAACTGCCTGATGGAAGCACTGGGATCTCAATCACTTAAGTCCCTCCTCACCTTGGATAATCTCTGCAAGCATGTAATATGGCTAAACTTCAGTCCACAAAGTTCCTACTGATAGCCTGACTCTGCTGCCCAGATAACACATGCTACCCAGATACACAGAGGCTATTTTTCAATATATTTTGGCATTCAATGTAGACAGTCAGGGCTCCTAAACACCTCCTTTGAATGTAAAGCAGAACACTGCAGCTGTTCAAAAGAAAAAGGCATGTAACAGGGAGAAAAGGATGTGTTGGGAGTACTAACTCATTGACATGGCAGATATACAGAGAGCAGATATACTCTGAAGTACAGAACCTGTGGCTGGAAACTCAAATCCGTCTTACTGTTCCTGCATTTTGGAACTTCTTAAATTTCTGAAGTGAAGCCTATGCATTTTCAGAGCTAGTGTTACCTCTCCCATGCCAAACAAACATCTAGAAGCACTCCTGCTCACTGTAAAGGTCTTAAATGTATGGAGGTGGCAGATATTTACTCAGGTAGTAGAGGGAAAAAAGTTATTATGAAATAAAGTTGACTTTTCATACAGAGGAAAGACATGAACCATTGCTACTATGGATGGAAAACCATGTAGCTCTTCCTTCTTTTCATACCATACAAAGAAAGTAAGTCTGCAGTAGGTTTCCTCTCTAAGCTCTATTTAACTCCTTTTATTCTTATCCTGAACCTTGTGCTATGAGGGAATGGAATTCTTCACAGGTACCACTGAATCCACCCCTGTAGTTCTAAGATGGATTGATATGTGCACTAACACAAATCCATTGCTGGCACAGACATAAACCAGCTAGGGGGAAGTTTCTTCCCACTGCACTAAGCTGGTGGATAAGACAGCTAGCATGCTCATCTGCTGAATTTTTACCTTAGACTGTGACCCTCAGAAAAGTTTGCCTATGTCAGTTTGAACCTGCCAAAACAGGAATCCATTCTTGGATACCGTAACTCAAGAATTCATTTTGTTTCTTCATCATATTGGAGGTGGGAGGGAAGAGCAAAGAAAAGGTAAAAAAAAAGCTAAATGTGTGGAAATCTTAAGCAGAAAAAACATTCAGCTTTCTATTTTCAAGGGTTTTTTTTAGCATTAAGTATCTTTGTTAGCTTTAATAAGAGTCAGGAGACTACCTTATAAAGCTTTCCCTTCATATACTTGGCATACAAATATTCAATATCATTACTTGTTCCACAGAGTATACTCCTGATTACTGCAATATACCCAGAGTTTTTTAGACTAATTTTATAAAAACAACAAGGAATCATAACATGCCAACAGAAGCAACCATTTGTGGTTACTACTGCAAAAAAACCAGCTCAACCCTTCTAACTCCACATCCCACTTGCTTAAGTGAATCACAGACACTTAAAATGGTTTATATCCTCGTAGCACAGTACTGTCATATCACTCAAGTACATACTTCCACTTTTTATTACTTTGTATTATTGTCTGGGGTGTCAATAAAGAAATAAGAACATTTCTGGGTCACTCTCACCAGCCAGAGTGTGAACACACCACTACAAGAAGTCAGCTTACAAAATTCCATCCTTACCAATTTTGAATATCTTATTATAAAAGTTGTCTAGCATAAACAAATGCTACAGCCAAAATATTAACCTATCCCTGCTTTAGATCCTTGTATCTTACACCCTTTGAGGAATTCAAACAAAACAATATTCTGAGAGTTTTAACAAGTTGTTCTATTATCAAGTCTGCTCAAAAGATGTACCAGGCTTCCTTGCCTCTTGCCTAATGATGAGCTGGAATCGTATGAATGGGCTGACCTGGTTCTCTAAAGCCAGACTTCTAAAGCCAAGAGGCCACCACCACTTCCCTGGGACAAGTGGTAAAAGCATTCTATGGGACATGCAACTGTATTACCTGGGGGTGAGGTGAGAGGGGTATGAGATACAACTACCTTGACCAAAGAGTTGCAGTGTAGACTAGCCATAACACAGAGGTGTGCAAACCATCGACTGAGAGACAATTGACTCTCTATTCCCCAAGAAGATTATAGGCAAGAAGACAGTTCGACTTTACTGCTGTCAGTAATACTGCACTGCTCTACTAGTGCCCATAAAGAGTGGCTCAAAGAAGGCATGAGCTGTTTATTTTCAATATACAAGGAAGAGCCTTACAAGCAATGGAAAAAGAATTCAAACTGGAAATGCCAGTTTAATCACGCATTTGGAGGCCCTGATTTTACATCAGGAGTTTTTTTGAGGCGAGTGGAAGCACCTGGTAAATGACATTGCTTATTTACCACAGAATAGCTCCCGCCACAGTAAGTCTGCACCAGGCTATGAAAAACCTTGCCAGACAATTACTTCATATGTCCTTAATGAAATTAATGTAGCAGTGATGACGTCAGGGACATTTTCCATCAATAAACCATTTCTAATCTAGGAGTGGACTTTGTATTTTGAAGGCTGGCTTGCAGCAAAAAATATTTCTGCTAAAACAACACCAACACCAAGACAACACACACAATTCCCCATGAGAAATTTACTTCCTTTTTCACAGATAGTCTCCAAGATACACATTTAGTATTTCTTAGCCTTCTGAGCTTTTTTGCACTACATTTACAGTAATTACCTTTGTGATAGCAAATATCTTTGTAGAACAAAAGCATCTGCAATTGACAGCTACACTGCTCCAAAACATCAACCCACCTGCTTTTCTTTCTTGAGTCTATGTGTAGAACAGCAATGCTTACCAAAAGTTTTCTGTTATTTCTCTTTGTAACTAGTTTTGAGACTCTGAAAGTGACAGAACAATTATTTACGGTTTAGAAAGAGAGGGAATATTAGCAGCTCTTCATTTAAGAGAGTTACAACTCCTGTGCAATATGCACAACAGCTACAGATGTAAAGATGTGATCATTTAACAAAACATTCACCATCACATTGGGCAGAAATTATAAGGTGCTGCAACTGATGCCAGAGGATTGTACTGTTCTGTCTTAATGGGGAGTCATTCAGAAGACAAGAAAACTAGCTGGTGAACAGAATAGTTTTGATAGGCTGTCCAGAAGCAATACAGCATCCATGAAACTAATATCCTATTTCCATCTTCAGACTTGGTAAAGACATTAATTTTTTTCCAGTGCTGGAAGCTAAACAATTAGAGCTAAAAGATGACCAGAGAGCAAAACAGTCTCTGGAAGAGTAGGTGAGTCAGTAAGGCAAAGTCAATTTTATACAAGCAAAACTAGAAGGAGGAAATATTGCCAGCTGAAGATAAAGAATCACACTAAGTAGGCTCTGTAGTGGGTTTTGCAGGCTGCCAGACCCATGGGAACACTGTGAGGTGTGTATACAGGCTTCAAATAGGGAAATTCTTTCTAAATAAACAATGCATTATTTTAAGAGGATCACCTGAAGGTCAAAAGGGGTGCTCACTCATGGAATTTCTTCCCTGAGACAGGTCTGCAGAGGTAATCACTGCCAGACTCAGGGAGAACACTGACCAAAAGGCTGGCCTTTGAGTTGGAAAAAAATTGAAGGAATCCATCTTAAGAAAGGCTTATGATTAGTAATATTGACCTAGAGGAAAGACACCTGATGCTATCTTCTCAACCAAATGTGCTGAAGACAGTGCTTTGAAACATTTACCAAACCCAACTGTTGGTACAGCATCCATTTACTGCTTTTAAAAGCACACTATCACTGACAGGATGTAAAACCACTAAGTTTTATCCTGGGCAGTCTGCCCCTGTAGGTGTCAGCAATTTTTCAGATGATACCTTCCATGTGAAGGTTGCTATTATTTCTAGCTTTTATAGTCATGGCAATGCTTCACTCCAGCTTGCTGTATGTCCAACATAGCTAGCTCTCACTCTTCCTTTATGCAGTTTTCCTCTGTCATTGCTTAACAGTACATCCAAGTGTTCAAATTCTGTCATTCACTGATTGTAATGTAATGGATTTGTTACCCTATATCGCCTTTCAAGAACTGATCTCTTTCAGTTCATTTTGTGCTTTTTGGATATTCAGCTCTTCACCAGCTCAATCCAAAACACTGCATCTCTCTGTATTCAGTGCCGTGGTTTAACATCCCTCCTCCCTATGCAGTACATCAAGCTCTGAAATGTGCAGTAAATGTTTAAGTTTAAACATATGAACAAGGGGCACTTTCAGACCTATTTGGGTCAGTATCATGAAGTTCATGCCAAAGGATGTTGTGTGTTAGCTGAGCAATGCAGTGCATTTTTTCCAATTGCTTCAGCCACCAGCCAACTATGTGTACTATCCTGAACAACAACTTCTTTAAAATTTGTAATGAAAACATTTAATATAAAAACAAAAAAGCAGGAACAAACTCATCTTAATTACATACAGAGACCAGTGAAACATGACGAAATTCCTGTAGTTTGGGCCACCGAAGCCCTTAGTTTTTTTCACAGTATGCTTTCTTTTACTTAGGATATACATCTAGGTTTTCTTTGCCATCTAGAGCCCTAAGGTCCCCTAATGCAAGTTTCATCATCTCTCCTTGACACATGCCATCAAACTGTACTTCCAAAAAGAGTTGCCATTGGGAAGGGAGCCTCCAGGCATCACATTACACAGTTGCCTGGTTCATACAAATGTGAAGTGGGAAAAATAATCAACCACTTTTAAATACAGCTTTAAAATCATGCAATTGAACTTGCCTACACTACTAACACGAAACATCTTGTAGTCATTCCATGCAGCAGTAATATTTATTAGCCTTTTTCTATAAGGCAGTAACAACTGGAGATACACAATAGCATCGTGTCTTTCTCTCTTCAAAGAGATTTTACAAAGCAGCAAAGCCCTTCTAGCATAAATTGTACTAGAAAGCCTAGAATGGTTTCAGATTTGGTACAAGCTATACATGTATTCTGTTACTCTTCTTGCTTTTCCCTTCCTCATTGGATTCCCAATTCATTTTTTCAGAAACACTGTTTTTAAAAAATTTTTTTCTTTCTGCCTTGCAACTCAACATTCTTTCTCTATTCCTTCATTCACAAGTTATTTGCTGGCTGGTTTAGAGAAAGGCTTACATGGAGAAAGGGTAGTCACAGTAGCAGAGGCCCTACCCCCACATGACAGGGCTGTACCTGTGACTGAGTCTCCTCATCATCCACATCACACACCACTGTGCGTGCAAGGAGCAAAGAGGGGCTGCTCTTCCAAGGACACACACTTGAGCTAGTCTGTGTCTAGGAGTAAGGACTGACTCATGTCCTCACTACCAATACTAAATGTTTCTATCAAACCCAACCTATTCTGCTACTCCTTGGCAAGATATTCCTGCACATGAAGATTGGCACTGATAGAAGCATAAGAGATAATATTTTTTTTCAGCTTTGGGGAAATCAGATTACCTGTGAGCACAAAGGAACCCTACCCAGGAGTCCTCCAAGCTACTTTGCATGCCATGTTTTCTATGTTTGTCCTCCCCTGAAACATAAGTTATCAGTAACTGCTGGAGGAAAGATCCAGAATTCAATGGACCAACTAGCCAACTGGACATGGCAAATACTCTTTTCCTGACATAAACCACCTCTTCTTCCTCTGCCACCTCTGTCTTATGTATCATCTTTAAGTATCTGTAGACCTTAATGAACATGTGATCCTTGACTGTTAAGAGGCTTTTTTACTACCTTTACTACTTCCAAACCCCAAAACAAAATTTAGCAGCCACTGGGCTACTTCCTCTTTAGTCACACCTATGTTCACACTATGAAGAGATGCTGGCATCATTTTAAGAGCTAATTTTCACTTCATTCTCAAAGCTGTGCACTGGCCATCTTAGCTCCTCACATACAAAAAGTAACCAACCTCAAAAACACAGGCAGCAATGCTATTTCAAATGGCAATGTGCAGCTTACAATGAAAACATTATATGCTGATAAAGCACTATAGTTCTAAAAGATTCTAAAGCATTCAAGCTCACATTTAGACAGCCTTGATCTTATTTGTGACCTTCCTTTGCTCTGGTTTAGACAATATCCCACTCAGCTACTAAACTACACTTGTGGAGGCTGTGCCCTCTCCACTGAGAATGCAGGCTATCCAAGGACAATGCTCATGGGTTTAAAATGTCACTTAAATTCAGGCAATTCTGAATGGAAGTTGGTCTTTAAGCAATGCAATAGGATTTTCTGCAGTTTGGCTAAGAAATTCAGCTTGTATGCAATCACCAGAAAATATTACAGTAGTTTTAATTTTTGCACAGAACAGACAAATTTGTTGTTTTGAAAGGTCATGACAGTAAATTGCATGGAATTCAATTTACCTCCCTCAGATGGATGAAAGTCTGAGTCAAATACAGAACAGTGGAAGCCTTTGGCTCCAAGAAGTCTGTGCTGATTTAAACGTACTCTTACACAGGCAAACCTTCCTTTCAGCTACACATTATTAGAGCTTGTGATTTTCAACTGATCTTTTTTCTCAGCTGTGCTATTGTGGCAAATTGTATCATAGATGAGCATCAAAGCCATAGTCAACGCAATAAAAATTTGTTTTTAACCAGGAAGTTACCAAATATAAAATTATTTGTGATAGGAGATCATCGTGATTGTCTCACACTCATTTCTCCATGTGTAAATTGAAATACAAAAAAATACAGGAGAGAACATCATCAGTACAACACAGAAAGACAAATACTGGAAAAGCAAACAAGACTAAGGATTAGTTTCAAAAACACAAAGACCAGGAAGACAAAGTCAAAGGAATATCCTGAACACATTTTAGCTTCACAGTACACCGAGGAGGAGAGTGACACACCTGTAGCACACCTGATTTGACAGGGTCTTTGTATATAACTGAGAAGATCATCAGAGCAGATCATTCCTGACTGGATGTATCCTATCAGGCAGTAACTCTTACCTAAAGCTTTCTGGGTATTCTACAACAGCCATGTTGGTAACATCCAGTGCATGCTGATAGTGCTTCTGAGCTGAAAAGAGGAGGGCCAGTAGATGAAGTGAATTCATGTCATCTTTGCACAGTTGCAGGGCTTCTTGAAGATAATCTATAGCATCTGAAATCTAGAAAGAGATGGGATAGAAATGAGAACACATTAGTCCTTCAGTCCTACATTATACCTCAAAGATAAAAACAAACAGTCATTATAAATTCTGAAGAAATTCCACTTAGGCACCTTCTAGTATCCAAACAGTTTGCCAAAATTAACAGACTGCACTGCCTGAAAAAACCACGCATTCTGGAGCAAGGATTCTGCACCATTACTAAATCACTGCTTATAAACAAGAGCAGCAGACCTGATCCAATCAACCCCCTCTCACTCTGACTTGGTGATTCTATGCCACAAACAGATGCACTTACAAAGACCAATTCTCAGGTCCAGTTTCTAGGATAGGTGGCTGGCTCTTCACCTGAAGGAGAGCATTACACATCTCTGCTGCATTTTGTCTCTTCTAATGGCTGTACAAAACCTTTCATGATTTGGATCAAGAACATAAAAATTAAGTTTGAATGTTCAAGGGTAAAAGAGTCAAGATTTAAAATGCTGTCAGAAAATGAAACATCTTTGCAAGCGATGATGTAAAGAGCAGTCCTGACAGTCACAGCAGCAGCATGTTATTAGAATCAAGTCTCACTTGGCAGCAAACTTAACATCTATAATGAATGCAAGTATATCACATGCTCTTTGTGATCCAGTACACTACTTCAGGCTATCTGTTCAAAAGGCAACTTCTTAGCAGATTTTCTTTCGTTTGTTTACCAATAAGTTTTATGCAGAGGATTTTCTTTAAGATTCTCTAGCGTCTGAAATTACTGTTACATAAATTATTCCAGATCTGCGTTTGGCTCTGAAAGTCTGCAGGAAACAAAACATGAAAATGTATAAATTTCTTTTCCTCAAGTATCTGCTTTCCAGTGCTTCTCTTAATGGATGGAGCAGGTAGTTCCTTCTTCCTCAGTATGAGAACTTCCTACCTAGCAAAGCTTTGCAGACATTCTTCTACCCTGGCATACCACCAGTGCCAAATTCCCACCACCTCCACAGATCTCTCACAAAACCAAGCAGCACATAAATAAGGAAAGTAACAATTACACTGCCTGCAGCTACAGCAGAGGTTGTTTATTATCTAGATCCCAGGAATGCTTCTGGGAGCATGGTATATATATGTTCAGTTCATGGGACAGCTTCATCCTACTGCCCAAGTGACATTTCACTCTCGCTGGGCATATACAAGCTGTACTACTCAACTACTCTGTTAGTGGTGACTCCATGCAAGTCTGGAGATCAGTGTGACTGCTCCAGACATAACCCCAAACTGGCATCTGGCCCACAGTGTCAAAACTGCTGAATGTCCTGGCTTGGATTCAGGTTGGGATACATGACTGAGTGCTCAGCTTTAATGAATTACTGTTTGTCAGTGGAGCTACTTGAACCACATGTGTTGTTATAGCTTACTGCAAAGGTAAACGCATTGGCTTAAACCACCAGTGGTCCCTCAGCAGCTCACTAGAACACCTTTTTGTACAATATAAAAACACTAGCAATGACAAGACAACTTGGAACGAGGACAACAAACCTGAGACTGTGGTGAGCCCAGACGTGCTCTCCACAAAATTCTTTAATAGATATACCAGAGGTATACAAGTTGACTTGCTAAAACAAAGCTGCTATCAAGACTCTTTCAGCACCCAGGACTAAAAACACTTTCTATTTTTCCTATTCCTCTGTCTCAGACCTGCACAAGTAGTCATGAAGAAAATACAAGTTTAGAGAAAAGTAAGTTCATTAGAAGAAAATCTGCAAATCAAAAAACTGGAGGAGATTTTAAGCAATCTGTTCCAGTTGACCCTGTTTTGAGCAGGGACTGAACTGAGTGATCCCTAGAGGTCCTCTCTCAAACTCAACTATTCTATGATTCTAAGACTTTGAAGGTGATCCTAATTTGCTAGTGTGAATTAGACAAAGAATAATACTTGCAACTAGTGTCTTTACTGAGGGGCTTCCAAATGGTAAGGTACTTACATGTGAATGTGCAAACTGAGTCATTGATACTTTGCTGTATGTGTTGCAAGGGACTTAGGACAACACAACTGCAAGTCCAAGTCCATACCCCTAACAGAGGCCTGCCACCAAAAAGCTCTCTGACTGTTGCAACACACGTGAAATAAAGCTGCACAAATTCAGTTGTGGTTGCTCCTAAAAACCTGTACCTGCTGGACAGGCAGCCATATACTGCTGAAACAGATAATCTGAAATAATTCCCCATGTTCTGTAGCACTGGGCCTGCAATGGTTACATCTCATTTCAGTGCTTCCCTCGAGTACCAGCAGTCACAGGCCATAGCTGGTTCTGAAAATTGATTATGCTTCCCTGGCACCTAATTGTTTAACTTCAGTCCAAAAGATTCCTGAGTGCTGTAACACCATTAGTAGCCTACAAAGTACTGCTGCATAATTAGAAACAGTGGACAAAACACAGATAAGAAAAAATAATTTTTAATAATATGAATTCTATACCTTTGTGGGAAGCATTATATGAAACAACAACCTGCAACAGACTAGATGCAGTGAAATACAAACTAAATCTCTAGAACAACAAAAGCAAGATATTTGGCAGCAGACAAAGCCAACTTCTTCTCAAAGATGTATTTTTATTTAAGTAACTATATTATATGAGAAAGATGAAAGCTGGCAGCCCAGATGGCACCCTGAAACTTCAGGGCTTTATCAGAGGTAGGCTGCCAGTTTAAAATTCCCTACAAGTGCTGAGCTTTGAAGTGATCTTATTTCAGCTGAACTCCAAGTTCAAGTGCATGGCACACAGGTGTATTCACATCACACTGATCAGGAAGCAAAGATGCTGCAGTAGACCAGAAATAGCTTCCTACAGCACTCCCCAAAATAATGCCACAACATGGATTGCTTAGGCTGCCTCTCGTACAATAGGATTTATTTCAACAATGCTGTATGTTTCCTTAAAAACAGTATCAGGATTTTACAATTACAGGTATAAAAAGGAAAGCAGTATGAGTGTTAAAAATAATTCCCAACAGTTGAATGTCCTTGCATATTTAAAATGGTAAATGAAACAGGAACTTGTAAGAGGAGTTTTCAGGCCTTGTAATTTCACATCCATTGACAGTTACACTTAATTAACCATTAAAACTACCCACTCCATCTCTTTTTATAGCATGGGGATTATAGAAAGGAGAAAGCTTTATCAGATGACAATAGCTTCAAATGAAAATGGACTTGTTACACTCCACCAGAACAGGAAAACAGGAGCAGACACATCTGTAGGTTATTACTTAATTCTTACTACAAGCCATTTCTGATCACCAGTCTAGGACAGAGGCAGAAAAGCAGCATGCTGCTGTCCAGCAAAGGAGGCACTAGCTGGTCTAGGAGAAAGATGGACCAGAAATACCCACAACCAAGCAGTCACTGAAAGAAGCATCTCTTGACACCTACTAAAATACAGCTCCCCTACTGGGGCAAAGGCAGCAGTGTCTCTTTGCTGAAACCAAAAGAAAAACTGCAGAAAAGAGCTGAAATATTTTCCCTGTTCTCTTAACTGATGTTTATCTTAGTTTTACATCCAGACATGCTGGAAAGAAGTAGATGTTTTTTGGATATTGCCACTTGAAACTTGAGGTCTTTTGGAAGCCCACATGGAATCCATGGTATTTCCAGTCCTCAGCTGCTGACCCTTTGCTGTCTTTCCCTTCCTATCTTCATGCAAAGAAAGGTGACATCAATCAAGTATTAATAATAATAATGGCCAATCTTCACGAACGCAGATTTGGGAAGGGCTCACCCCACGTGTGCCCTCCAAGCCTGCGCAGTGGATATTTTAGGTGAGGCACAGGGTGCGCAGAACTGGCCCCACCGTTTAAGTCCTGAGGTTCATTTGCCACGGCCGAGCAAGCTTGGACAGTGACAGTGAAGTCCTTAGGACTATCTACAGCACCCGGTACTAACCGGGACTGACCCTGCTTGGCATCCGAGATGTGACGGGATTGGATGGCAGGGAGGCATTGAACTGCCGGAGGCGGTCCCCACTGAGACTCGAACTCGCGACCTTGGGAGTCTGAGACCGGAGTGCTCTCCACTACACCACGGGACCACCCCCAATCAAATATTAAAATGGTATGAAACCTACATATGTTGTTTCTATGTATCCAATACTGATTTACATGATATTCAAGGTCAAAAACATCCCCTCCCAAAATGAAAAGGGAATCAACATTTAAAATTAACAAGAGCATTGCTGACTCTCTAGAGTCATTTCCATAGAAACTGGCCTGGTAAAAAATAAGGCAAGGCATTAAAATCAGTGAGCTTCAAAACGTTTGTTCTACCTTGTTTTTGCTGATCCAAATGCTGTTACCACAGAAACAGAAGCAGCAGCTGAACCAGCTGCCAGGAGTTGGGAGTTACAGGTCTCATTTGTCGATCAGCTCGGCCAGCTGCCAGCCAGGCGCTGCAGGTGGAGATACCCACTGCAGCAGAGACTGCCCTTGGCCTCATGGCACTTCAACTCTCTGGCACAACCAGACTGAGACCCTCCTTACACAAGAGGGTATTCTACTCTGCATTTTGCTGAAAAATCCACTCTAAAATGCTGTGGGGCTGACCTAGATCCTCCAGGAGTCACTGAGTCTTCCCCGTGACACCAGTGGTCTTTAAGGCACAGGCACACAAACACAAACATAAGCACAAAGCACATCATCATCATCATCTTTCATTTTGGTTGCTGGTGGTTTCAACTGCCAGCTCCGCAGGAACCTTTTATAACCATTCCTGCTGTTGTCACATCCTCACTGTATGTCAGAGGAAGCTTAGGTTTTTCCATTTCCCCTTTCCCTTGCCCAGTGGTGACAGAGACAAGTGCTACTGGAAATATTTCACAGCCTTCCAAGGAAGGTGTATTGCTCCAGCTTTGCTTGGCACTCTACTGGTCAGCTGCCTCTCTTGCTTTGTTCTATGAAAACACTCTCTTATCTATGCAAGCTGATATCTAGATTTTTCAGTGCTGGGTAAGGTTACCTCATTTATTGACTCTGACTTTGGAAACAAAAAGGTCTATTTTTTGAGAAAAACATTCAGATATTATACTATAACCTACTATGTAGAAATAGCCTGATTTGTTGGTACTATAGCATTGCCTGATGAAAGCCCTAACTGTGATGTTCAATAGTTAATGCAATCTATCAAAAAAGGTATCATTTTCAGTTAATCAGAAAGAGAATATATTAGATACTTTAAATAATTAAGGATATTAAAAATGCATTACCAAATGTTTATCATTAAGTAAACTGGCAAAAGAAGAGCAGGATATTTTACAGCAGTCTAAAAATAAAGATGTCTCAGGTATCTCCTCTCTCTCCAAGCATGCGTTAAAGATTTATAGCTCACTTGATGGGAGAAGAGCAGGAGTATTGCAGAGGTCAGGCTGACACTACATAATACACTTAGATCACACAGCTATGGGAGCAGAGGCAGAACTTCAAGGATGAAAAGACACAGGTGAAGTAGACAAAAGCAAAAAATGAACATGAGGATAAGACTGAATGATAAGAACTGGAGGGAAGGGAAATGAAGAAGTAAGTCAGACAAAACAAAATTGCAAGGACAGGCTACAACCACAAAAAAAAGAAAGGGTAAGAACTTAAAATGCAGTGGACCAGTAACAGTGAAAACAAAAAAGAACCATGGACTACAAAAATCTTGATTCTATTTTTCAGCATAGCTGCTGAAAATCTGTAATGCTTTTACACATGACAAGAAGCAGTAGAGTCAGCACATCAGACAATCTCCCCTAAGAGGCAAAAAGCTGTGAGAGAAGGAAGAGTAGCTGGATATTTTTTAATGAAAGACCCTGAGCAAACTGCATCATAAAGCAGCCAGTAGGCAGATGAGAAACTTAAATAAGCCATTTTAATTATCCTTTCTTATTGCAGGCTTTCTCACAACACACTGCTCTCATTATGAAAGGGTTACAAAAGTGACATTATCAAGAGGGTGCTCTCTTGGAACAATTAGTTTAACCTAATGAACACACAGCTCCCCTAATTAGCACAGGAAAGTAAGAAAGATCCAACTGTTCGACTCGGTAGACTAAGGGAAGAAAACTGCAGCAAGCAGAAAGCATTCCAAAGAAGGAAACTATGATGAAGAAATTTCAAATCTAGCTAGAGAGGCATTGAAAAAATAGAGGCTGCTTGCTCCAATAAAGACTTTGGCTTCTAAACAGAAAGGACAGAGAAATAAAATACATTCCAGTTTTAAGAAGGTGCAGTAAAATACAGCACAGCCCAAATGGTTGGGGGTTTTTTTCCTGAAATGCAGTGCAAAGTATTTTCTGATCAGCTTAATTTTTGTGAGTTAACACCTGCAGCAGCATTCAAATGCCAACTAATCCCACTCACTGCAGAGCTCCAACGCTTGTCAAAGCCTAACGTCAAACGTGCCCAAGTATGGAATAAAGCAATCCCCAGCGCAGAGCGCGCGATCTGGCATGATACAGACTCGGGCAGTAACGAGAGAGCCTTTGGAGCGGCCTGCAGCAGGACACAGCATGATACCAGGGAACAGGAATAAACACACCTCGCTCATCCCACGCAGACAAAGTTGCTCCAAGACTGCTAAGGAGTTAGAGCTGAACACATGCCCTAGGGAAGGTCAGTCCATGTGCTATATAATTATTATTTTAAAAATAAGAATAAAAACATATTTTACATAAGCATATTCTGTTTCCTTGTTATCAACTACAACGTAGGAAGGGAGGGACCCTGTTTAGCAAGCCTGGGTCTTGTTCAAAACCGGACTGTCCTTCTACCCTCCCATGACTCAGTGATTTCCAATTATTGCACATACCTGTCTGACAAGGGCCAGCTGCAGTGATAGGTAGAGGATGATTTGGTGATCTTCTGGCGCCAAGTCACGTGCTCTTTAAGGATGACACAACAAAAAAGAAAAGTGACAGTTAGATTGCACTTTGCAGAATTCCTTCTCAAAGAGCCACACACAGGAACACAAGAAAATCCAGGCTTTCCCCACAGAAAACTAGTCTAGTAACAAAGAAGCACATTGAAACTGGACATAAAGCAGAACTATGTTGCCCTGGCTAACCTAGAGTCACAGGAACAAGTATGAGAAACACAACTGCCAGGATGTTATAGAATTTATATGCTCCCTCATTAAATGTCACTTACTATCTTGGAACTTGGATTACTAATCTGGAAAAAGTAGCTCTGAGCTCATAACAAAGCCATCAGCATTATTTTAAGTAATACAGGTGATGGACATAGTTGTCCAACTTGTTCCTATACTGCCACTTTTCAAACAATAGGAGAGGGTTAGGTTAGCACTGAAAAAGTAGTCACTATTGTAACTATAAGCATGTAGAGGACTAAAGAGTAGAGGACTGAAGATCAGGAGCCTGTGACATAAGCTGGTGCTCAAACACACAAAACATTCTCCACTCTGCAGCTTCTAGTCTAACTGTTGACAGTAGATTCCTAATTTGGAAAGGGAAGACACTGAGGGAGGAATGACTTGATGATGAATCTGTGGCTGGACCAAAACCAAGGCCCTTACTTCTCAAACTTGGACTTCAAGATACTATTACCTTCTAGTCCACAGCAGGCAGCGTTGCACTGCAGTGATCCCTCAGCTAGTGAAGGCTGCAGTGTCTCCAAAACCAGATGTAAAGGCTCTTAGCAGTGCAACACAGGGAACAGGGATGGACAATCTGGGCCAAAGTGTTCCCTCTGAGACTAAGCTAAGCACGGAACTGCAGTCTGAGTTTGCTAGCCTGTGGAGAAGCCACTAACCAAGGCAATGAGAGAATAGTGCTCTGGGGAACCCAACTCAGGAGTGACGTGGGGATCCGGCTCATGCCATACTGACAGCCAAGAACCAGTGGATGATCCCCGTTCTGACTCACAGAGCTCACTGGTAGCTCGGCAGCACAGGGAAGTCATTTCATATGGGAGAAATGGGGAACAGGAAGGTCTCTAGCAGCCAAGTGACATTCCTGACCTCTTTCTGGGCTGCATTCCAGGACACCAGGGAAGCCTGCACCTGCATTACCCTACCCAAAGCGAGCACAATTAATGTCCTTACGAGGGAAAAACGACAGGATGACAACACTGGAGGTTAAAAACCCTGACAAAACTATTAATTTGCTAATAATGAACAAATAAACAAATAAGAATAAAATAATTACTTTAGGAAACACACCATATACCATTTTAATGGCAGCCACTTTAGAATGCCATCTTGGCCTGTGAGCAAGAAGTTGTTAGGGTTGACTTTTATAACTAATGGCTCTAGAACAAATCAATTTAGTATGGACTGAATGTGTCCTCTACCTCTGCAAGTCAAGGTAGCACTGGAGGATTCTGAAGCATGCCAAAGACATCAAAGTGCCATCAGTACAGGCAAATCACTAATTTCTCCTTCCACTAAAAAAACCACAAGAAAACCCAACAAAACAAATCAAAACCCACACCCCACAAAAAATCCAACCAAACAACAATCAGACTCCACAAGATAGAACCCAGCTTTGCCCTATGCTGATGGAGCAGGGTGAGCCACCTCTTTAGAAAGCAACTTCTGTGAAACCTTCAGTAGCCTCTCCAGCAATAAGAAACAGGGGAAAGTTAAGAGTATAGCAGGAGAGATTAATGCTATTTCTGAAAAGAAACAAAGGATTGTTACTTTACCGCTCCGAAGGAATTAGACAAATATTTGATGCAATCTTCCAGCTGAAAAGGCCCCTTACAAAGATGGCTACAGGCCAAACCGTGGCCTGAGAGATCATACATGTACTTCAAAAACAGATGCAAAACCAAGGAAGATCGAAAAAAGAGAGAAATCAAACTCAGGCATTTAGAAAAACACTAGTAATCAGCTCACTATCACATCCCTGTTTGGCTGAGGTTTGAGTAACTAACATTTGGCTAGAAGTTTGTCTGCTTTGGTTAAGATACCATGAAAACAAGTCACAGCCAATGGAAAGGTCAAAGGATAAAAATAAATGCAGCTTAAAACCTCTGCTGTACCATAATTACATTAAAATTGGTCAGCAGTGGAAGTATTACATTGGAGTGCAGGAACTAGTGCGACTTAGAAGTATACTCTTGATCTAAATAGTGAACAAATAAATGGCTTTTTAAAATTTTATCTCTCAGATCTCCATAGGATAAACATCCAGAATCACATCTGTGATTTCAGCTCTTGCAATTACTGCAAAACCAATGCGAGACAAACATGCTGGACTCCTTGTTCAGTATCATCAAAAACCAGCTAAGATCCATTAATGTTGTTTAACCTGCTAAACCTGTACTTTGACATATCAGAGATCTCAAATTATCTACACTTTTGTCATACATTTATGACCACACCAAACACAGAATTACAGACTAAGACTTGGATCACATAAGCTTCCATTTAGTTGCCATCCAAGTCTGCAGGAATTTACATTTAAAATAACTATCCAAACACCACCCTGTGTATTTTGGGTGGTGTAACATCATCATACTGGGATCAGGAAACTGACACCTCATCTCTCTACCCCACAGAACTGACAAAAAGGGTTTTAACCTAAGCAGTTTTATCTGAGGTACCTGTAGTTGCAGGTCAGTTTAATTCAGTTACTTTCAGGGCACAGCCATTGGATCAGTCGCCCCCACAATACAGAGTGATGAAGAACAGGCAAGTGGTGATTGTTTCATATGCCAGCTCTGTGGTCTCCTTCCCATACAACAGCTCATGTAAACACTCATTAGGACAGCAATTATCCCCTCCCCGCTAAGGGCACTGGTGCCAGGTCACCCCATAGCTACCTGCATGCTGATGGTGAAGGTACTTTCCCACCATGAGGGAAGCAGGAGTTCAAGACTGCTTCAGAGAGGAACTGAGACAAAATTAGCTTCCCATGTTTGCCAGCTGGCATCATGTCAGGAAGCTGCATCTCCCAGCAGTGTAGATCCTACTGCCACTAATTTGGGCTTAAAGTTATTTCTGCTCAGTGGCAGAACAGGTACTCTTACCTTGGATAGTCTATCAAATAATCACTGCATTTAGCCATCACAAGAATAGTTTTGACAAACTATTGTTGAAATCTAATGAACTGGCTTTAAACTTTCAGTCAAGGAAGCCTTACACAGAGGAAAAAAAACCATTAAAACCAACAATTATTCTGAATTCACCCAAAGAAATATACAATGGAAGTATCTGCAAGATTCCTACTCACCTCTCCAAAGTCTGAAGTGCTTTCTTATTTAATTCATCCCGAGTGCCCTTCAGAATAGCTGTAGGACAAGATACAATGCTATTTAAGAGTTGAATTCAATGTTTCATATTAAATAAATACACAGACCATTTCAAACTGGGAGCATAAAATCTGTGGAAATCTGGGGGAGGTGGTGTGCATGTGCTCATTTTAACATGAATTCTCAAATTCATTTTTATTAAACATTCTTTTAACTCCCTTGTTTGAAATGCTGAAGCATTTTTTTATTCCCATACACCATAGAAGAGGGTTGTGAGGAGAAGGGGCCATACACTCACTGGATACCAAGGGCACAACAGGCCTGCTGCCAGGCTGGTGTAAATGCTAAAAGCAGTAACCTGCAGTGTATTCTGACTCAGATACAGCCACCTCCACCACCATCTTCATGTAGGAGGGTGCTGCAGGTCGCCCAGGGAACACCAGAAGCCAAACACACAGCTCTATGACAACCCCCTTACCAATACACCACCTTCCTTGAGACCAGCAACTTTTAGGCCACACTTCAGGTGTGACATTAGCCACTAATTCCCTTCTTTGTGCCCCTTGACTAACAGAACCTGCCCACTATGCTCACTTATCCCCACATAAATTAATTTCTAGCCAAAACTGTAAAAGGAAGATATCAGAAAAAAATTCTTTCCAGAGAGAGTGCTCAGGCATTGGAATGGGCTGCCCAGAGAGGTGGTGGATTCACCATCCTTGGAGATTTTTAAACTGAGATTGGCCGTGGCACTGAGTGCCATGATCTGGTAAATGGACTGGAGTCGGACCAAGGGTTGGACTTGATGATCTCGGAGGTCCTTTCCAACCCAATTGATTCTATGATTCTATGAAGAGAAAATCGAGCTCTTGTCATACGAGGGTGTATCATCACCAAGATCAAAGGGAACAGAGGAAGAGCTCAGGGAAGCATGGCTTTCCCAGATCCAAGACATCTGGGAACCTAGTGATTGTTTTCAGAAATGCATTGGGGCTGTCTTGTTCTGGTTCTTAAGTTTTCAGATTTTGCATAGCAGTTTTTTCTTGTTCTGCCTATCCTCAATTTGAGAGTGACTGACAGCACAAAGAAGTGTTGAGTAGTTCATCCATCAGCAAACATCTACCTATGAATATATTTGACTTCATACATCAAGTCAATGTATGCTCCAAAATAGAAAGTTAATAAGTAGTATATACTTAAGCAACAAAAAAGATAAAATTCAAGCATCTTCAAAAAGTTATTAAGAAGAAAAAGAGTTGTATTCTTCTACAAAACCTACAAATGTAATCATTTTCTAGGGATTCTGCAACACATTAGCAAGTGAAACTTGGAAAGTAACCTAATTTGCTGAAATAGTTACAGTGATCAGACCATTTTTATCCCTACATTTTGCAATAGTTCTTCAAAATATCAGGTTCATTTGGGAGGAACAGCAATCTCAGGGTTTCCCAAGTAATAATAAGGATCAAAACTTGCTCAGGTCACAAAATGTACTCTAAGTATTAAAAGCTGACCAAAAAATTTGCATTTTAAAGAATAAATTTGAAGACATGAACTTTCTTGTAAAATGCAGTATTTACTACAAATTCTTCACTCTCAATAGCCTTAAATCGGACCTTTCTACAAAACATGTGAGAAAGGTAACAAAGAAAGAACATTTAGGAAAAAAATTAGAATAATCAAGATTGATGTAAATAAAAATGATATTGGAAAGGATTTTATCACACCTATAAACACCTATACAGAAAAAATACGTGGTTTTTACAGAAACGACAAGATTCCTTATTTAAGTTACAGAACAATTCTGCAGATGTCACACAATAAGAAAGGCTGAAAGAAATGTTACTATTTGCCCCTCATGGAAAAGCAAGAACTTTAAGCTTGTGAGACATTTGTCTAATGTTCAGCTTGTAGTCAGAAAGAACACAAAATAAGTTATGGAAATGAAGTGATTACTCCACAACTAGTCAGCTTTGCCTCTGCACTACTGGGAAACAGCATGTGACTCCCACCTCCCACAACATGGACTGCACCTTCATCTACCACTTAGCTGAAAATCTGGTTGTCCATCATTTGATTTGTGTTTAACCTGGATGAACACATTGAAATTTGTGTTTGACAATACTGAGCATGCAAGTTAACTGTGCCATTTATAGGGTCTTTACAGCTAAAGGAGATAAACAAGGAAAAAAAACAACAATAAAAACTGATTTGGGGAGAGATGCATAAAAAAAAGCTTGGCCAGCAAGTCAAGGGAGGTGATCTTTCCACTCTGCTCTGTTCTTGTAAGACCCTACCTGGAGTGCTGTGTCCAGCTCTGGGATCCACAACATAAGAAAGACATGGGTCCATTGAAACGAGTCCAGAAAAGGGCCATGAAAATGGACAGGGGGCTGGAACACCTCTCCTGTACAGAAAAGCTGTTAGAGTTGGGGTTTTTCAGCCTGCACAAGAGAAGGCTCCAGAGAGGCCTTACTGCAGCCTTTTAATACTGAAAATGACAAAAAGAGGTGTTTGGATTTTTTTAACCAGGGCCTATAGTGATAGGACAGGGAGTAATGGTTTTAAACTAAAAGAGAAAAAATTTAGATTAGGCACTGGAAAAAAATCTTTATCAAGACAGTGGTGTAAAACACTGGAACAGATTGCCCAGAGATGTTGTGGATGCCCCACCCCAAATAAACCTGCAACCCACTTGTACCACCAAAAATCCCTCATTTCAGACAAAGAAAAGCTTGCACTAAGGAGACAGTTAAATGGGTCTCCATTCTCTGAGGCTGATAGCACTTATGAACACTTCAGCCCCTACCTCAAATTACCCACTGTGCAGTTCTACCAACTTAAACACAGTATGACTTACTATTTAGATTAAAATAACCTGCAAACCAGTCTGGCCAATGGGAGAATGGCACAGGGGAGTTTAGTTTCTGAAACTTCAGTAGTTACTCCCGTAAGACTCGCTACTTCTGCAAATGCCACCTGAGCAGCCCAAGATGTATTTTCTAAAGCACTCTGGATTTTTAAAGGACCTTCAGCCTTGCTAAAATTCAACAGGATATCCAGCAGTAATTTGGTACCTAATATAAAACTCTAAAGTCACATTTGAAAACAGAGGAGGACAATTTTTGTGTGAGCAAGCAGATTGTGCATTCACAGCTACTGCACTCTGAGCGAAACACTCAATGCTGAGGATCAGCATCAACACTACAAGCGTGGGGACAGGCATCTAGTCTTGTCCAACGGACTAAACACCCATTAGCAGCTGAAGCATAATCAGGTTATGTAACACATTAGTTTTATGGGCAAGAATTCAGTTTGTAATGTGAGAAACTGTTCTGTTATGTGAATCACAACATAAGCAGCAGGGATGACAGATAGATGGACTACCCGAAGGGAAGTTCTAGCCAGGTGGGGGTTGGTCTCTTCTCCCAGGCACTCAGCAATAGGACAAGGGGGCACAGGCTCAGGCTCTGCCAGGGGAAATTTAATTTGGAGATCAGAAAAAAAATCTTTACAGAGAGAGTAATCAGGTATTGGAATGGGCTGCCCAGAGAGGGGTTGGATTCACCATCCCTGGAGGTTTTTAAACTGAGATTGGCCGTGGCACTGAGTGCCATGATCTGGTAAATGGACTGGAGTTGGACCAAAGGTTGGACTTGATGATCTCAGAGGTCTTTTCCAACCCAATCCATTCTACGATTCTGTGACTTCAAAAATACATTTCTGATTCAAACTAGAACACCAACATGCATGCACCCTTTTGCAAGTATCAGTGGCTTTCAAAAACTCCTCCCTTGTGTTGAGATACCTAATATGGCAGGGCACACAGTTTTAGCACCCAGAATTATAATTAAAGAATGTATGCACTGACTGCTATATCCAAAAGAAAAAATGATGAGTTTGTTCACTAACAATTTTTTACTTCCTGGTGAACAAATGTGTTTTTTAACATTAACCAATGCTGTCAGTATGCTGTTTGTAAAATCCACATGGACTGATAGAAAATAACTCTTCAATTCAGTCCCTGATCCATTGCCTTCTACCAAAATTCTAAATGAATACTGAGGCACAGAACACTCCATCTTTGAAAAAATTGGGAGGGACTGTTAAATCTACAAAGATTTCACAACTTGTGAGGAGGTGATGTGAGATAAGAACAGCACTTGTACACTCTCAACCTAGTCTTTCCTCTTTAGCCTTTGTTAAATTCATCTCATCTCTCCCTGTCTCCAATGGATTCTTCACCAAACCTAAAGAAGGGAAACTTGACAATACAGCTGACAGTCAAAACTGGAACTACAAGAGGAAGGGAAAAGGTTTGCTGTTGGCATTGACCCATTGGGAACAGATCTGCAGGAAATGGACATTCAGGACAAACCCAAGGTTTATGCTTCTAAGAGTGAGGCAAAAGTGGCAGTGACTTCCTCTGAAGACACATCTTTCAGCTACTTCAATGCAACTTTTTTCAAGAAACCTGTAATTAGACATTAAGAACAGGGAAGCTTATATACTGCTACCCAGCTTAAGTTTCAGGAAGCCTTATTTCCTCCAGGCATAAATCTAACAGTTGTAGAGTGACTTTTTATCAAATGCTTCCACAAGTTCTTCAATTTCGTTCAGCTGGATTCTCTCTTCTGACTCCGTTTTTTAGCAAGTGTATTTTGCAGGTCACAAAGAAAAGGCTTTTGTCACACAGGAGGAAAAATAATTACTAAAAGGATACATTAAATAAGAAAGCCTAAACTTGGATGGAAGGCATCTTGACATAATACCATAAGCTTTAGAAGGCAATTGGTCAAATGTCTCTAAAACAGCTACCATTGAAAATGCTGATTCACAGAAAGTCAGCTCAAGTGGAGAGTTAACAGACGCCATATATGCATACACACAGATGTTTGACTGTGTCCGTATATGTCCCTATGAACTGGTATAAACACAATGGTAAACAAGTTTGACAATAAGAGGCAGGATTACATACCAGAGGGGAGCTGTTGCCTTCCTTTCAGCATGTTCCAGCCTTGCTTCCTCACTGTCATATGCTATTTTTTTCAAACAATGCTAATGAAAAATGTCTTGCTAGTGCAAATTTGACATTTTCTAGTAGAATACAGTTCCATATTCATGACCATCATATGTATGCTTTTGAAGGACCTAATGCATTTTATTAAAATACAAGCTGAAAGATGGAAATAAACTCTTCCTATTTCCCCCAAATAACTGAGTGACTGGCTCCGTTGACTTAAAAGGCTAGAGATATGAGAAGGCAGATATTCCACTGTTTCACATAAACATAAATCAAATGCTAATCTGGAAAAAATCCAATGCAGTTGTTGTGAAAATTGTTTCTTTTACATTAAAAAGGGCACGATATTGAACAATATTCTCCTGAAAACTTAGAGACTTCCAGAAGAAGAGTTTCCAAAATGCATTTTGCTGCACCAAAGTATTTTTAGAGCCAGAGCACAGTACATGCCTCTACAACTTTATTCTTTAGAAACCACCTTCTTTCCATACTGAGGGTAACAAATAGATTGTAAGGGGCTAACATAGAAAACCTTTTATCTCTGAAAATAGTCATCGGAATCTTGTATAGCTTTAGGAACCGTTTAAACAAAATCTAGGCAAAAAGCCCTACAAAAATAGACTGTTAAGCAGAACTCTATTTTTAATTAAATTAAAAAAATATATAAGAGAAAGTTCAGGCTAGGAAGGACATTTTTTTTGATGTGAACTTTCTACGGGGAACTATTCTGAGGCAGAGAAATGGGGAACTGGAGAGAGCTACAGTGCCTGTTATCTGATGAAAATCAGTTCTCAGAACAGCTGATCAGATATGGCTGCCTGAAAAGCTAAACCAACTTGCATTACTGAAAGCACAAACCATTTTATCACACACATGCCTTAGAGAATTCTGGTGTAACTTGCAAGGCCAGCATACTTGCATGATACCTAACAGAGTCATTTTAGCTTTGTTTCAGGCTTCTTTGCTGGAAGAAGTTGGTTTGCTTCTATGGAACCCATCTGACAGAAAAGCCATTGTGTGCATGAGGGCAGCACTGCCAAATTCATTAGCCATTACTCAGCCATTCAAAGAAACTACGTTAGAAGGCCTCCTACCTATGTTAGAAGTCATAGAATAAGCAAAGACTGTTCCCACCTGTGACCTTAATGAAGGTCAGAGATAGAACTCTCCTGAACACACTGAGACTTCAAGACCTCCTGACCATCAAGACCAAATCTGCAGGAGCCCATTGTCCAGTCACTCAAGACCCAAGCAAGCAGCATTAAAATAAAGCACTTCTTACATTCAGTGGTCTGTTACTAGTCAACATTCACACTTACCAGCGAGGTAGATATTTTTATCCTGTTTACTTCTAAGCAGAGAAAGAAACGACAACACAGAGAGGTTAAATCTCTGTGGGGAATCAGGATCACGCCAGGAACTGAAGTCAGGCATCTGTGACTCCAGTTCTTGGACTGTGTTTCTTTGTGATTTATGAGTGGGTGACAAAAATATGAAAATAAATGGAAAGTTTGACTTTTTTGTGCAAATAAGTGAAAGAAATGCATTACAAATATTCAAGTAAAGCACATCAAGCATTGCCAGCTACACTCAGATTATCATCACCTAAGTAAATGATTTACATTTCTTCCTTTACCTAAAAACTTCACTTTTATTACCATAGAAGACAGTTTTCTAAGCAAGTCAACAGTCCCCACTTATCTTGCAATCTGATTATTTTTCATGCCTAGTCAGCACTGAAAGCAGATTTTCTAGTAAGTTCCTATTGCTTGCCTTGAAGACTGAACAAATGTTGTCCATACAACAGACTTGACAAACAGGGTAACTCACCATCAGTAGCTTGAAGACTATATGTCAGGCCCAGTGCCAAGTAACCCTTTGCTAGGGACTCTCCAGCATCCTCACCCAGGTCTATCACCATTTTAGCAAAGTGTTCTCCTTCTTCCAGCTGCAAAAGAGGCAGGTTGAGACTTAACAGGCATTTTCTCTATACTTGCTTCAATAAGATTATACCACCAAACTTACCTATAAGTGATCACACAAAGGCTTTCAGTGATCTAAGTGAACAGTCATAAAGAGGAGGACACAGAGGGTCAGATTAGCAGACATTGGTGCACATGCAGTTTTGAGAAAACTTTCAGTTTTGCACCCCAGACTATTTCCAGATGTTTAAGATTAATTAAGGACACTACTTTTATAGTTCCCTTCAGGCAGGCTTCAATCATGTGACTTTAAACACAAATGCAAATGCTGGACCAGCTAGACCACTTATATTCTACCCTAGCCATGCATTGAAAGGTCTAACAGTTCTCTTCCTTCAAATGAAAGACACTGAGTTCTGCTGTATGATTTTTCTAAACCTTAGTAGATTTTACTTCCTTTTAAAACTCTACAAGAGCAAAACAAGAAAGCTCTAACTTCTGTACATTCTCCTCCCCACAACCTTCCTTTCAAGCTGACCATAAAGATCTATTGGCATCTGTAAAATCTGACTTAATGGTAATCTTAAACAAAAACAGTAAGTTGTCTATTTTATTTCAGAGGAAAGTTCTTCATTTCTAACTTTAAACTCTCATTAAAATCATTTACTAGATAGAAGTAGAAAGGTCTAAGACTTGTAGACTGTACATACCTAGAAAGACATAGGTGGAGAGGTACAGGCAAAAGTTGTAAGTAATGCTTGAAAAACAGAGTCTACAGGAAGACCTTCTTTCTGTACAAGACAGTATGTTGATCCTGTCAGCCACAATCAGAGTCATCCCTAATCAAGAAGCAGACATCATTACACTATCTGAAAAATCTTCCTTTTGGAAACTTTTGTTACATGACAACTGACTTCATGGGATGGCGTTGTTTAATTTTGAAAAAGTACTTTTTTGTTTGAAATCCTTCTGGTTTAGATAAAAGTACTGTATCTGTGTGCCCTCTTAATACACAGCTTTGTCAGACTTCAGTACCTAATGACTCCTTAACAGCTAAAATGACTCACTCATAACAAACGGGAATCAAAATGTACCAAAAGACCAGAAATTTCCCTTCCACAGTGATCTGTTAATATGCTACGTATGAACCAAATCTACTTGACTTGACATAATATATTCTGTCAATGGGCCTCCCAGTCACATCACTTGAAGATATTCAGGTGACAACATTAACTGATGGCTTCATAAACAACAGAGTTGGGATTTATTAGATTATATCAAAAACTCCCCTGGGCTGTACAATTCAAACTAGATGCAGACCAATAGTTCCCAAATTTCTGAAACCTCATACCAGTCAGTCCAATGACCAACATATATGTTATGATCAAACTCTTTCCTGAAAGCACTTTAAAAGCATTAGAGTCTTGCTCATTGCCCAGTCAACTGTTAATCTGGAAACTACTGACTGAAACAAGGATACCTCCTTGGGGAACACCTGGGCTACCAACTAAACTGCTAGGACTGTCTGCCAGGGTATAAACCAAAGTCTACTGAAATCACTACTGACTTCAGTGATGTTCAGATGAGACCCTTTAAACTATGATCACATGAGGAAGATTGAGATTCATTTCAGGAAATCTCTTAATACTGTCAGTAGCCCTATTGACTTCCCTGCCACATACTAAAGTATGTTCTGGACTGGAGCCTTGGGCAAGAGAAGAAGAAAGTGTTTCAGGACTAGCTACACAGAAAAAAAACAAAAACCAAAACCCACAGGTCATCAACAACAAAAAAACCCTCCTTCCCTGAAGCAGTAACTGAATTCTTCAGCTCCAGGAACTTTTATGTAAGACATGAAATCTCTGCAGCCCAAAAATTCACTATGCACCTCTTTGCCACCATAAACAGCTACATTCCCACTCTCTCTCTTCATTGTTTCTCCTCTTCTCCCCACACACACTTTCATTCAAGAAGTCTCCATTAAATGAAGAAAAGAGCTATGCAAGGAATTCTAATGACTAGTGAACAAGGGTAGGGGTGGGTAGAGTGTATGAAAAAAAAGATTAAATGACAGGTTTGGAGGTGAAATGGAGACATTTAAAATTGGAGAGATTTTGCTCCATTGTTTCTCTGAAGGGTCACCTGACAGTTTTTCCAGTCTCTGACTGATGGCCTGTGCTGCATAAATCAGCAGTACACCATTCAGCCTTCTTGCCTGCCAGTTATCCAGGGCCACCTGTCAGCGTCAGATTAATCTAATGTATGAATAATTAAAACCACAACTTTTCAAAATGGCTGAAACAGCACTTCTAGCACATTCTTGTAAACATTTATTCATACTAAACACTAATGGCACTTTGACTAGCCACAAAGATTCTTATGAATGCAAACTTGGGTCAGCTGAAGTCTGCTTTGAAAATAAGTGGCCTTGCAAACTCCAGCACAGCTGGTTCTGTTTATGAGAACATTTACTTTCTTACAGCACTGAGATATTTACCCTGCCAGCCCTGCTGTGGCAGCCATCTGCCCCCTCTTCTCCAATTCTCCTACTCTTCGATCATTTTGGGCAAGTGTGAAAAGCCAAACCTTTCACTCACATCACCCACTGTGATGTTTCAACTCTCCAGGGCATAAAGCCTTACTGATTGGCTAGTCAACTGTGAATCTGGAAACTACTACCTGAAGCAAGAATAACCCCCTGAGGACATACCTGGGGCTACCAACTAAACTGCAAGGACTACCAGATTGCACTCAGGTTGAAAACTCCCTCTCTATACACCTGAATGAGGGACCAGTAGTGAGCCTGAGCTGTCATCTGCCAGTAAAGCTGTATCTGTGGGGGTCCTTAAAGATATGTCTCCACTCTGTATTGTAGTGATGAGAAAAGGGAGTGGGGAAGGCATCAAATGAGGCCTATCAGATAGAATCATTCTCCTGCATGCTGCCATATGACCTGAAGCAGCAGGAGGTGCCCCCTCTGTCTCCTCCCCCCATGTGGTGCCAGGTGTGACATCTCGCCCTGTGGGACTCATAGAAGCTGTGAGCCCAAGGTACTCAGAAGTAAGTTGAATGGCAGAAAGCTTATCAGAAGAATCAAAATGTCCATTCCTACTCCTGCTGCACAGCCAGGGGCCAGCCTCACTACGAAGGGAACCCAAGTGATTAATTCACTTCAGAAGAGGACTGCAGTGTTGAGGTGACATAATACTGCATTTGAAGTGCAAGGAACATCATGAAAACATCCTGTTGCAACTTACAGGCCCTTGGCAGTAAGTTTCTCCACAGCAGGCATGGCACAGCATCACTTTGTGATTAGGAAATGCACAGTATATTGCTATTACTTGGTTGCTAGCACCTCCCTGTACCACAGAAAAGACAATTCTCTGGGTCAGTAACAGCTTGAAGGCAGTTTCCTTCAAATCACTACTTGTTATTCTCTCATAAGCAAGCAAGAAACAAAGTCTCAAAGCCACACAGATATAGCTCCAATTTGGCCCTTATTGTTCCTACATTTTTCTACATACTGCACTGAAAAGCTGATGGAGAGAAGGGCAACATCCCAGGTTGCAGGAAAAGTTCCCCTGTCCCCCAAGACCTGCATGGAAGAAAGTTCAGAAAGCAGGCACGGGAGAAAAACAACTTGAGAGGAACTCCTTATCCTTTGAACTCAAGCTGCACAAACTGTCAGGAGGTACTTGGAAGTACTAGCTGAGCAACCTCTCCACCACACCAGAAACAAGCACACACCTGGTATGGAGGGAGAGACAGGCTGCCAAACTGAACCGACACCACTGAGATGGTAATACTGTGGGGTTGGTTGTTTTTTTCCCCTTCCACTCCCTCCATCATGTTTGATAGAAAAAGAACAGTTGCTATCAGTGTTACCCTGAGGGATGTTTTCCCTGGTACAGAGAGTGGCTGTTCCAGCCACCCTTGTTATTTGACTGCAGTTTTTGGTGTGTGCTCCAGCCAAGCCTTGGGGCATACTGACAAGGGAGTGGGGAACAGCAGGTGCTGTCCCCTGGCCTAATGCCACCCAGCTGGTTTCCAACTGCCACCCAGCTTGTTTTCAGAAAAGCTCAAGCCCTACCCCACTGAATCAACACCCTCCAGGACTAAGTGGGAACTGCAGTTCTCACCAGCACACATTCAGAATGACTGAGGGCAAACAAATATACAGCAGCATAAAAATGGCACCTTGCTGTGCCAAAAAAGAGGAGCATACAAGGGAAGACGCATGAAACACATCAAATAACACTGGACTCAGGACAGCAGACAAGGTTAGTGAAGCAGGTGAGCTTGGACAGCAGTGACACTGAACGACACCCAAATGCTATGGAAACAGTATCTATGCACAATTACGCACGATATTAGTTCACTGAATTGACCTCATCTTATGATTTCATTACACTGAGTTGTAGGTATAGAGACTAATTCAAAGAGAAGAAAATAAATACTGTGAAAAGAGAAATGACAGGAAGAAAATGGTCAATAAAGCATAGTCTAATGAAAAGGGTTTGTCTCACATCTGTTTACTGCATACAGAGTTAACCATGTTACCTCTGTCAGAAAAAAAAAGTCCTGTACTTTCTGTTGTTGGTCTAGTCAGCATTTTCTCTTTATGTCACCACTGTTAAGCCCACCAACTTACTCTGTGTCTAAGCACAGAGGAATATTTAGGCCTTTCCTCCACTATAATTAGAGTGGTTTGTTCTCAAAGGAGATGTATGGAAGGCAAAATTCTTGGTAATTTTTGATGTCTAAAACCCATGGGATTGTCCCAGTAACACTAGTGGTAATGTAAGCAAGAATGTCTTTTAAAAGATGGAAGAAATCTCTAGTCGCAACTTGCCATTCCTTGCTTTCTCAGAAGCCTCTCCCCCTAGGGATGTCAACCCTCTAAAATGTCTGCTCAGTAGGCAGAATAACTCCAGGAATGGGCCTAGAGTTGATCTTTCAATACTATTCACACTGCAGTAAGACCTAAGCATTTCCAGGCACCTCCAGGGCTCCTAAGTGCCTGAGTACAAGCACATGGACAGCACTTATTATCTACAGTGGCAGGGTCAACAAGAGACAGAAGGAGAGAGAAGCACACTCTGATTAAGCGGTCTGTGAAAGTAACAAATGATAAGCTATTACCTCAGAAGTGTGCAGCTCTAAATATTCATCCTGCCAGCCTCCCCTAACACACACATAATGTCCTGACCTCATGGTGTGTCTTACTCAGTCTTTATGACTCCATGCATGATCTGCCCTGGACCAACACCACCACTTCTCCCTTTCCCCAACTGATGGCATGACCTCTCTCTTCCAAGCAAAGTGCTGGAGCAGAGCACTTTGCTGTGCATATTAGTTAAAAGAAAGGAAGGAAATGCCTGAGGCAGAGCATCATCTTGTGCTCCACCTTTTGCCATGGGATGAAGTCCCTCCAAAAGCTCAAACTAGCCGATAATATTGGCATCAATTGGTGCTACGTAAGTTCAACACAACACCACTATTGCTATTGCATCAGTTGTGGGGCAATGAAAATAGTAAGAACATGCCTCAGGTCTTCCTGGTTTCTGTCAGAGCAGAGTCCTAGAAGATTCAAGCCTATCCTAGGACTACAGCTCATTTTGCTCTATGTGTATTTACAATGTTTTCAATGTGTCTCCATTGAAATCAATGGAGCAAAAGCCACAAGAAAGCATCACAGTAATCCTAAAATGGAGAAATTCAGTATCTAACACTTGCCTGCAGCAGAAGTTCCACTTTTAGTATTTTCACAACACCTGCCATAGCAGGATCCTGGAGAACCTAGATTAGTAGTGAAATTAACAGTACTGCACTATTAAAATATTAAAACCAACAACTCATGCTGCAACTCAAAGTCATTGCCAAAATAGGCAAGTGAGCATTCAGCTGAAGCCGTGCCAGGGAAGGCTGAGTGAAAGAGGAAATTGCAGCAAGCCTTTTAGTAAACGGAACTCTGAATTTATAGTGGAGCAAGGCAGGACAACCTCAGTATGGACATATCCCAACGCAAGCTACTTCAACTTTCCTACGAAAATTTAAAACAATACTCTGAACTACAATATTCAAAGACTTCATAGTGTATTCTGGAACGCTAAAAGACAGCTGGCTAACACAAAGGGTTTTACATTCACTTGATAGAATCATTCACATACAAATTCAGCAAACTGGAAGGCTTAGCAGTATGATGCCTCAAAAGTAATTCTGAGTCCACCATAAACACATTTATAACACCTGTGTAACAGGCTAGATACAGTATATAAAAATTCCAACTCTGATGAAAACTTTTGTATTTGTACTCAGTACAGGTCTTACTGCATCCTGACCATAGAATTTGATTTATATAGGTGCAGTAGGTTTGGAGCTTTTCTGGTCCTCCAAGACTACTGGTTTAAGCTTTAGAATTAATGAACTACTGACTTATTGTTTACACTTTGTTTGGTTTTTTTTTGTTTTTGAAAATCTGTAATTCTGAAAAAGGTAACCAAAACATTGCTTATACCACTGAGGTGTTTACTGCAGGCCCCATCCTCAAAGCTAGTAGTTGATGGGGCAGATCATCTCCTGATGTAAGCCAGCACTAATATGCCAATGGAGTAGTGTCAACTTACATCAGCTAATAATGTGGTCATACTGTCACTACAGAAGCTGGGGGCAGTCAGTTGTTTTCCACATCAGGCTCTGCTATATATCGATTTGCATGGCATTATATGAATGTATGTATGTTTCTCTTTGATTTGTTCTGCCTTGAAAGATAATTTCATAGATGTGATCTGAGTATCCTCAATCTTGTAAATCACTATGGTACATTTCAATTAATTTTTTGTCCCCTGGTCTTTAAAGTGTGCTGAGACACCATGTACAAAACAAGTTAAGTGATCACTAGATTAATCATGAAAGAAACTGTTTTGTGCTTCTCATGACATTCTGCAATTTTCCAGCTGCATAAATGTTGTGTTTTGTGGTTTTCTTTATTGCTCATAACTGAAATAAGACTAAAGTACTGTTTGCCCATGAGCTATAAACAAACTGGATACAATACTGCACTGAAGGCATATAGCAGACAGATGCAGAGCATAAATCAGCTGTTTAATTTGGATAAATGGTGATCTGATCTCACCCTTTTCCTGCATAGCCAGCAATCAAATACATAGATATATTTCCTAATTGAGAAATGAATCGTATTTTATATGTTCTGAAAAGCAAGATGTATTTGAGTATTTGCAACTGTTAATATTTGTCCATTACACTGTTCCCATGCCATGTCTATCCTCCCTTCTATTTATACTGGCATTGATCAGCTTGCTCACTTCCAGTTTAAATTATTCAATTCTGATTTGATTGCTATGTAATTTAAATGCAAATAATTACTGTAAGGATGACATTTAGAAAAACAGCTCTGCTAAGCAGGAAGGTCTTTATTAGGCACAGAAGTCTGCCAGTAATATTAGAAGCATCCCTTTGACTGTGAGACGTGGGAACCTATCGTTTCTGTTCTTTAAAAAGATGCTCTGATTTCCCTCTGACTCCCCTTAATTAAAACTCTCCTATTCTACCATCAAGTTTGGTACAAGGGGAGAGCATAGGCCTCTGCCTGAAAGGAAGAGGGGAGAGGAATATTTTTAATTTGGTTTTAGTTCATAAGGTTGTGCTCTAGATAACTGCAATAAAATTACCCTCTTGTGAAATCCTGTTTTCATTTTATACTGCACCCCATTTCTAAGCCAGGGTCTGATTAAATAGCACCAAAAAACATTTCACATAATGAAAAAGCAGTAGATAGAAGACAAAACCCTCCTGGTTTTGAAGTAACCAAAACCAGCTTATTTTTCCCTTCTTCCCTTCCCTTTCCTACATTTTAGGATTAGCCTGTTGCTTTACCAGCTCTGCCATGTATGAGAGGCCTGAAGATACTGGACTGCCCGAGTACAAAGTTGGGACTGAATTACAGTCTCACTCTTTTCTAAGTGTCTCTATAACAAGGTATTTTTATATGCTAGTTGTGCTTTGAAAACTTCATCAGAGACACTAGTAATGGTGTTCAGCACACTTGTAATGCCTGGCTTTCCTATTGTTTTACATCTCTAAGAACAGAAAAAAACCCTTATTTGCCTTATTTTAAAAAGTGACATTCATAGTGAATGTTATTTTATATCACTGAATGACTTTCAGCTCTCAAAATTTAGATACTGAGCTATGGGTACAAGAGAGACAAATTGCTCATATGTAGAGCAGAAGTAGGCTGGGTAGTTAAGGAAGGATTCCTTGAAGATCCTCAGACCTGGAAGATTTTTCCTAGAATAAGATGCTGCCCACTTTTTGCTGACTCACATACAAGTTTAACCATTATAGCTTGAACAGTATAGTTCATTCAAAAACACACATAACCAGATGAACTTCCTGATGGTGGTGTCAACTGACAGAACTCAAGCATGTATCAAGTATTATCAAGAACTAAAACTGAACACCAGCTTTCAATATACAGAGATATAGAAGCAGGGGTAAGGGGACAGAATAACAGCAAATCTTGCTTACACAACTTGTCACCAAGATCTGGGCAGATTCTTCTGGTATTTTCTTTCATGTTTTCTTGCATCTTTGTTTTACTTCTATTAGCAATTGCAATCCTTCACTGACTGCAGGGACACCTCGTGGTGAGGACAGGTGAGAACAGAAGGCTGCCATTCAGTTAATTAAACCAAGTAGCAAAAGTGTGACAGATGTTTCTGCTCCTTTGGATAATCAGAATTTCATGGGCACCAACTTCCACTCCCATTCGGCTTCTGGGGCATACATTAACACATACAGAACACAAAATATTGACACAGAAACTTCAAGAACAAATGGCTGAGTTGTCCAGCAGACCTGAACTGTCTAACAGTCCACTTAGAAACGTGCAACTTTTTGCTTCCAGGGGCTATGAGTGGCCGATTCTATGTGACACTCAGTTGAAGAAGTCCTCAAAGGGGCTGTATGGCTTTCCCCCTTCTCCTTTTTTTTCAATATGCCAGTAAAACACATTTCAATGACTCATTGCAAAATTTCTTGGTGGGATTTTCTTTTTTTTTTAAAGGCACACATGTGTGTCTGGTTTTTAGCAGGGATTCCCTTTCTCCCCACTGCAACTACACTGTGGCACTGTCACTGCAGCGCCTGATCCATTACATAATAAGAATTGCATCAGCTTGCTTACCCAGTGCAGTGACCCAATGCAGACCTTGGCAGCCAGAAGAGGAACGGTGGGATCCGCAGGTCGCAGTTTAGCACACTCTTTGAGCACTGACACAGCATATGCCGACTGGAGGAGGAGTGGGAGAAAGGAGGAGGAAATAAAGAAGACTGATTAGACAATGCTGTTACAGAGTCCAAGCAGCATATTTCAGTGACATATACAAAGAAGTTCTATGGAGAAAAGAATCCCAAGTAACAAGTTAGCAACTTTATTCCCACCTTCACACATAGACACGTGTGCGCATATATGCACACAAACACATGCTCTTTCCATGATTACAGGAAACACACCAAAGACCAGCCCTGGCTCTGCACTTCACAAGAAAGCTTTCCTTAGCTGTTAAGGCACTGGTTATTTTAACTCTGCCTTCTCAATACACATGAATTCTGCTACAGTTTTGATTGCACTTAAACCATCTCCCAGCAAGCCAGATCATAAAGCTTATCCTCCAGTACATTAACATTTTAGGCCAACTCCACTCAGAGAGGTTTGTGCTGCTAAAATTACCTGTCTTCCATGGTTCCAGGACATACAAGAATACAACCGGAATGCCACCACAGAAAGGGTGGAGCAAGCAACTGCGGTGAATATATTGTTTAGTGGGTAGTCCAAGCAAGTGTTAGAAAGAAAGCTCGTAAGACTTTCGCTGTCTTCCTGGTGTTAGGTTACCATTAATGAGGATGTTTATTAAGATTAGCAGTTACATAGCCCTTTTGATTCAATGTGCTCTGCAAACATTGCTTTTTACAGCACATACTCATGGCTGCCACATTTCAGGCGGTTTAAAGGGGAATGAGGGAAGCTCTTGTCTGAGATAGTGCTCAGAAGACCTCATCAGCCAATGAGGAGACAACAGAAGTGACTCTACTACAGCCTCCCAGCTCATCCCACCTGAACCACAGTTCTGTCATGTTTAAATCCTCCTCACTACTGATCCCTGATCCACTCAGATTTTCTCATCCCTGAGCTCAAGGAGAAGTTCTATTCTTTTGGGATTTCTCCTCGCACATCCCTTTTCTCCCAAACTCTTCCACATGGTCCCAAGACACATGCAGGCCTCTCTGACTCATTGTTCCCGCTCAGAAGCACATTAAATAGTCATTGCCTTTCCATATTCCAGAAAAGCGGCAACAGAAGCTTGCAAAGTCAAAATAACTGCTATTCCTACTGGGCATCTCCTCCTGGACCCCAGAGGCTCTCCCTACCAGCACAGGTGTCTGCTGCAATTCCCTGCATTGCAGCTTGATGCTCCCACCAGCCATCAGCACTTCCCTCCCTCCCTCCCTCCCGCCACACTAAATCGGGCTGCGCTTGCTGACTTTCTCCACAGAACTGAAGGTCTGCTTCTTGCTACTGGATTCAAAAGCCTGGTTAGGAATTTGCTTGGAAGCAAGCCTGAGAAAATGGAAAACCAGATGTACACCAGCTGTGCCCATACTAAGGCAAAGAGGGATTTCGTAACCAAAGACCTGAGCTCTAGGGTAGTAGAGAGCAAACCCTCCTGCTTGAAAAACTCGGGTACCTGCTGTGAGGTCTGAAGAAGAGCAATGGTAACAGCCTCTGTTCTTCAGCTTCCTCCCACTTCCCTAGAGCATCAAGTACGATCAATGAAAGTAAGAAAACTGCACTTCTCCAATTCAAAATGCACGAAGGCAGAAGGAAGCTTGTCTCAGAGCAAAGACAAGAACCAATAAACTTTGTCCTGGAGCTTGAGCCTCATCCCTCTCAGAAATAAAGACATGGGTAATTCAACTCTGAGGGACAGGAAGAAACACATCACAGTGCTTTGCTTGCCGTCTCAGGGTGACTAGCATCCCTGTGAACCTCCCTGACACCTATTTGTTGAGAACAAGTGGTGTCTCAGGTTTTAATGGCATTTTATTGGTCTCTCTCACAGAATGTTTCCTGCATTGCAAGCAGCTGGTATTCCCAGTAGCACACTGGACGTGTTGGAAACCAAAGTATAACCCCATAAGGGACCTAGCCTGGCACATCACCTTCTTGCTCTTCTACATATATTCCAGCCCCACAGGCGTTTCCATTAAAAATAAATGTGATTGCAGGACAATGTGCATTATAACAGTCAGTATGTATGGCCAAACTTCGCAAACGCAGATTTAGGAAGGGCTCTCCCCACGTGGGTGTGCCCTTCCAGCCTGCACAGTGGATTTTTTAGGTGAGGCACAGCGTGCGCAGAACCGGCCCCACCGTTTAAGTCCTGAGGTCCATCTGCCACAGCCGAGCGAGCTTGGACAGTGACAGGGAAGTCCTCGGGACTGTCACAGCACCCGGTACTAACCGGGACTGACCCTGCTGAGCATCCGAGATGTGACGGGATGGGATGGCAGGGAGGCATTGAACTGCCAGGGGACGGTCCCCACTGAGACTCGAACTCAGGACCTTGAGATTCGGAGTCCAGAGTGCTCTCCTTTACACCACGGGACTGCCGTGACAGTCAGTATATCTGCAGCTGAACCCTACCAATCCTTGTTATCTCAGCACACAAAAGTGAATTGAAAAGGCCATATATATAAAAGACACTGTCCATAACCAATGCTTGCAAAAACAGACACAAACTGAACCCAGTGCTGGTTTCTCAGCTCCCCATCAGCAGCATGACTGCAGGGAAAGCAGGAGGTATCCGGGAGCTGGTGACAGCTCTCCTGTGGGCCAGCACAACCAGCACTAGCACAAACCAAAGCAGTGATAGGTCTGTCCTAACTTGGGCCATAGCTCTAGGACCTTACAGGGTCTATACCAGAAGAGAATTGATACAACTGGTTCCTTGCCAGTCCCTCTTGAACACTGTTCCCTGCCTGTCTGCAGTCTGTTGAGTAAGGCTGGTCCTCACGACAAGCCATTGCCACAGCCTTCAACAACCTCAAACCACAGTGCTTCTCACATCTGTCCTATCCCACGTCTGCTCAGGAGGCAACTGCAAAACAGTGACTACCAAATGCTGCAGAGCAGAACATCCCAGCCTGTGCCTACACCCCAACACCTCACGTGTAGAGTCACTTTATTACATGCACTCAGGAGCTTCTGAACACGGAGCAGGAGTCACAGTTTCCACGCTGCTTCTTAAACATTTACAAAGTTATGTCACTTTAAAGAGGTTTATAAAATTTGCAACTAAACATATGGAGCAGAAGTGGTTTTAGAAACAGGTTGATATGAAGCCTTTCTCCCCAGCTGCATTTTAAAAATTCAAGAGCCATTATATAATTTCACCTTGAAAACTTTACTCAGCAGATATTTTATACAGATGATGAAAATGTTAGTCAAGGAATGACAGGAGTAATAATATCCCACTCCCACAGTGACCTTACTTAGGGGAGACTAGCATGACATATCAAGGTTTCTTAAAGATACTAATTACAGACATTAATATCCAAGAAAAAAATAACATCCACTCATTACTGAATGCAGATGTTATTGATTTATAAAAATATTTAATATGAAACAGTGTTTGTACAACACTGAAATAATCTGATAATTAAAATGTATATATTCTTTCACTTAGTGTGGGTGGACCAGCAGTCAAGTGCACTGTTTGTGAGATTCACTGCAAGGCAATAATAATTAGATTTATTGGTGAAGCATGTTTTGAGAAGAGCAGAAATTGAACTCCAAGTTAGTGCAAGCTTCCTACTCATAATTCTGAGCTTTAGAGGGACTCACATCATAATTCAAGGCAGAATTTAAGGTATTTCTGTTTAGCTTGCTAATTGCTGGATTATAATGACAGCACTGGAACCAGTTCCCAAGGACTTCAGAAAACTATGGGTTTGCCTCTGGGTTTCATTTGGCCTCTCTCTGGGAAGAAGGCTTTTCAAGTTCCCTCAAACACACACACAAACCTGTTAAATAGACATGGTTTAAAAAATGGCAAACTTGCTGACAGCTGCTTCATGGGAGTTTCAGCTTGGTTTATGGGAGGTCTAATGTTGAAGTTCTCAGCCTTGGGATCCTCATCAGGTTTAAGAAGATTCATGACCATACTCCCTTTGTTATGACCAACAAAGCACACAGTTCAAATCAGGTTATGGAGTGGAAATGCTACTTTAATGACACTGTTCAGCCATCAAAAAAATTGTAAAAAGAGTAAGGGACTTTAGGATTTCAAATACACGAGTTGGGCGTCTCCATCCTTCACATAACAACAACTGTGGGGTTTTTGCAAAGGAGACAAACATAAATAGGCACCAGTAGTGCCATGTTCAAATCCAGGATCTGTACAAGGCTGGTTTTCTCTGACAATTTTTCCCTCATCTAATCTACTTGCATACAGTAGTTTTCTTCTGCAGAGATCACAACCACATTCTACAATAATTTTTGAGAAGAAAATTAGCTTCTGGAAAGTAAAAAGCAATACTGATAGATGGCTGCTTTTGATACAGGCTTCTGAAAATGCTCTATGTAACACATCCAGTTTGGGGGCAAGGGCACTTCTTGATCTCCAGCAAGAAACCAAAAGGAAGTTATGGGGAAGGAGAAGGAGGCAGAGAACACCTTCCCTTAAGTAATTTCAGCAGCCATGGTTTTGAATCGTTTAAGGGAGTAAAATGTAAAGAAAAACAACTATTCAAGTACAGAACACAACTCCCATTCCACATTTACTAATTCAATAATGAACCATGCAGGCATACTCCTCAAAGATGCTTGCAAATGAGCAGAACAGAACAAAGAACATCCACAGTTAATTTTCTTTACTTTTTCTAATGGCTCAAGAGATCTGGCCATTCATTATGGTAAACTCATAGATGCTGCCCAAATACTTGTTTCATTTGCTTACTCCAACATAATTTTCATTCTTTCCCTTCCTCAGCTCTCTGACCATACCAAGACAACAGAAGAAGGATGTTAGAAATCTGTTTCAAATTTAGAAGTAAAAAAACTACAGATATAAGTAAAAGAAAGAAGAATTTTCAGACAGTAAACCATGCCAGACTAACTTTGACATGCTATAAACAATGGCCCTTCTCCTGAAAAGGTTCCAGAAACCTTTCTAGTTCTTTGCTACTTTTTCAGCCAGAGGGAAAAACTTCTCACCTCAAAGTGGTGGTTTTGGTAGACAGCCTCATCACCAATTCACCTCACAGTTTAGTACACAGATGAAACTCCACAACTAGTACTGCGGTATTTCTAGCATCATCTTGTCTGACTTTAAAAGCTGTATTATTTCAAAGGGATTGCAGGGAAGGGTGGGAAATCTTTTATCACTATGCAAGAATTAATATTCCCTGTATACTGAGATTCGCAGCCATTTAACTATAAATGACCTTGAACCAACACAGAAAGAGGACAGAGCAAGCCAGCAGTTGAGAACTCTGGAAATAGTTGTTTTGGTGTTAGCTTTCCACTGAATTTAGAGATTTGAGCAGGAACATTATTCCCCTAAAACATTTACTTCTCCTTACATGGGGACCAATTCTCTCCCTTTTCTTTTACTTCGTATTTAGCAAATTAGAGCATTGGAGTTAAGCAGCCTCAAATACTCCCTCTCAGAAGTACCTCTTAAATTCTAAGATCTGTAAGCATACATTTGTCCTTGGTAATGTGACAAACACCTCACTTCACACTGCCTGACAAGAAAAGAGAGTTAAGCCTGAAGGCAATTATATAGCCCACCTAGGTATTCTGCTTGGCAGCCAGGAATCTTAGGAAATTTCCAGTTTTTGTACTATCTACAGCACACAGGCAAACTCCCTTCTAGTCTTTCCTTTGCGCCAAACTATTGAATATCCCCTAGATAGCTGACCTTTGTAACACGATCTTTAACCAATGGATGTTCAATATTTTAACTTTCGTTCCCCAGCAATGCTATTTAAGGAGCCATCTGAGGCCTCTGCTGCTCCCAAGGTTCCTGCCTGCAATACAAAGAGAAATGTACTTTTTTTTTTTAATGCCAGTTGCCTAGCAACCAGCCTAAGCTTTTGCAAGGAAACCAACAGAAGGAACAGCCTAAATCATAAAATTTGTCTGCTGTTGCTGCAGAATTATGTATTATATATATTTATAACTTCCCTTCTAACCTTCTGGAAAGCTGTATGTTGGCAGTACAGGCATGGCTGAGTCAAACTTGAAGCTCCTCAAAGCACTTAGAGACATCTGCTTTTGCTGCAGTGCAGCTCAGACATTAGCTTGTTGTTATTTGGCTATGACCAGTATGTATTAGCAACTTGCTAAGGGCTCCAAAATCAGAGTTCATGTCTGTGTAAGACTGGTTGCAAAACTCTACAAATGCTGCCAGCACAAGCCCCAGGCAAGGCTGCAGCATCTCCAATGCTGAGCAGCCAAGGGGAGCACAGTGACACTGCAAGACTAGCTCTGGGAAGAGCTGGAGCCTGCTCCCTCAGAAACATAGCTGAATGATATACGCCAAGGAGGATGCGACTGGTCTCCCTTGTGTAATACCAGACACCTCCTGAAGCATTATGTGACTAAGAAAACCATTCAGGTAGACAAGCATGACTCTCTCTTTACCTTAAAAATGGACAAACATAACAGATAAGTGCAGAAAAGAGCATTTAGTGTAGCTGAAAGCTGCTTTATCTGCCTGGCTTTGCAAGGTACCATGCTTGGAGCTTAAATTCCCTACTGCCAAGCCTACCTATCTATATGGTAGTGTTGATCATTGTGCCTCTGGTTCCTCAGTATGGGCTTGCAGAGGCTGGGGGCGGAGCAGCAACAATGCAGTTGTTTCTGAAGTCACACAACTGCTGTCCTCAAGGCAAGCACTGGGCTGACAGTGTTCCTAAGGGCTGGAGAGCTTTGTGCCAGGCACTCCAGGAACACATCAGCAGCATAAGGCCTGCTGACCATAGCTCTTGCCTCCACGTACCTGCTTCCAGCTCCACTGAGCTCTCACAGAGGCTTTTCCCCACAGATCCGTCCATTGTTCCTGAGCTCTTCTTTACTCATTTTTTGATGCACTTCATCCCATCAATGAGTAGACAGCGTGAGAGGTAAAAGCAGATTATCCTCTCCTGGAAGATACAGCCTGAAGCTGTATTGTTTCCCCCTCCTCCTCTCAAGAAACACACATCCTAAAGCTCTTAATTCACTAACCAAGTTGTGTTGTGGGGTGGTTTTTTGGGGCAGCAACATTAAACGTGAGCATGAAAATATTTCTATGCACTGCATACACCCCCAACAATAAACATTCACTGGACATGGGAGATTAAGACTAATGAGAGTTGAATGACTCAATTAGGGCACCTAGCACTTTTACAGAAAGTAAACTCATTGTTCATAGAATAATTTCACCGATATCCTTGAAGAATCCCTCCCTCACTACCCTTAGGAAAACAGCAAATCATTGTCACTAAATACAAATCTAGTCCTCTTAGGGGTAGGTAAAAGAGAGGCATCAGTGCTGCCTCATGTTGTTCAAGGAAGATATTTTCACAGTTTATGTTTCCCTTAAGCAGTGTGACAGGTAAAAAAGACTCAAAATGCAGATCTAGAAGACCTTCTCAAGTACTTTAAATTTAACCTAGAGCCCACTCACAGTGTACTTCTGAGTCTCTACTCCCAGAGAGCTCCAGTGACACTTTGGGACACCAAGGCTAGGCCCCGTGTGAGGGTATTAGGTGTGGAAGGGACAGAAATCTGAACAAGCAGCATGTAACTGATCCAACTGGTCCGAGGCCAAGGAAATGCTTGCGAGTGCACAAGGACCCTATTTCACATCCCTTGTGCTTGTAATACATCATCTAGACATCATGACAATTTTGTCTCCAACTTCAGAAATGTCGGTAGAGCTACCCTAGTCTGCAGGAGAGCTGTGTGCTGGTAATCTCCACGACCTCCAGTGGAAACTGCTTAGCTGGAAAGCAGCAGTAGAGAACAAGTCTGCCCCAAGCAGCTCGCTCTCTCTCTCTCGACTGCTGTGAAAACTACAAAGTCTTCTCTACACTGTAAATGAGAGTTTGGTCCTTCCTTTCCCCATGCTGCTGAATGCTGGACACTTTTTCAAAATCTTGAGACAAACAGATGCAACTGTCTGCACTCATTTTACTCTGGCAGCAGGATAGTGTCTCATCTCATTGCCTGAGGACTCTGCCAGATGGCATCCGGCTATCATACCACTCGCCACTCAGACTCCAGCCTGTCCACGCATGGCAGCAAAGCCAGGCAGCTGCTATGCCCACTCAGCCTCTTGCTGCTGTATTACCACACTGCCAAGGTTATTACCAGCAAAGGCAACTTAAAGCATCTGTGAAGAATTCAGCATTCAGTTTTCCAGCACCACAAGAACAAGGGTACTCTACTAGATTCATTTAAACCTCTTTTGCCTATCCAGAAGTCCACTTGGTGACACAGGACAACTCTCACCACATCTTTGCCATTGTCTAGGCTTTTCCAGCCTTTCATCTATGACTGCCTACAAAAGTCTTTCAAATGTAATGGTGGATTTTAGTAATTTAAATACACGTGCCTCTCTTGTTCAGAGAATATACAGCTCAGTACAACAGGTATTCCTAAGAACGGGTTAAAAAACAACCAGGCCATACCAGCTTTCTCATTATACAGGCTGCTAAGAAACACAAGGAAGTGAAATGACTGTTATTCCATTATTTCCACCACTTAAGTGGACAAAAGATAGACAGGAAGGTTATGCTTCTCTGAGTTTTTTCATTCACTGTTTTATGAAGCCCCAAGGTCTATGGGAATTTACTGAAGTGATGTGCCTATTTTTGTTAAGACACATGCTTTTCAGAATAATGTGTAAACTCAAGCCTACATGCAGTAATGAGCCTAGGTGGCTGCCTTGACATTGAGACTGATCACTTGTGAAAAATGACAATCACCACTTGGCAATTATTTGGCTGGTAGAGGAAGAAACTACTTTGAAATTCTACTTGACTGACTTATCTGAAGATGTATGTACAAAATAAAAGTAACACCAGTCAAATTCACTGTAGAATAGAGGTCAAAATAGGATTTTACAGCACTTTTAAGAAGGTCAGAGTTTCAAAATCCTAAAAACATGTTTAGAGAAAAAAAAAAAGGTAAACCAAAGTTTCTAGCATTTACAACGTGATACAACTGTTCCTGTTGTGCCCAGGATTTGTGAGCACAATTTGTTGTACTGCAGAACAAGTAATGCTGCAGAATGTGAGATTTCATTAACAAGAAAGGAGATCAGAAATTGGCTGTGACTGAGACAGGTGAAAACAGATCTTTACATATAAAAGCTCGAGTGTACCCTGCATTCTGCAGTCTAGACAGACCACACTGTTTTCTCATCAGTTCTTGCTGCTACACTGGAGCACTTACTTTTAAATGAACTCTGTCCTGCTATCAAGCTGCGAAGCAATATAAAAATGTATGCCACATTTCCCATTAGCAGGATGACGCATTGCAGAGTATACGACAGGAATCCTCAGGGAATACTTTGGGATTAGAAGTGAGGTACTGCACAGATGGGATTGTTGGGTAAGGGAATTCCCTCTGACCTATATAGGGCTCAGAACATTTAGAGCTTTTACATCAATAGGCAAGATCAGGACATTTTACTTTGTAAATATTTAAAGTACAGGCAAAAAGACACGATGTACTAGAAAATCTGGAAAGGTAGGACAGTTATATAGATTCAAAAAAAACCCCAAAAAACTGAGCCATACAAGTATCTAAGTACCAAATATTCAGTAACTTCTAGGGAAGGTGAAGAGGTATGCAAACATATAAGGACAAGGACAGAGTTGCCACGCAAGTTGTTAGAAGCTCAAGATCAGGCTACATTTCTTGTCACCATACTAACCTAAGACTGAACCACAATTATTCTCTGGATACACTCACTCCCAACCATTGGCAGTTAAAAATCTAGGTTTGCTCTCCAGCAGATTACTAGAGCTACAGTATTATCTGCTGTTGAGAAACAGGTCACACAACTTGCAAAAAGCCAATAAAGCTCCCAGACAAGCCTTGTGTTTATGGGAAGATATTGCACCTTTCCATCATAGCCTATGTAGTCATTGTCCTTAGTATCAAGAGATCAGGTATCTCGAGGATTTGCAAAGACACAGAGGGCAGGACTGTGCTCACTCCAGCTGAATGCCAAGGAGAGCTGTCATGTCTGTTTACATGACTTGCAAACCCCCCAACTGACATAGGCCAGTGCAAGGTATGGCACCATGGCACCAAACTCATTGTTTAAGTATTCCATTAGCACTTCAGGTTTCCTTACATGTAATTGAGTCTAGCCATTGTTTCCATACTTTGAATTGGATTTTGAAATGCTTGTACTAAGCTTCTGTAGGAATCTGCAAGGCTCTTTCTGTCTCAACAGCTCCCTGCTGATCTATTATGTGTTGCCAAAGCTTTGATATCTCATAAATCAGCTAGATCTGTTCTATTCAAAATGAGATAACTTTGAAGTGCCAGAACAGTGTCAAGAATTTGAAAGGTCCCACAGAGTACACTCCTGGTGCCTCACAGAGGTGTCACTACATATTAGCCCAGGGTGTTCCACAGATGCCCAGTGATGCAGGCTCCACAATCTTTTCCCAGTGTTCCACCATGCTTTTTTGCCTCTTAATAGGAAACATGAACTTGTGTCGCTGCAACTGGAAGCCATCTTGTCCTAACCACCACAGACAAAATTAACCCCTTCTTCTAAGAGCTCTTGAAGACTTGTTTCTCTTGGACTTTTTTCCTTCCCTTTAAGGTAAAAAAAATTAATTTCACACTCTCCATAGTCCTGCTTACTATACCTTTAGCCATATTTGATGCTCTTTCTAAGACTTTCTCTTGTTGTTCCGACATTTTCTTGAAATACAATTTGTAACAACTGACAATCTTCCAGGATAAGGCCTTGCCTATGCTCACAGAAGTCAAGGATCCCTTCAAACATCTTCCAAGCTTTGCAGTCACTTATATATCACAGAGACAATTTCTTTGCAAACGTGTACCACTGTAAATTCATCTCCCATTTCCATGCTAAAGCCACTGTTTCCAGCTTAGCTTATGGCCACAGAAGGCCAATAGTATCTGCAATTCGCCAGATGACTGCTAGTTGGTGGTCTCCATGGATTCCTATAAACTCCTTGGGCACAGAATATAACACCATATGAAGTGGTCTATCAGTGCATAGCATCAATTTGCTCATACCTCCCAAAGTGTAGGTGGGGACTCCCAGATGAACAGGCTACATTTTGTACCGTCTGTATTTCCTAAAGGAAGTCCACTCTTAAAACACTAACAAAGAAAAGCTCCTGCTGCCACTGCCTACCTTTCACAATCCAATGTCAGCCATCTCAATGGTTTACTGATCACTTTAACAAATACTACACTAATTTTAAAACAACACTTTTGCTAAAACACATGACCATTCCAACATTCACAGGTAGTTTCTTTTTCTAGAGTATATTTTTCAGCCAGCACTTCAAAAATATTAAACCTTGCAAGCTCTCTATGAAAAAGCATTAACATTTCCTCGATCATAAGGAGAAACCACAGGTTAAGTCAACTGCCCAAAGACACAGAGTGAGCTGATGAGTTTTAGACTTCAGTTCTTTCTTATACTAAGCACATTTATGTTGAACCCGCAGAGAATGGACAGTTGTATAACGCTTTTCAACCTGCAGCTAAGCACAAAATCCATTTTCTCCTTGATAATGAGAAATAAACGCTACATGGAAGGAACAGCACTCAATAGCAAGAGCATGCACCTGACCACAAACTGCCATCAAGGACTAAAAGGAGAGCACTGTCCTTCAATACAGTTGTCTGATGGCGCCTCCTCCCACAAAATACATGAATCTGCACATTCAAACAAGTAATCTAGATACTCTGTGCCAGAGGAAAACATGCCTTCTTCCATGTTCTTTGGTTTGAACCTTACCTTTCCACAAGCTACCATGGACAGGGCAAGCTGGTACCAGAGGTGAAATTCATCAAAGGCAAACTTCATGGCTCTCTCCAAGCACTGAGAAAAAAATGATGGGAGAAATATCAGACTTTCCTTTCTTCATTTTAATCCTTATACTTTTCATCAAGACTGCTGTTTGGGTGAGGAGACAATCTGTTGTAGCTCAGGACCTCGGTGATTTTTTTTTTAAGACACCACCTTTCTCTTCTCAGTTAATGGGACTTGCTAGCATACATCATCACTTCAAATGGTGGCCACTTTGTTCAAGTGCCCACATATGTATGACCAGACTTCATGAA